>PVKU01000529.1:133978-460507 GCA_004027475.1 Anoura caudifer
AAAAAAAAAAAAAAAAAAGATGGCTTCACAATAGCAGGGAAAAAATATACAGGAAAAGGAGCTAAAAAATCAGTGTCAGTCATTTGTGGGTCATTCTGACTTTGCGGAAAGGGTTATCTCAGCAGTGAGGAGTTTTCTATGTAGTTAGCAATGGGAGCCAGAGAGGTTAAAACAGCTCATCACTTTATCAGGATTACTGAGGGTGTGAGGGAGGCCTTAATGGTCTGGCAGTCCTTTTTGTCACAATTTAATGGCATATCGATCTTGCAGAGTGAACAATCATGACCTTCAACTGTTTACAGATTCTTTGGAGGGAAAAAGCTTAAGGAGCTTATTCCAGGGAAGCTGAGAAGGTTCAGCCCTGACCAGTCGAGTTTGGGAACTCAAACAGCAATCAAAACATCCCAGTTTGGGGCAACTTTCCACTGGGGGCAGCACTTACAACCGGGAAGATCACAAGTGCTTTGAGAAAAGCCACTGGTGTTACAGGCAATCAATAAATCAAGCAGGAGTGTCATTAACAGAGAGTGAGTGGGGGTGTGTGTGTAGAAGAGGGGTCGTTGCTTCAAGTTGTGCATTTCTGCTGAAATAGGTTTTCAAGAAAAGGGTTTTTTTTAGGTGCCTGCAAAGTTTGAAACCTTCACATCAGCAAGCTGATGACCCTGGGAAGAGGTAGCCACATTTTACAAGTCAAATCTGAGCAAAGAACATTATGAAACAGAGTATTTTTCTACATAACATAATTAATCTGAGGGTTGTGAAAAGCAGTTTTTTTTTTTTTTAAATTCACATACAACTGCCTGCTAAGATGCAGAGAACTGCTGAAAAGCAGATGAATGCACTGAAATGAAATTCTCAGAAGGGGTAGGAGTTGGGGTGTTTATCTGCATCTTCTCTTTCCTAGCTATACTAATGTTGAATCCCAAAACAAAGGTTTCAGCCTCGATTTTGTTGAATCTCCACTATTTGATCTGCAAGGTCCTGGTTGTTAACCAAGCTATAAAACATAACTGCTGCCCTCTAAGAGTTTATAAGTGCCCCAAGCAGTATCGGAGCCCTGTCCTGTTTCTGGCTGTGAGGCACTAACTCTTTGACCTCTGTAGTGGGTTGAATGGTGGTCCCCTCAAGAAATACGTCTCCACCTTAATCTCCAAACCTGTGAATGGGACTTTATTTGGAAAAAGGGACTTTGCAAATGTAATTAGTCAATAATCTTGAGATAAGATCATCCTGGGTTTCCTGGATAGTCCCTAAATCAAATACAAGTGCCCTTGTCAGAGACCTTCAGACAGCAGAAGGTGATGTGAAGACAGAGGCAGAGACTGGAGTGATGCAGCCACATACCCAGGAACACCAAGCATCGCCAGCAGCCCCCAGAAGCTGGGAGTCCTGAGAAGTGTTCTCCCCTAGAGCCTCCTTAGGGAATGCTGTTCTGGTAACACCTTGATTTTGGACTTGGGCTTCCAGAACAGGGAAGAAATAAATTTATGTTGTTTTAAGCCACCAAATTGGGGTTAATTTATTACAGCAGTCCTAGGAAGCTAATACAGATGCTTGGCTAGATTAGTTTAACCTTGCCTCCCACGTACTTGACTTTATAATACACAATGAGAGCCAAAATATACGATTACCTGCAAACAATTACTGTATTGTAATAACAAAATGTACCTTTAAGGCTCACTGCTAATTTGTTTGTTTCCCCTCATATTTGTATGTAAGAGACGTAAGAGGGCTGTGCAGTGGGAGAAGGGATTTGCTCCGAGATACATTGAATGGTGAGTGGGAAAGCAAGATGGCAGGCCTTCGTAGCATTGGCATGGGCAGGTGGGAGGAGACCTGGTGGGAGCACTCCACTTTGGCACTGGGGTGTGAAGTGCACAGAAGCAAGTTAGCTAAAATTCAACTGTCCTCAAAAATGTGTTAAAATTTTGTCAAATTTGGGTCTTGTGTGCTAGATATATCTTTTAAACTTTCAATTTTTAATTGCAGGAAAAGGACCTCAAGATTAGCTTCAGTCCCTTGCAGGTCTTCCTGACTTTGCAAGAAGGATTATCAGGACAGTTTTCTATGTAGCTAGTGATACAGAAAGGAACAAATATCAGTATATCTTGTGTGCTAGTTGAATCTGTTTGGCTCCACAAGACACGGGAGTGGGGACAGAATATCATCAAGTCAGGCAAAGCCATATGGTGTTTATGCTATGATACATGGTCTGGGAAATGATCAGAGGGACAGCTCCTCCCCTTCACTGTCCAGATCTTGTCTGAGATGGGGCTGAAGCTATGAACCACTATGCATTAATCTGCCTCCAGCCTCCTCCCTACTTCGATTATTCTTCACTCTGCCAAAAACACCTTTCCACCATGTCAATCTGATCACAGTTCTCATCTGCCTAAAACCATTCAGAAACAATAGTCTGATCATACGAAGCCTTTATAACCTGCCCTCACCTACTTCCACCTTCTGCCTCCTATCCCCCTTTGCCTTTCCTCTGCGGAGCTGCACTTCCGCCATTCTATGCTATTAACATGGTGTCTGCAAAGGTGCCACGCTTCTTGCATGTGTTAATAGCTCCTCTAGAATGTTCGCCTTGCTTATCCACTTGGCAAACACATTTATTCTTTAAAATTCAGCTCAACAGTCTCCTGTCATGAGAATCCCCCTGACTACTAAAACAGAGTTAATTACTCTCTTGTCTAGGCTATCACTAGCCTACACTGTTGTAATCATCACACTGTACTATAATTGGTTTATATAATCATACCTCATAATAGACTGTGAAATCAAAGGGTAGAAACTGTTTTCACTATGAAGGTAAAAGCACATCTACTATGTTATCGTATCTCTAGTGCCTGGCCCAATGCCGGACAAAAAATTGGTATTCGATAAATGTTTGAAGAATAAATGAAAGAATGACTAGTCCTTTCTGTGATTAGTAAGGTCTTAAAAGCTCTTAAGACATGTATGTTTACTCATAAGTCATTAGTGTATAAGAAGCTTGTCTTTGCACTTTCAAGTTCTTTGAGGGAGGGGATTATTTTTCTCTTGTTTAAAATTTTAATAAGCTTAATATTTCTGATAATAAAAGCTATGCAAGTTCTTCCTGGCCAGTGTCACTCACTTGCTTGGAGTTTCATCTCATGAACTGAAAGGTCATGGGTTCATTTCTCAGTTAGGGTACATGTCTAGGTTGCGGGTTTGGTCCCTGGTGGGGGCGTACACAAGAGGCAACTGATAGATGTTTCTCTCTCACATTAACGTTTCTCTCCCTCTCTCTTTCCCTTCCCCTCTCTCTAAAAACAACATGCATGTCCTTGGGTAGGGATAAAAAAATAATGCAAATTCTTTACAGAAAATCTGAAATATAAGAGGAAATATGAAAACAGAATTTGGACTTCCGGCCAAGATGGAGGCATAGGCAGACACACTGTGCCTCCTCTCACAACCAAAATTAAGGACAACAAAGATTTAGAAACAACAAAACAACCAGAACTCAGAAAATCGAACTGTTTGGAAGTCCAACAACAATTCACCCCGACTGGTAAGAGGGGCGGAGTCGCGGCAGGAAAAAGCCGAGGTGCGGACGGGCACGCAGGCAGCAGCGTCTGGCAGCCCCAGGTGCACAGGTGGCGACAAGCAGACCCCGGGCATGGGGCGGCAACTGTGCAGAACCAGTGAGGCCGCACAAGGCAGCTGGCTGACCGGGTGTTCCCTCATTCACGCGCAGATAATCCAGGCAAAGGGGAAGTGGTGGAAGGGACTGGAATCCAAGAGTAAGCAGAGCAAGCGCCATTGTCTCCTCTCAGACCCCGCCCCCACATACAGCATCACTACCCAGTGACTGGGCTGTCCCGCCCTGGGGAACACCTGAGGCTCCACCCCTCACTATGTAACAGCCTCAACTAGACCAAAAAAACAAAAACAAAAAAAAACCCAGAAATAAAAATGGCTCAAACTGGAGAACAAATCAAAGCCCCAGAGCCAATTTATCTAAGCAACGAAGAGATTGCCAACCTATCAGCACAATTCAAAGCCCTGGTGATCAGGATGCTCACAGAATTGGTTGATTTTGCTCACAAATTAGATGAAGAAATGAAGGCTACAATAAGTGAAATGAAGAAAAATGCATGGGGAACCAACAGAGATGGGAGGAAAACGGACTCAAATCAATGGAGTGGACCAGAAGGAAGAAAGAAACAACCAAACAAAAAACAAGGAAGAAACAAGAATTCAAAAAAATGAGAGGCTTAGGAACCTCCAGGACATCTTTAAATGTCCCAACATCCGAATTATAGGGGTACCAGAAGGGGAAGAAGAAGAGCAACCAGTAGAAAACTTATTAGAACAAATAATAAAGGAGAACTTCCCCAATCTAGCAAAGGAGATAGACTTCCAGGAAGTCCAGGAAGCTCAGTCCCAAAGAAGTTAGACCCGAGGAGGAACACACCAAGGCACATTATAATTACATTAGCCAAGATTAAAATGAAGGAGAGAATTCTAGAAGCAGTAAGGGATAAGGGGACAGTCACCTACAAAGGAGTTCCCATCAGACTGTCAGCGGATTTCTCAAAAGAGACCTTACAGGCAAGAAGGGGCTGGAAAGAGGTATTCCAAGTCATGAAAATCAAAGACCTACATCCAAGATTGCTCTATCCAGTGAAGCTGTCATTTAGAATGGAAGGGAAGATAAAATGCTTCTCAGATAAGGTCAAGTTAAAGGAGTTCATCATCACCAAGTCCTTATTATATGAAATGTTAAAGGGACTTGTCTAAGAAAAAGAAGATAAAAAATAGGACAATAAAAAGACAGCAAACTCACAGATATTAACAACCACACCTAAAACAAAAGCAAACTAAGCCAACATCTACAACAGGAACAGAACCACAGAAATGGAGATCACATGGAGGGTTAGCAACAGGGGAATGGGAGGAGGAGAGAGAGGGAAAAGATACAGAGAACAAGTAGCATAGACGGTGGGTAGAAAATAGGCAGGGGGAGGGCAAGAATAATGTGGGAAATGTAGAAGCTAATGTACTTATGACACATGGACATGAACTAAAGGGGGGAATGTGGGTGGGAGAGGGTGTGCAGGTTGGAGGGGGATGATGGGGAAGAAATGGGACAACTGTAATAGCATAATCAATAAAATATAATTAAAAAAACAATTTATCTCTAATCCTGTTACTCAATAATAAACAATTTTTATTTGCATGTAATTAAAATATATCCATATGGTCATGGGAGCAAATAATCATGACAAATATGTATGAAAACACAGACACCATGTACTAATATTCTCTCTCATACACACACACAAACACACACAAATTACAGCCATTCTCTCTATTAGTTAAGGTAACATAAACTGCTGTAAAACCCAGCCCCCCAAGTATAATGGTTTAAACATCATAAAAATTTAGGTTTCTTTTGCACAATATCTGAAACAGGTGTTTGTGATCAGCAAGATGAAGGACCCAGACTACTTCCATCTTGGGGCTCCACAATCTTCATAACAGAGATTCCTAGGTGTCTATATTCCCACAGATGAGCAAACAGCCTATGGGAGCCCCAGGGTGACATGGATCACTTCCACATGCGTTCCATTGGCTAGAACTCAATCCACACAGCCCCGTCTAAGTGCAAGGGAGGCTGAGAAACATCATTTATCTGTGTGCCCAGAAGAAAGAAAGTGAATGTGCTGAGCCATTAATCAGTCTCTATCAAAATGTATGTATATCCTTTTGTGATCTGATATTTTTATTTAAAAAATATTTCATTGGAATGGTCTAACAATATTACTCATTTGGAATTATTGAGGCATGTAGTAATATATTTGTTGTGCTGAACTGTCAACTTTGAAAAATATTTTAAAACGACTGTTTTATATGTTGTGATCACATGTAATTATCCAAATACAGCTCCACGACACTTATATTTTCATTGTGGATTTTACTACTCATCAACAAAATATGACTCTTCTCATCAATGCCTTTTGTCATGTATTCTATTTCATTTTGAACAGACGCAATCACTCTTGCTTCTCTTTCATCTGCATTTCCCTGGCCATCCTCCTAGTATTTCTGAATTACTTGTTTCATGCATGGCTCTCATAGATTGCGTATAGTTAGATATTTTGATCCAATCTAAAAGTCTTTTCCTTAAATAGAGACTTTTAACCTTTTGATATTTATTTGCCAATTAACCTGTTAGTTATACACCTATTATATTTTGATTTCTGAGCATCATTACCCTTATATACAGACTTTGTAACATATTTTATGTTTATTTTGTCAATCAGCATGCTAATTTGTACTTCTACTATTATATCTTCCAATTCGCTTTCTAAGTTATTTTTATCTAGTAAACTGGAAAGTAGTCATTTTGTTTTAAATTTTTATAACTGTTGTCTTTTTTAAAAATGATGCTTTAGTTAGTAGGTACTTCAGTTTTCCAAAGTCCTTGTTCCAATCAGTGAATGAACAAAAGAAATAAAGGAAGAAACAAATTGTCCCTCTATAAACATGAATAGAAATTTTTTATGCTTTTGTTTCCTCCTACCCACTCCCACCCACTGCTTAATTTTAATGAAAGGGGATTTGCATAACCTAATCTACTAGACCCAATTTAACATTAGTAATACTTTCATTATATGTTTCTTTCACATATGAAAAGCAACTTTGCTAGCTATAGAATTGTTGGGTCTTATTACCACAACACTTCTATTTCTATAATGATCCCAGTTATATTTAGCTGGAGTCAAAATTCCTTCCTTAAATCCTGAGTATAGCTCAATTCTGAAGTAAGAGGCAATGTATTCTGATAATTTCACAACAAAGATATGTAGTTAGATTTCTGTGGTAATAAAGCTTGGACAAGCATAATCCACCTGGGACTGCATGCCATTCATCCGATCTTATTTTCATTGTACAAAGTATAATTAATTCAAGTCCCACCTCCATTAAGGGGCTATGCCTCTCCCTTGCAGCCCACTCTCTCCTGTCTTCATATGATATTCACAGTTTATGTTTTATAATTAAACCATTAACTATAATCCAGTTTCTATTATCTCTCATTGTTTGCCTGCTTGCCTTATCTCACCAACTAAACAGTAATTTATTTGATGGTGGGGCCATGCTCCATTTACTCTGTACAGCCAGTCATCTAGAATAGCAGTGAACTTTGTGGGCCCTGACTATGTATTTCTTGCTTGTTTGAGTATGTTAAAGGTAAATTTCAGTTGTTCATTTCAAATTGCTTCTGTCATTGAAGTTTTTAAGTTGACTAGAGTATGGCAGCCTAGTTCTGACTCATCGTTTATTTTTGATCCTTACCTTATATACAAAATGACTAAAAAAATGTGAAACAGTTGAAAGGTAGGCAACTAACTGAAATGAGAAAGGAAACAAATGCTGTGAGAGACAGGAACATCAACTTACTTGCAACAACACAAACTATAATTACAATCAGCAGCAACAAAGATAATAACTATGTCTTTTAATGAAAGCCAGATATGATGCTAAGTGCTCACATTAATTAACTGATACAATCCTTACCTTAAATTAAACCTACAGGTAGCTACTGTTCTCCCTCATTAAATCTGAGGTGAGGAGAAAGGAGAGGAGGGAAGGGGAGGGGAAAGAAGGGGAGGGGTGGGGAGAAGAAGGAGAGAGAGAGAGAGGTTTGTATCTGATTTATCCTCAGAACTATGGCACCACACTTACTGGTTACTCATTGGGAGAATACCTATTGACAACTTTTTCTGTTAGATGCAGCATCAAGTACCGAAAGCAGTGCAGGATTTTACACTAAACAGAAATGGCTTAAAATTTTGACCCTTCTGTTTGTTGTCTGTGTGATCTTAGTAATATAATTTAATATTCCTGTCTCTGATTTCATCATCTATAAAACAGTAATTATATTTACATTACAAGGCTATTAGGATAATGAGTGTTAACGTATAGAATGTGTTGGCACATGGTAGTTGTTCAATTGGTAGCTACTATTATTGTTAAAATAATTATCACTTATTATCGCTCTGCTCTCTCTCTCAGGCTATTAAAATCTAATTTTTCTATTTAAAGCTCATCTTAAATAACATCTCCTTCTTCTCTAATACCCAATATTAGCATGTGCCTGACATCTCTTGCCTTTTAATCTTAATATCTCCTTATTTGTGTTTTTAATACTTTCTCTTTCTCACTTACTCTGTATTTGTGTTCCTTCTCTCTCCTAGCTTGTTACTTTTTTAGTCTGAGAACTGCATGTTATTTTCCTTCACACTCTCTGCAGTCTCTTGTGATGACTCACTCAGAGTAGGTCTCCAGCAGTATCTGTTAACTCTGATTGCAATTCACTGTGTATTTGTTCGCTTCCATAGGTATTAAACCATTTAGGAAAAAAAGTACCTGTATTTCCTTTTACTACTGACTTCAACATTTTACTAGTTCATTTTATTGTCTGTAGGCTCATAGTTGAATCAAATAAGTGAGTGGGCAACATATTCGTAAGTGTCTTTAAAAGGAATGGCTGACTTTTTATTATTCTTACAGTAGGACTGTGGTCCTCAGTCTTGGTTGATTGAGTTAACATGACATAGTTTTTAATAAGCACCATTGCTTGGAGTGAAACAAGTTGCAATGACTTAAGGAGAACTTTAATGACCTTTAAAATATTATATTAAATAAAATACAGAAAATTGGTATGATAAGCCAACACTGAAAGTATTTTATAAGGGAAGAAAAATGTAAAGACTGTGCTGGAATCCCATACATAGCCAATAAAAATTCACTTTGTCCGTGTATTTTCCTAGGAGACACAATCTCATTTACATTTATTATAAGTAATGATGTAGTGTCCTACAGATAATTAACACAACAAAATGCTGCTAATTTCACAGTGTCATTATAAAATTTGCCAGTTCAAATTTGAAAGTGATTAACCCTCTGAGTGAGGCAATGACATTTCCATTCCCAGTTTACGAATTAAATTTGAAAAGATGTTTCCCCTGGTTTTCAAGTGTCGTGCTCACCACTCTGTCTTCTTTTACGTTTACCATCTTCACCACAGCCTTTCTAAGAATGAAGCCTCCAACTTAGGCCAGATGATTTCTGACAATTTCACATCTCAGACTGTCCAGGTTCTCATCAAAAGCATAGGTTTGTTTCAGAACAGGAATGAAGCCAATTTTCTTTACTTAAAGGGAGGGCAGAAGGAATAAAGGAGAAAGAAAGGGAGGAGGAAAAGAAGAAAAGAAGGAAGGAAATAGTAATCTCCAATAAGCATATTTTTTTTTGAGTAATAAACTTTTTGTTGGTCTCTGTAAGTCTAAAAATTCTCCATTAACAAGTTGCCTTCAGAATGGACTTCATTTCATTTAACAGCAGTTACTCCTTGACCTTTGCCTGGACACTACTTCATTCATTTACTGCATATCTCTTGTCCACAGCTGATTTTAATTAATTCCATGAAAAGGAAGAAATCTATTATAGGGAAAATATTTACAACACCTCATTTTAAATATTCCTACTCAACTGAAATCTTAACAAATATTTAATGAGGGAATGGTATTGTAAATTACTGAAACCTCGTGTTAATGATAAAATTGTCCAACCTGTTAAAACAACTATTAATTGAATAAATCTAATACACACATTTATAAAGCTGCTAAAAATATGGTGCCATGGCCTTCCCCCACCTGCTTCACTCCTTTTCTTCCCCTAAGGACTCAGAGCAAATGAATATATAGCTCCTGTAAGAAGGATACTCTCTTAAAAAGTAGGTACTCATATCCAAAGCACTGAAGCTTGGTAGGTAACTTCAAAGAATAAAAACAATGAGAAATGTTCAGAGAGCTTTTAAAAATCTATTCCAAAAGCATCTCATTTCATAATTTCCCCTATATTTATGAGTGCATTTGTTATTGCCCACACCTTCTTTTTTTAATTTTAAAGATTTTATTTATTTATCTTTAGGGGGAAGGGAAGGAGGGAGTGAGAGAAATATCAATGTATGGTTGCCTTTTGTGCACCCCCTGCTGGGAACTGTCCTGCAACCCAGGCATGTGCCCTGACTGGGAATCAAACTGTGATCCTTTGGTTCGCAGGCCGGCACTCAATCCACTGAGCTACACCAGCCAGGGCCTGCCCACACCTTTTCATAAAGCTGTGCAATTTTAATGCTGAACTATTCCAGGGATTTTGTCTGAGGACTTTTTAGGCTGTGAGTGGACAAAAATCTTCTGAATTAACTTACATAAAAAGATGAAATCTCTTGGCTCATTATACTAGATCCAGGGTCTCAGATGATGGCACAAAGATTCTGTCTCTCCATCTGGTAGCTCTTTTTCCCTTTACATGGCTTCATTCTCAGGCATATTTTCTTTACATGTGTCCCTCACAGCCATGGCCCATATTCTCCCAGCTAAAGCACCCTCATGGAGAGAGACTACCACCCCACCATGGTTCTTTCTGGTGGAGACTAGACCAGGCAGACTGCGAGGACCCTCCACTGAGATGCTGATTGGCCAAGCCTAGGAGACATGCCTACCCTTAGAAAGAGGGGTTAGTACTCCCCACAGCAGATGATGGAGACTGAAGGAGAGGAGGTTCTCCAAGGGTTGATGGGTTACTAATACCCAAAACAACTACCCTGGGCAGTTAAAATTCACTAACACCCAGAATAATTACAAAGTACAAACTCATTTTCTGAGAACATTGATGTCTAAAGAGGCTATATCTGCCCAGCTAGGTAGGGCCAGAATTCCAGAATTAAGCTGAGACTTCAGCATTCTTATATCATTTATTTGCACTTCAGAACACTGACGACTAACTGAATTCTGGTGCCCCTTATCACTCTTACATCCTGTAATTCCGTGGTTCTGTTTGGCGGGGAGTGGGCGGATGGTAAATCTGAATGCTTAGCTAAATACCAATAATTTTAGTTCCAGCTCCATCATTTAAAAGCTGTGTACTTTGAAAAAGTCACTTCAACAACTTGGCCTTTGGTTTCCTTATTCATAAGTAGAAATGATTAGTATCAACCAGTAGTTTTTAGTATATTTAATGGGGTAGAACTTTTTTGGTAAACTGAATATGAAAAGCCCTCAGATAGGAGTTCTTTGCTCATGTATGCTTCGGTGCTTTATTAATACATCCCTGTTTAAACAAACTTCATCAATGAAGACAAAAGCTACTACAAGTTGTCATGACAGCACATAGTGGGACTGCTACTAGACAATGACGTAGGTAAAATGGACAGTCACCGGGGAATGGCTCTGCAAGTCAGCCCAAACTCTCACCACTCCCATTCGGAACATGAAGTTTGTCTGCCTACACTGAGAAATTACATGGGAGTCAATTCTGCTTTAGGTTGACAATTTGTGATTACCAAAAAAGTGTCTTTCGGTGCTTTAGAGAGAAGCTCTGGTGCTGGAATTCATTAAAATCCTCTTGGGTACCACTAGCACTAGACAGGTGTATAGGTGAGAATTTGGGGAACCTGACCGATGCCTGGGCTAGAGCTGAGTGTCAGGGGATAGGAAGAATGTTGACCCTGTTTTTGTTGACAGGAAATAAGCAGTCCCTCACATGAGCTCTCTGGGAGCTGACCACCTACAGTGGACACAGTGGAATCTTCCCTCATAATTGCCTAAAAACAAATACTTTTTTAAGTCACAAGTGCTTCTTTTAAGTCACATGACTTAAAATGACTGCATTTTTAAGTCACAAGTGCTTTCCAGGATTCATTCCTCTTGTTAGCGTGTCTGCCTACAACATGAATCAAATGTGTGTGTGTGGTGGGGTTCAACCTGCTAACTCCCTCTGTGAAACATTTGGGCTCTTGGGAATGTGATTGGAAAACCAGTGAACTAGATAATCTTTCACATCCTTTTAGCTCTAAAGTGAGAAATACAATGAAAAAGTCAGCTGTTCTCAAGTTCTTAAATGTCCGTCAGTGGCCAAGCTAAGAAAAGAATTTTCTCACATCCAAACTTTTATTTGTTGAGAGAGAGAGAGAGAGAGAATAACAGTCCTTATCTACAACCTGGAGGCACCATTCTTTGTTTGCTATTACCAGCTTCTTCCCATGGCAACCTTGCAAAAAATTGAAGTTTGTCTGCTGCATCTTTTGATGAAAGGCAGATTGGGGAAAGTACATATTTAAACTGGATTTGATTGCAGCTCCCACAAAAACCCCATGTGCAGATTATATCTTGTTGGTATGTCCTATTGCAACAGAAGGTGGCAAAGCACGTATTTAAAGCTACTCCCTGATTTACGGGTGAAATCTTAAGGGTGGGAGTGCCTTGAAGCAAAGGGTGTAATTGTTGAGTGTGCTGATGGGAAAGATAAGGTAAGGGAGAAGACAAACCTTGGGTTACACAATACATTTTTGGTGTATTTGAACAGAATATTTCATCCACTGTCAAGGAAACCAATTGCTTAACCTTAATCTGTGTAATAATTTCTCCTACACATAAAAGCCCTTTCACTGTTAAATCTGGTCCCTCCTTTCCTATAAACTTCAGCCCACAGCTCATTATATCTTGTCTAGGAGGCTTGGCCCAACTTAGCATCTCCATCTACCTCCACCATGCCTGTCCCCTGGTGAACATTGATCTCTCTGTATTATTGGGCACTCACTCACTTTATGTGACTTTGTTAGTCATATTATTTATAGTATAGTTATATCTTAGAATGTATGTATTTTATTAACTAAAATACATTAAACTCATTCTGACTGTGGTTACATGGGTAAGTCATTTTATCCTGGTTTCAGAATAATCCTTGGAGTAGGAAGGCTAGCTCCCCAACTTTCCATTTTAGACCAGTGAATTTCTAAAGGATGGAAATATTAACTGATGTGCTTATATCTTCACTTCTCTGAGTACTCCCTAAATACAAGAGCTGTGTGTTTAATTTCTTTTAGCATTCAAAGTTAGTGAATATGTTTATACATTATATAATAGGTTATTGTTTTCTTTCTTTTTTGAGTAAGAAAAGAAACTATGCTATGTACATTGTACACATTTTACATACACACTTTCGTCTAACCTTCATACCAATTCCATGAGATAGTTAGTTTTATACTCACTTTATACATGGGAAAATTGAGTTTCAAATTTAACTAACTTGACTGAGCTAAGAACTTGACAGCTAGCATTTGGATTGGGATGGTCTAACTCAATATCCATTATGATTTACCCACTGCATTATGGTGCTGTCTGTGCAAGCCAATTTATTCTTTTTCATATGCCAAATTTATGTGAGAGTTCAGAAAGGGCTTTGACTTAAGTAGAGTGAAGCCAACACAAGTATTGTTAATATGATATCTACTAGTCATATGACCATAGATCCATTTTTCCCCACTTGGAGCCTCATGTTTTTCAATAATGAGTTGAATAAGGCTATCTAAAAGATTTCTTCTAGTGCAAGAAATTCAAGAGTGTGTGCTATTTTGACTAAACCTTTAGCTTAGACTCCTGCAACTACATAGATATCAAACAATGAAAAAGGAAATATGTGAATTCAAATACCCATATGTTTATAAACCCAATATACATGAAGATAAGGAGAGACTCCACTAAGAATAACAAAAGGCAGAAGAAAAGGTTGAGGTTTACATGTACCTCACCTTGCTATTTTGCTATAGATTCCACCCAACTACCAACCCCTGGGGCAAGTTTTAAGAGTGAAGTACAAGATAGTGTTATGGGTGTTTGCACTTTTATAAAGAGCCAAAGAGTTTTCATTTATTATTTCACCTGAAGATATTTTGTGCTATCATTGATTTAGCTGTATTTATTTCTTATTGTCTTCCTTTTGGATTGCATTAAAGTTTAGTTAACATGCTCTTAAAAAATGTTGTAATCATTTTATAGGCAACTCGGCTGAGTCAGTGCAGCAGCTGCCAAGAGCCAGGGGGCTGAAGTAGTCACTGCTGCTTGAGCACTTGGCTCGTGACTACTCTAGCCAGGCCCTCCTACCTCAATGAGGTTTTGGGAGGTGGTTGATATAAAACCAGACAAACTTTGCAAGTTGATACAGAACATGATAAAATACAGACAGCATCTCTGACAACAGAGGAAAAGACTTTGAATGCGATACTCCTTATTTTCTTGGATATGATTAGGAGGAAGTTTCCTAGGTAGGAGGAGTAGTAGAACAGGATACCTTGAGAATTGGGATAATTAGGAAAATGCAAAGAAATATATAGGTGGCTATAGTAAAAGTTCTAGTGAGAGACAGGCAAAACCAAAATCGCAATGACAATGAGAATTGAAAGAAAAAGGGCAGAAAAGTTCTGTTTCTTCAAATCTTTGGATATGGAGGACAATTATATATACAGGGTGAGGGAATAAAAGATGTCTCTAAGTCTCTTGGTTTGGACAATTGGGTAGATGGTGGTGCCATTGAGTCAGATGTGGGAAGCACAAAGAAGAGAGTAGAGGTTCAGAATGAGTCACCCCAAGATATGCCTCTGAGATATGTGGATTATTTTGAGCCAAGGAAACTGTGACTCTGTGGGGTCAAGAGAAATATTTACCCTCTCCCCCTTAATTACCTAGAAGAATTTAAATTAGGGGTCTTGCCCAGAATAAGAGATTATCGGAGATAACCTTTTTTGGCCTATCTACAGGGCAGGGCAAACTACAAATTACTGAACATCCGCTCCTCTTCTCACCCTCTGAAGCCCCAAGGCACCTCATCTCATCCTTAGTTCAGAATGCCATATGTACCCCACTTTCCCTTTTTATCTGTTAACCTTTCGTGTATGTGGTTTTTCTCACTCTCATACATATAGGGTTCCCATATGTATGTATGTAATTAAATTTGGTTATTTTCTCTTGTTAATATGCCTCATGTACATTTCATTATTAGACCAGCCAAAAGAAAATTGAAGGGTAAAATTTCTCCCTCCACCACAAAAGCATGTATAAAAGAATATGAGTTCAATTAAGGGGTAAGTTACACCTGTATTAGCTGTAGGTTATTGAGGCAGAGATATCTGGTAGGAGAGAAGTATGAATGAAGAATGTTAAATTTGAGTGGGGTCACAGAGGTAGCAGAAGCAGCTACAGGAAGATGTCCTTCAGAAATATTGATTACAGTAAAGCAAGAGAAAGGTTAGGACATAACTGAGGAATATCAGCATGTTAGGGGTGGGTGGGCAGAGAAAGATTATCTGTGAAGGGGAATAAAAAAATACCATGGGAGTAGGAGGTAGCATGTAACGGAAGACAAGGGTCAAAAGGGCTTCCAGAAGAGTATAAGGATAAATGAAAGCCCCAAATAAAAAGTGAAATAAGACTATATTTACCAATTTTGCAACTCTGCCTATTTCCAAGCCTATTCAAATGCATAACATGACAGAAGGCTCAGTAGAAAGATGATTGACTTTTCTCACTTCTATGGCCTTGAACATGTCCCTTAACTACTTGGAGCCTCATATTCACATTTGTGAAGTAGGAGACAAATTAAATTTCTATGTTTAGGGGACTGATGTCAGAATATACAAAAAATATACAGGGATCTTTGAAATCAGCACTTATTTTTTTGTGTAACATATATAAAGGTAGGCAAAAGTAGGTTGACATGAATAATAAATGATACAATTATAAATTAATAATAATACAAGAATAAACTCTGTGTTTCTTATACTCATAACTGTAAATGTGCCAACCCCTATATATTGTCCAGGCCCTGAATACTTAACAAAACCTTCTCATGATGATTACCATTATCATAATGAATAAGGCAAACTCTCCTCTAAAGCAAAAGCTTAATTGCCTGGCTGTGCTGAAATATAAACTTGGCAACAAATATTTCAATTCAAAAAGAGAATAATATACATTGTGAAGACATTTAGAAATGAGGTGCTCTCCCATTCAAAAAGACAAAAAAAAAATGTGTAAGCCATTCTTAGATACCAGTCCAATAGAAGTTCTGCTCATTTAAGTTGTTTTCTTCTAATCCTTGGCTGGTGTGAAGTACAATGATGCATGGCAACTGTCCATAGTGGGCATTATAGGTAATGAATTTCCTAGAATGCTATTGCTTACTTGTAATGAAAATATCACCCACCTATACCACATGAGCAAGGTGTTAAATTAGCCAAGAGGATCTTAGCAGCATTGGCTGAGGTGGGTGAAACCAATGTCAGGAACTGTGTCTTGCTAATTACTTTGCATTGTTCACTATAGGTGAGCACTGAATACACACATATTCTATAAATACTGGTTTTTGTACCTAAAGAAGGTACAGTATTTCTCTTAGATTCCACACCTTTACTGAGGGAGTCAATGAGTCTAAACTTGGAAAATGTTAGAGTTATTATTTTCTTATCATTGGAGGCTTTTAAAAAATTGTTATTCAAACTATCAGGTAAAGATAAATAACTGCCATTGTTATGTCAAAAGTGACAAGTAGCTTAAATGTTCACAGCATCACAGCATAATGTTTGATTGAAACCCTTAACTCAGGTCTCCTGTCATAATGACCCTTCCTGGATGACTTGAATAATAACAGAGGTGGTCCAAAGAGGTAATAATGGCTCATAAGAGCAAAGGGCAAACTATCTAGCTGTGGGACTCTGAATCCAGACTGTGCTCCTAATCTATGGAAGGAAGGAAGGAAGGAAGGAAGGAAGGAAGGAAGGAAGGAAGGAAGGAAGGAAGGAAGGAAGGAAGGAAGGGAGGGAAGCCCTCATCAGTGTGGCTCAGTTGGTTGGAACATTATCTTATAACCAAAACATTGTGGGTTCAATTCCCAGTCAGGGAACATACCTAGGTTGGAGGTTCAATCCCTGGTCTGGGCATCTGCGATCCCCCCCACCCCCATTCAGGCATGTACAGGAGGGAACCAATTGATGTTTCTCTCTCTCTCCCTCTCTTTCTCCCTTACTCTGTCTTTAAGAGCAATAAAAAGAAATATCCTTAGGTGTGGAAAAAAAATTTTTTAAAAAGAAAGGAAGGGAAAGGAAGACAGAAAAGAGAAAGAAAGAGGGGAAAGAGGAAGGAAGAAAGAGAGGGATGGAGGGAGGGAGAAGGGAGGAAGGGAGGGAGAGAAGGAGGGAAGAAAGAGAAAAATTTTGAGATTAATTTGCAAAATCAATATAATACACCAATAAAGAGAGACAACTACAAGCCACTGCTGTCGATTTTGGAGCACTAATGAATACTTACTGAGATTTTAAGAAATATGCTGGGCATCAGACCATCACATTCTATGACCATTTCTCAAGGGAATTCAACTGTTGCCTCTAATCTTTATAAAAGACTTTCTGAGGAATTCCTCCATTATGTCATGTGCCATGGATATAGAAATCAACCAGACATTTGCTCTGGTTTTTCACCAGTTATACAAAGTTTTGGATGTGCAGCAGAAAGATGAAAAGGGTAAATCAGGGATCTGAAAGCCCTGTGATAGGTAACCTCCAGTGTTCTAGATAGGTGATCAACTGTTCTAAGAAAAAGAATAATAGTTCACTGAGGTACAGGAATTCAAAGAACATGACTGGCACTTTTCAAGGTAATAAAGTGAGTTTTAAGTAAATAGGCAAATAGTTTACATATATCATTTTATCCTCTGAAAAGTGCATGTCTACTTCCCCCACTTGCAAATGAGCAAACTGATTCTGGGATTTTAAGTAACTTGTTTTCATTCTCCAAGTTGTGTGGTTTTATAACCATGACTCTTTTGACTGATGGAGTGATAGAAACTTGACTTAAAATATTTTAGGTGGAAAAAAGACTCAGTTCACTTAATGAAACCACGGGAAAGAAGGAGAGCTGGGCCTCAAGGATGACTGGACTCAAGTTCAAATGCTGCCAGGAGTCACTCCCCCAATTTCCATTATTTCTGGCTTAGTTCTTTCACACAGCTCCTTCCTTGGAACTAAAAGATGCCTAATTAGCAACCACCAGAAACTCCTGGGTTTCGAGGTAAAAGTTTTTTGAGGAAATACAGTGATTGGTTCAGCCTGGATTTGGTGCTCATCCTTGAACCAAATATCTTGGGTATTGGACTATATAACAAGAGGACCACTTGAGTCAGGAACACAGGTAATGGTGACCATGGATCTTTAAGTAAGTGGAAGCTTCTATCCAAACACTGATCCTGGGCCGACAAACAGATGTCAATTAAAATTATTTTTATTACCTATGGTTGCTTTCAACAAAAAAAAAGTCAGATCTGTATTAATCAAGGGACTTAAAAATTCACAAGGGCAATTTAAAAGCTGACTGACCAGTTGCCTAATGGATAAGGCACTGGCCTCCTAAAGACTGACTGAGTTCAAATCGGGCTCTATCACTTACCAGCTGAGTGACCTTGCAGAAATCACTCACTGCCTCCTGCCTACGTTCCTCAGCTGTAAAATTGTAATAGCTATGTTATTTATTTCACAGAGATTTTGAAATTCAGTAGCTCTAGAACTAAATTTAGCTTCTTTCCCCCAAACTGACACACTCAACAGTACCTTCGATACCTCCTTGAGACTTCCTTTTCTCCTGCACACTGAAGAACACAAATGGTCTCCTAAACTTGCTATTTCTCCTTCAGCAATGTCTTTCCCGCAATCTCTATCCCCCTTCCAACTGCCTCATGTCACAAGAGGCCCAATCAGCATTTATCTGGATTATAGTTATAACCTCCTAACTGGGCTTCTTTCTTAGAAAGTCTGAACTTTCCAATCCATTTTGACAGCACTTCTAAGTGACCCTTTCATCCTCTTTGAAATAGTCTCCAACTCAATAGTTTCAATATGAAGACAAAATGATGTTTTCTACTATCCTAAATTACTTGATTTGGGGCTTCTTGAAATTCTTTGCTCTAGAAAAAGAGTACATATTGGATTAATGAGAAAAAATATAAATGTATATAATACTCTATACTTCATAAACAAATTTATGTTTATAAAATAATATATATGCCATATTAAGACATTATTTTTAAAATATAAGGATTTATTATATATAATTAACAGACTATATTAAAAGCATTATTTTACAAATAAGCCATAAATATATAGTTTTACATTTATGTATTAATATAAATATATAGTATTGATGAGGCAAGATCATAAATTATTTTTATTTAATTGCAAACACTTCTATTTTTAAATTTTGTTTTGTTTGTTTTTGTTAAGTGGGATTTGAAATACTAGGCTTGAGGGAAGGAGTTACAGAATTTTTTAAAACATTTTACATTTTTAAATTTTTTAAATTTTTTTGGATTTTAGAGAAAGGAAGGGAGGGAGAAAGAAAGGGAGAGAAACATCGATGTGGAGGGGCAGCTAGTGGCTGCCATCTACGCTCAGACCAGGAGCCAATCCTGCAACCGAGGCATGTGCTCCATCTGGGAATCAAACGGGCAACCTTTTGGTCTGTGGGCGGATGCCCAGCCAGCTGAGCCACACCGGGCAGGGCAAGTTACTGAATTTTAAAGCACAACAATAATATCCAGTTGTGAACATGCTTGTGAAGAAGAAGCTGATTCTATTTGGGTTGGTGTGTTTGATGGCAGGAAGTATTGGGATGAAGATGGCAGGTCAGGTAAGTCACCAAATGGAAGAAATGATCATCACACTGTTTTTGCTTTGTTTTGTTTTGTTCTTTGTTGCAAGATTTTTTGAAAGACATCTGATAAGAACCCTAGTTCTTTTCTTAATTGCTTGAAAATTAGGGAAAAAGAAGAAAATGGAGAACTTTGCATTTTTAATTTTAAAGGGCAGTAGAATGGGTAATTCTACCTGGGTAGAATTTTTGAAGGGTAATAGAATGGGCCATCCTTGATTTGAAAAAAGAAGAAAGATCATTATCTTTTAAGGCAGTGAGATTTCACAATGTGGTTAGAAGCAGACTGCAAAGGTATTTTAAAATCCTTAGCACTAACCTAAAAATATAGCATGAGTATTTATTTATGCTTAAAATTATTTAAAGTGACTTCAGTGTGGGTTTGTGGGTTGTAAACACAAGTCACTGATACAACTTGAACATTACCAAAAAAAGTCTATTATTTCAAGATGTTGTACTGTTTAAAAATGTTGTAAGTTGTGTAACATCCTCTTAATAAGTGTTCAGTAAACATCTATCCCTTTCTGTGCTTATCAAGATTTTTCTTTTTATAGTAAACATGTAATTGAATTTAAGCCCTATTAATATTAAACAATATGGTGTAAATAAGATGAAGTAATAGAAAAGAAGTGCTGAAAAGAATGCTATATTCTCTTTGGTGTAGGCCTTCTATTCACATTAGTTTTTTTTAAATTATATTGCATTGATTATGGTATTACTGTTGTCCCGATTTTTCCCCCTTTGCCCTCCTCCACCAAGCACCCCCCACTCCCTCAGGCAATCCCTCCACTATTGTTCATGTCCATGGGTCATGCATATAAGTTCTCTGGCTACTCTATTCCCTATACTGTACTTTACATCCCCATGGCTATTCTGTAACTACCTATTTGTACTTCTTAATTACTTCACCTCTTTACCCATCCCCCCACCCTCCTCCCATCTGGCAACCATGAAAACACTCTCTGTGTCCATGATTCTGTCCCTGTTCTTTTTGTTTGCTTTTTGTTTTTTAGATTCAATTGTTGATAGATATGTATTTTTTTGCCATTTTATTGCTCATAGTTTTGACCTTCTTTTTGTTAAATAAGTCCCTTTAACATTTCATATAATAATGCTTTGGTGATAATGAACTTCTTTTGTTTTTTCTTATCTGGGAAGCTCTTTGACTTACAGTATTCTTTTTACAACCTGCATCATATCCCATATTATGTATATACTTTAGGGTGACATGAGAAACAAGTAAAATATAACCTGATTGAAAATGTAAAGAGGACATAGAGGTTCATTCATTGGCAAGAACATAGGTGGGGTAGCCTCATGGGTGGTTTGAATCAATGGATCAACAATGTTATCAAGGACTCAGTTTCTTTTCATTGGTCCTTAGTTTAACCTTGGATGGCTTCTCTCATGGTTGGAACAAACTGACAGCAGGTCTACTTTTCACCTCTCAAACCACACATCAAGAACAACAAAGTATGCAAATGCATGTTTCTCTTGACCCTTACCCATCCCAGGTTTTACCGCTGAATCACAAAGCATATTCTTATTGCATATTGTTGATCAGAACTTTTAAGCTACATTTAGTACCTTGTAATACAAGTCAGAGACTGGCGTGAAGAAATCAGGTTGATGTGTGGCGGAGATGATGATTTTGATAAAGGTCAGAAAGCTGGGCCCAAGGAAAGGTTATACAGGGAGCCTGAGATGTTGTGTCAATTTGAGTTGAAGGCAGAAAGAAGATCATATTTCTGTTAATGTGGGTGATTATCCTAAACAGGAGAGGCAAGAATTCTCAGTTGAAAAAACAAAAACATCATCCCTTCTCTGCTGGTTGAGGCTTAAGACATGACCATAGAGATTTGATCCTTCATCATATATCTGATTTTTGTTAAAATGTTGATGTATTTAGAAAAAACAGCATGTCTATCACTGTATGTCAAGGATGGTCTGTTAGGATGCATGAAGCATCACACAACAGGGAGAGAAAAAAAGATATCCTGAGCACTACTGAACAAGCAGGACAAGGAGGGAAATAAAGGGAGTGAGAAGAAGTGGCCTACCAGGTAAGGAAAAGTTTAAAGTTTATAGTCATAAACTGCCTTTTTCAGAGTTGTCCTAAAGCTAAAGCTAAAGCTGAAACATTTAGTCTATGAAGTCTTATCAATTCACTTCTGTCCAAAGACTAAAAGTGTAATTCATGATGACAGCTGGGAAGGGGCATCATGGTCTATGTACGGGGAGGTTTGGAGAGGATGGAAACTCAGTGCACTATGAATGAACTCAGAAAATTAAAGTTAAAAAAATTTAAGCTTAAAAGTTCACATTAGTTACACACATATGCATAGTCAAGCAGATTAAGTTCATCTTATTCAGATCACACACACACACACACACACACACACACACAGGTGAATTTAGGACCCTAAATCATACTTGGCTAATGATATTAGTAATGATAAAGAGACTTAAATTAGCTGAGGGACTCCACTCCGGGAAGGATAAAAGGCATTACGGGCCCAAAATTAGACCAGAATAAATGTCACTTTCCTAGCATGCATTGGGTGTGGTCCTGCCCCTAGGCAGTGAAACAGACTCAAGCACCTACCTGTGAGCATAGGTTCAATGCTTTCCTCTAAGAGGCAGGTATGTTTGGAGAAGTAATAAGATGGTATCTGTAAGGAATTTAAACTCTCAAGACAGGCCAAAAACAACTTCTGTGCTGTGTTATTATCACCCTGTGAATCACTCAACAGGATTATAACCAGTCCTACAACAATGAGATTCTGGAATCTCAACCACAATTAAAACTCTGGGCTTGAATTTGGTTGACTGAAGTTAGTCTTTCATTAAAACTCTTGTCTGTTTTTCCACGGTGTCTGCAAAGGTGATTGTTTTATCAAAGGCACACCTCTACAGTCTTGGCTCACCACCCTTCCTAACTGTCCCACAAAGCAGAGTGGGGCACAGACAGAGAAAACTCTCCATCCTCACAGAAGAAGGAAGCTTCTGAATGTAACTCATCACAACACAGCAGCCAAGTGGCTGGAAGCACCAAAAAAAATTATAGGCAAGCACATGGGGCATGGAAGGTCAACTGGTGAGCATGCTTGGCAGACATAGTTTTGCAATCAGCACAGAAAAATACGATTCTCCATTTCAACTAAGAATTTCCAATGACTATCTCTCAGCTGGTAGGGCTCAGAGATAGCTGGATCCAAATTTCTTAGGAATTTTACTCTCCAAGTCCCTTAAAAAATTGGGGTTCTCTTAAAAATTCAATATATTAAACTGAATATATTTTATATATGGTCAAAATGTGAGGATTCAACATTCACTCATTCATGCACACATATTTTTGTTCATTCAATAACACATTATTACATATGTACTTTATGCTGGACTCTAAATTAGATGTTGGGGACATAGAAATGTGTAAGATTCTACCCTGGCAATTGTTACCCTCAGTCTAATAGGGCAGACATGTGATTAAACAGATAAGTACAGGGCAGAATGCTCATGGCAATGATACAGGTATGTTGGATGCTATAGGGAAAAAGAAGGGCCTTTAGGGTCAGCCTGTGGCTGTGTGGTATAACTGCACCACAGCTGTGCATATGTGCATAGGATGGGGTGGGGGTAGAGCATGGAGAATGGCAATTCAAAGAAGTCTTCCAGACCTGGAAATGCTATATCTGTGTGGGGGTTGGGAAGGAGTAAATAAGAATTAGCTAATTAGAAGAGGATCTAAAAAACATACAAGGCTGGGGAACTGTGTGTGCACAGGTACAGTGGTGTGAGAAAGCAGTTCTAGAAACCCGAAAGTGATTCCAAATGACAAACGTTCATTGCATGTTGGGTAGACTGGGTGAAGGGAGTAAATAAGATATGGCATTTGGATTTCATCACCACAGTGATAAGGAGCAGGGAAGGGCTTTTAAATCGTTGAACTATCATTCTGGCAACACAAAGGCGAGTTGGAAGTTGCTGTCACTGGAGGCAGTAACCATTAGGAGTCTACAGTTTTTATCCACGTGAAAAGAGAGAAAAGAGAGATGCCTTTGCCTGAGATGCTGAAGGTGGTAAAAAAATAAAACTTATGAAATGAAAATAATAAATTGGAAATAAAGAGTTATCAGATGCATGGGCTACACAGTAGTTGAGGAGATTTCTGTGCTGTATAGGTATTTTTGAAAATCATCAACATCCAGATATACTTAAAAAGCATAGGCATGGTAAGGCCACTGTTAGAAAATAAAGTGAAGAGAGAAAATGGCTAAGAAGAAAACTACAGGGAATAACAAAATGTAGTAAGTTAGTAGAGATGGAAGAGTGTATGATGAACATTTAGAGGCAAAGTCGGTGGTAGGAAAACCAGAATAGAGTGTTACTCTCAGAAACCAAGAGAGTCTTTTGATGGAAGGAGTGTTTAACAATGCCCAATGTTGCCAAAAGGTCAAATAAGATCTTGAAAGTATGAGGTGAGATGTCAGCTTGAGTACTTACTAGATATTAGTGGAAGGATAAAGGAAGTAAGTTGTAGATCCTTACAAGAAGCTCCTGATCTTGCCTATATACTTGTCATACATATTCAGTACATACATACTTTACTGTCTGTAAACAGTTAACTAATGCAAAAGAGAGCTAGTTAGGGACTGCAAAAAAAATTCTCTTTATGAGTATTCCAATATTGTTCTATTGATTCTCAAATCTTGATAAATAAGATATATGAGCACATTTCTAAAATTTAACCTTAATGAACTCTACCTCTGGATCTTCATGCCCTTGGGTAATCACCTCTTCTTGAGTGTGGCTAGAATTAGTGACTTGCTTCTAGAGAACAGAGTGCAACAGAGATGGTGGGATGTCACTTCTGAGATTAGATAACAAAAAGACTGTGCCTTCCATCTTGTGTGTGTGTGTCTCTCTCTTTCAGCTCTTGAAAGCAAGCTTTCATGTTATGTAGAGTTCCACAGAGAAGCCTGCATAGCAAAAAAGTGATGTTCCCATACAACAGCAAGCGAGGACCTGAGGCCTGCTAACAGCCATATGACTAAGCTTGAGAATGGATCTGAGGGCCATCAACAGTCATGGGGATGAGTTTGGAAATGGATCCTTCCCAGTTTGAGCCTTAGGATGACTTCAGCCTCCACCAATATCCTCATTAGATCTTTGTGAGAGGTCCTGAACCAGAGGCACCCAGCTAAACTGCACCTAGATTCCTGGTACACAGAAACTGTAAGATAAATATGTGTTATTTTAAACCACTAAGCTTTGGTGTAATTTGTTGCAAGCAATAAATAAGAAATACATAGGATAAAGAGCAGGTACTTATGTTCATCAGAATGAATATCTATGTCTTAAAATATACCTTTAGCTATAATCTCAACCATAAATGATAATATTGTAATACCAGGAATTTTAGGGACATAGTTTGTCTCCTAATTTTTTAAATACAAAGCAACTACTTTCCTACTTAACCAAAAATCAACAGCAAATATGGAGCCTTTAGAATTTCTTAACATTATAGTCACACATGTGCTCAGTTCATAATGGAAGGTTAGAGATGCAAGAGAGGTCGTCTCGGTGCATTCATTCCCTGCCAGCCAGAGACAGGACTGTGCCATTATCTCCCTGCTGTCCTCGTGATTAACTCATCATATCCGTCTTTCCTACCCTATACCTTCCTCAGCTGGCATCTTATGCTTTCTGTTTACTAGACTCAGAAATGCCATGTTTCCTAATCCTCCAATCCTCATGTATAATCCTGTGCTCAACTCAAATGTTTCTTGATTGTATTGGATGTTATCACATCCTATTGACTGCCTAGAGTTTGCTGTTATCTCCAGAGGGTGTTCATCCTTTTGTAATTAACAGCTTATTTGATTCAATGGTAACCGAGGTCATGCTGTGTGTATTTTACCATTCTGAGTTTGCAGGGGTATTTGCCCTTCCCTTTGATATCTTTATTTTAATTACTTCTGAGACTTGTGTCTGTATGTAGGATGTTGAGTGTGAGTTATTTTACATATCCCTCTTCTTTTTAATATACTTTGTGAATGCTTCATTCACTCCTAAAAGATGCCATGCCAAGTTTATCAACATTTCCTTCCTGCACTTATTTTTGTTTGTTTTTAATTTTTTTTGGCTCAGCTCCATTTTCCTCCAACCTTAACAACCAATTTTCAGTTTGCATATTTTGATGTGGACATCACAAAGGGCTAGCTGAATGTCTCCTGGGTGGAAGTGAGAATAAATATCTGGACATAAAAACATATTTTTAATGTGCAGTATATTTCTTGTTTCTACATTTTCTGAAACACAAAATGTAAATTAAACAAATACGATTGGCTTTCATAATACATACCAAAACTCTCTTCAATTATCCAAAGAATCTTGTAGGCCAGCAAACACAGAACGCTTCCTTTTAGATACAAATGAAGTTTGTTTGAAAATAAATAATAATAGCAATAATAATAATAATAGCTCCATGTTACCTACTGTTGTTATCAGTCACTTAGTTCAAGGAAACATCCTTTATTAAAAGCTTTCAATAAAGGTTCAATGCAAAATCTAGAACATGAGACTATCTACAGCTACCAAAGAACAAAATTAAGATCTGTTTTTTTTCTCCTGAGGATAGCAAGATTAAATATGCTTCCAGTTTATTGAACTAGTAACTGCTATATTTTATCTCCAATTAATTTGGATTTTGCATTTGGTTAGTGACAACCTGGTTATTAAAAAATGGGCACACATATTGGCAAATAGGCATGTTTAATTTTGTAACTAATTCATATAATTATCTAGATCATTAAGCAGGCCTTATAAGTTGGCTGGGGCACAGGTATTTAAAAGCAATGATGAGGAAATCCTAACAGTTAAAGAGCATGAAAGAAAGAACCAAGACTAAATTTCAAAAGTCAGGTCAGTCCAGGTCATGATTACAGGTAGTCAGACCTGTAATAAAAAGTTGGCTACATCATCTAAGAGCGTAATAAAGACACAGATTTCTGACTAGTTTATCCACTGTAACTGAGATGTGACTTTCTGGGCAGCTGTGGCATTCTACAGAGAGTCACCTAACTGGCTCACCCTTCCAGAATACCAGCAAGACAATGGCAGACACAGATTTTTTTTTTTTTTGCATTCAAATGATTACATAAGTAATACAAGTGAACCATATTTTCTATTCCCAATAGTTCCCTGAATGTTGCAAACATTTTAAAGTAGTCAAATGATATGCAAAGCCAATTAAAATGTCTTGATAATTACATTGTGTGGTTCCAGTACATCAAAGCAATAAAAGAAATCAGAAAAAAATCCATAAATAGACTGAAGTATATTTATACGGGAATTTGATATATGATTAGGACACGTCTCAAATCAAGAAGGAGATGAAAATATTTTTTAAAATGGTTTTGGATAAGTTAGGTAGAATGACGATTCTATATAGAATATTTTCAGATGTTATATGAAATAGGGCCATGTCATATGCACATGTCAAAATACTTGGAATTTCAGATTGATTAAGAAAAAACCTTTGAGAGCAGCTGCGTCAAGGCTTCCCTTTATAGACTACCAACCCACTATAAAGTGGGTTGGCCAAGTTAATTAGTGGCACCAATAGGTCTAGAATCTAACTCCAGGCTCTTGTTCTAGATGCATGGATTCCAAGCCCAGTGGGCTTTCCTTTGCACAATACTAATTTCAGCATTGCTCTCTGATGTTGGCTACAAAGAAAGCAAAGAGGAGGAAAAATATCTCAACTAGCATTTCCCAAAAGGAGGGAAAAGGATACTTCCAGGTACTTGAAGTATCAGTCTAGCATGGCAACAAACCATTTCATACACACACGTGTGCACATACACACAAAATATTCATATGCAAACACGTTTGGGCATTTTATTCTCAAATGGTCATTGCACATAAAACTCTCAGAAGTTCTGCAATAACAAAGCCCGCTTAACTTTATTCAATGCAGCATTTCTATAGAACTCCTTTTTTATATAACACCTATTAACACCGCAGAGCACATTTTACAAAACTGCTCTAGACTCAGGCGAAAGTAAAATAATTGCCTAAAGTAGGCAGGCAAGGATAGAAATTGTTGGGGGCGGGGTGTTAAGATTCTGTTCAACCCAAACTCCTTGGGTAATTGCCTCAATGCTCCATGTTACTTTGTAGTTTCAGGCCTATAATTAAGTGTGCTCCTGTGCCCCTCCCAGCGAGTGCAGCTGAGTCACCCCTGACTGCCACCTGCAGTCTGGGACCTGCCCAGGATCCGAACTGAGTCTGCAAACGATAGGGAGTGTGCAGGCAGCCCCAGCCCTCTAGACATGGGATGTGGAGTCACCGGTAGTCACATTGACATTGATCTCACTGAGTCACAGGTTGCTACGTTCCCTTGCTGTGTTGGCTAAAGTCATTTGATGGTTTTTTACTCCATTTGGCTTTTGTATGAATTTCATCCAGAAACCCAGAACACATGTTTAGCAACCTCTTTGTCCTGGGTTGCAGACTCCCACCAGCATTCCTTTCACATTTCTCAACTTCCTTCCAGGTATTAGCTGGGGTCTGAATATGAACGAGCTATTGTTAATGTTATTATTATCATCATTATTACCTTTACCAAGTTCCAAACACTTTCATCACCCCAAAAGCATACCCCATCCCCACGAAAAAGTTGCTACCTATTCCCCCTTTATTCCACCCTTTGCCTTATATTTCTTTTTCTCACCTAATTTATTGACTAACTTCTAGGACGATGTTGAACAGAGTGGCAAAAACAGTCATTCTTGTCTTATTTCTGATCTTAAGAAGAAAGCTTTAAGACTTTCACCATTGAATGTAATGTGAGCTGTGGATTTTCCCCAACTACTCCTTATCATGTTGGGAAGTTCATTTCTATTTATAGTTTGTTGGTGTGTGTTTTAAACCCTACAAGGGTATTCAGTTTCATCAAATGCCTTTTCTGCATCAACTGATGTTATCAGGGTATTGCTAACATCATAGACTGAGTAAGAAAATGTTCCCTCCTCACTTTTGGAAGAGTTTGAGAAGAACTGGTCACAATGATTGTTTAGATGTTTGGTAGAATTCGTCAGTGAAATCATCTGGTCTTGGGATTTTCTTTGCTAGGAGATTTTTGATTACTGAGCCAATCTCCTTACTCATTATCAGTCTGTTCGTATTTTCTCTTTCCTTCATGATTTAATCTTGGTAGATTATATGCTTCTACAAATTTATCCAGTTCTTTTGGGTTCTTCAGTTTGTTGGCGCATAATTGTCCATAATTGCCTAACAATTCTTTGTATTTCTGTTGTATCAATTATAATATCTCTTCTTTCATTTATGATTTGTTTGAATCTTATCTCTTTTTCTTTCTAGCTAATGGTTTGTCAATTTTATCTTTTCAAAAGAACCAGCTATTAGATTCACTGTTTTTTATTATTTTTCCAGTTTCTATTTCATTATTTCCTTTTTATTTTATTGATTATGCTATTACAGTTATCCCAATTTTTCCCCCTTTGCCACCTCCACCAATCACCCCCTACTCTGTCTGGCAATCCCTCCTCCTTTTGTTCATGCCCATGGCTCAGGCATATAAGTGCTCTGGTAATGCCATTTCTGAAACCTGCTCTTAACATCCCCATGGCTGTTCCGTAAATACCAATGTGTACTTCTTAATCCCCTCAACTCTTCATCCATTTCCCCGGACTCCCCTCCCAACTGGCCCCCATCCAAATGATCTCCATATTTATGATTCTGTTTCTGTTCTGTTTGTTTGCTTAGTTTGATTTTTAGACTCAGTTGTTGAATTGTTTTGTATTTATTGCCATTTTACTGTTCAAAGTTTTGATCTTTTTCTTAAATAAGCCCCTTTAACATTTCATATAATAATGGTTTGGTGATGATGAACTCCTTTAGCTTTACCTTCTGTGGGAAGCTCTTTATATGCCCTTCAACTCTAAATAATAACTTTGCTGGATAGAATACTCTAGGTTGTAGGTCTTTGCTTTTCATAACTTTGAATACTTCTTGCCAGTCTCTTCTAGCCTGCAAAGTTTCTTTTGAGAAATCAGCTGACAGTCTTATGGGAATGCCCCTACAGGTAATTATCTGCTTTTCTCTTGCTGCTTTTAAGATTGTCACTTTATTTTTAACCTTTGGTATTTTCATTGTGATGTGTCTTAGAGCAGGCCTCTTTGCATCCATCTTATTTGTGACTCTCTGTGCTTCCTAGACTTGTATGTCTATTTCCTTCACCAAATTAGGAAAGTTTTCTTTTATTATTTTTTTCAGATAGGCTTCTAATTTCTTGTTCTTTTTCTTCTCCTCTGGCATCCCTATGATGTGAATGTTTTTTCCAGTTGGGCCATATTTCTTCATCTCCTCAATGGACAGCCTCCCTGTGTTTGTTTCTATGTATTAGGTAGAGCTGCTTTGACTCTGTGTCTTGGTAGTATGGCCTGTACGTTCCAGTGGCTTAGCCTATTCCCCAAGCTGGGTACTCAATGTACATCCTCCGTGTAGGCTGAATACTCCCACCTCTTGTAGTTGAGTCTTGATTGTTGTCAGCAGGTAAATGGGAGAAATTTACCCAGACCAGACACCTGATAGGACTGGCTATGTCCACTGGCTAGCAATCACTTCTCTTGGTGGCTTCTGGAGGTGGTTGGGTGGTGGAGCTCTGATATGGTCTATAGCTATCCACTGGATGCCCAGGTTCTGGTGTACCCTGGGTGGTACAGGCCAAGGTCAGCCATTACCTGTGTTCTGTCTGGGGTCCCTTAGCATAAGCTATAAAGTTATCTGTAGATGGTTGAGGCTAGTGCCTGGCCTGAGGCTGCTCAGCAAGTGGTATAGAAGCAGGGCTCACCTATTGCTTATTTGAGCATATTTACTAAGGTCAGAGGCCTATGCCTAGCCTAGCCATTCATATAAAAAAGCCACCGTTACAAGCTTGGGTGGGCCCCAAAATTGGACAGGATAGAGCCTTAGGTAAACATCAGGGCAGGGCTAACCATGTGAGCCAGGTTGCTGGAGACTAAGATATGGTGCCATCTCACTGTGGCTCTGTGTGGGGGAGGGCTCAGAGAAGGAACAATGGCCACTGTCTGCAGTTCTTCCTGGGAGGAAGCCATCCCTCAGCTCTTGCCCTGATGCCAGGTACTTCAGTTCCTTCCTATATGCCTCTGGTGCCCTTCCAGGTGCTGCCCCAGTGCTGGAGCCCAGAGGGAGTGAGTCCAAGTCTGTGTTTTCCAAGAGGAAAAACCTGAGAATCCCACAGTTTCTTCTGCCAACCCAACCTCTACTGGTGTTTATGGCCAGCAGTTATGGGGACTTATCTTCCTATCACTGGAACCCTGTGCTGAGTGGTCTGGTGTGGGGCTGGGATCCCTTACTCCCATGATATCCCTTCATTTTATAGCCACCATACATGGGTTTGAAATCAGCCCATTCAGCATCTCCATGTCTCTGTCCCTCTGGCCCTCCTCCCCATCTGCATGAATGTGGTTTCTTTAGTTTTTGGACTTCCATACACTCAATTTTCTGACAGTTTTGAATGATAGTTATTCTGTAGTTTAGCTGTAATATTTTTGTGGTTGTGCAAAGAGGTGAACTGCGTTTACCTATGCCTCCATCTTGACTGAAAGTCTATTTCATTATTTCTGTCCTGATCTCAGTTATTTCCTTCCTTTTGCTAACTTTGGGCTTAGTTTGCTCCCCTTCCTGTTTCTTGAGTTGTACGGTAGGTTTTTATTGGAGCTCTTTCCTTTTTCTTAATGGAGATGTTCATCACTATAAACTTTCCTCTTAGAACTTCCTTTGCTGCATCTGATGCATTGACATAATTATTTACGTAGACTAGATGACAGAATCAAATATTTAATACTAAAGAAACAAAACACTCCCACAAGTAATAAATCATGATAGCAGGGCTGCAGAATACAAAATTTATATATATAATACAATCACTTTTCTACATGCCAGAAATGAACATTTGGAATTTGAAATTAAAAACACAATACCTTTTATGCCTGCACACCCCAAAATGAAATATTTAGGTATAAGTCTACCAAAATATGTATATATTTATGTGTAGTCACACACATATATATTTTTCATATATATTTCTATATAAAAGATTATAAATTGCTGACAATAGTAATCAAAGAAGAAAATGAACATGGACATATGCCATGTTCATGTTTAAGAAGACTCAGTATTACCAAGACATCAGCTCTTTTCAACTTGATCTATATATTCAATGCAATCACAATCAAAATCCCAAAAAGTTTCTGTGGACATTGACAAATTTATCCTAAAGTTTATACAGAGAAGCAAAAGACCCAGAATACTGAACTTAGCATTGAAGAACAAAGTCAGAGAATTGACACTATCTTACTAAATGACTATGATAATCAAAACAGAATGTTATTGGTGAAAAGAAAGACAAATCAATCAATGAAACAAAATAGGTAAACATAGAGAACAAATCTTTGACAAAGGAACAAAGACAATACGATGCAGAAAAGACAGTCTTTTCAACAAATAATACTGTAACAATTGAACATCTACATTAAAAATAAAGAGTCTAGGCACGGACCTTATACCCTTCACAGAAGTTAGCTCAAAGTAGATTACAGACCTAAGTGTAAAATGCAAAGCTATAAAACTCCTAGAAGATAAATAGGAGAAAATCTAGATGATCTTGAGTCTAGTGATAACTATGTAGATTCAACACCAAAGACGTGATTCATAAAACACATAATTGGTAAGTTGGACTTCATTAAAATTAAAAATTTTTGTGCTCTGCAAAAGACACTTTCCGGACACTATCTGGAGAGTGTAAAAGACACTGTCCAGAGAAGATACAACTGGAAGAAAATATTTGTGAAAGTCTCCTGAGATAAAGGACTGTTATGCAAAGTATAAAAAGAACCCCTAAAATTCAAGAAACTGAATGGCCTGATTAAAAAAAATGGCCAAAGATCTAAAGACAAATCACCAAAGAAGGTATACAGATGTCAAATATAGAGGAAACTTGGGCACAAATTACTGAGTGAAGCTCATCTGAAAAGGCTACATGCTATGATTTCAACTGTAGGACATGCTGAAAAAGGTTTGAAACAAAGAAGGCTGTAAAAAGATAATTGATTGCCAGGGGTTACAGGGGAGGATGGCATGAGTAGACACCACACAGGATTTTAGGGCAGTGAAGCTATTCTGTGTGATGCCATATTGATGGTTACAGTCAAAACTCACGGAATACAACACCAAGAGTGAACCCTAATGTAACCTATGGACCTTGGGTGATAATGATGTCTCAGGGTAAGTTCATTGATTGTAGCAAATGTACCATCCTCTCCGGTGCAGAATATTGATAGTGAAGGAGGCTGTGTGTATGTGCGGTCAGGGGTTACACGGCAACTTTCTGTGCCTTCTGTTTAATTTTGCTGCACATCTAAAATCGCTCTAAAAATAGTCTATTTTAAAAAGTGGCATTGCTCTCTCTTACTGTATTATAGCAACTTCTCACTTCACCTATTTCCCTTAGTTCTTGTCTTTACAACTAGATTCCAGAGTTCTGCAAAAGTTGATTCTCACAAGTATTGCCAGCTCATTAGTTGCTTTTGTGGAAGGATGGAGACCTGGAATTCTGTACTTCACCACTTTTGGTGAACTATAATTACCTTTTTTTTTTTGAGTGATGTAGGGAGCCACTGGATAATTTTAAGCCAGGGAGTGATTGGGTCTGACATTTTAAAAGGTCTATTCAAGCCTCTATGTCAAACTAGACAATATGAGGACAAGGGTAGGCACAGGGAGACCAGTTAGAAGGATACTGCATAATCCAGAAAGGAGATGCTGATACCTTGCAGCAGCCTAATAGAAATGGAGAGGAGATTGGATGCTATATGAATGCATTGATATGGCCTAAAGGTTGCAATATCAGGTGCAAAAGAAAGGAAGATATAGAGGACTTCTTAATCCCTTCTGCCTGAATCATAGACTAAGATATCTTAAAGCAGAACATGGTACATGGAAAAGTGTACCAGCTTTGGAAACAGGGACTTGAGAATGAATTCACCTCTCACCAACGAAGTGACCTGAATCCCAGTGACCTCATGTAATGCAGTATAAAAACAGTAAAACTCTCCGAAGCTGTGAGTATAAAACAAGGTAGCAATGTAACACAGCTTCCTTTGTGTCTACACTAGAGTAAGAAATAAATGAATTAGGTTTATTTTACTTCTCACTCTTTTCTAAACCTGGTGACAGTTGGGCCTGTTTTAGAGGTTCTTTGTAATTAAATCAAGCTTCCCACCAGCTTTCAGACTTCCAGTTCTATAAGCTTTTCTAAATGAAAAATTCAGTTTGCTCACTTTACAAGTATATACAGAGAGACCAAGAATACACTTCCCTTAGGATGTGAAGAAGACATCAGGACCTGACTCCCAGAACCACAGCACATTATAAATGTGAATTACTACATCTCATTCTCTCTCTTATCAAAGGGACCTTGGGCAAACTTTCACAGTTTTCTAGATCTTTTCCAATTAACAATATGAAAAGGGTGATTTTATCAACTGAGGTTCTTGCACATCATTACCATGATTATAATGATCTGATTGATGGAAAAACAAACAAAAAAAAACCCAGAAAACCTACGTTATATTAACATAGGTCAGAGACATGAGGACGTACCCAAACAAGCATGCTGCGCTGACTAGGGACACCGTGGCGCTCCCAGGGACAGAGGATGCTTCCTCAGCCTTCGAGTGTCCCCAAAGGCGAACAGCTCCCCTTGACAGACACATATTCCAACGTGTTCATCGAGGGGCATCTGTTTACCATTCACACAGGAGGTCTTTATCTCTTCTATACCTTTTCAATACTTTTGGCTACTTCAGGCAGATGCAAGTAACAGGTAAAAATCATAGAAAATACCTGTTTTCTGGGAGATTGATTGGCTCAGTGTTCCTTTCTCCAAGCATTCCACCACTGTAGCCAACCTCAGGGCTGACATGGGGTCTGTAGGATTAGATCTTATTCCTTATTCATAAAACACTTGGATATACTTACTAAGTACAAAATATAGAAAGTTCACAGTTCCTTTTTCATTAATTACCCTCATAGCTTTTCTGTGATACCTCTTCTACTAATATGCACAGCTAAGGACAAAATATCCAGCCCCAGGGCCATGCCTGAGGTTCGATTTGGTCTGCAGGACTTCTCTCTGTGGCGACCACAGCCTCAATTATCACTGGTGTGCATGGGAGACACACCTGCTTGCTGGGGAGGGCTCGATGTGGTCGCCTGCTCTGTAGGTGGGAGGCAGATAACCTAGTTGCTCCAAAAGGCCTGTAAGAATTGGCCCACAGAAGCACTGAGCTATTCGGAAATTGATGAGATTAAAGAAAGGCCTAAAAAGGCAAAGGGAGGAACATTGGCCCCAGGGGAAAATAAGAACTGCTTAACATGTGCAGCGGCATCCCTGGAATGGATTTTTAATCAACAACAGTCCTCATTTAGTTCAAGAGTGAGCCAATGAATAGACTAATCCTACTGACTGACACTATGGCCCATTCGTCTGCTTAAGTTGTTTAAAATTTTCAGCTGCCAGCAAAGAATTAATATTGATTTTTAGGCTGTCTTCGTTAAATACCTGCTATAGAGTACCACTCTCTTATTCTCCTTGCCAACTCTTTCCCCAGTTGTCACCAGCATTAACATGAAACCTACCTATTATTAAATCAATCACGCCTGGCAAAACTATTCAAAAAGAAGAGAGCATCCATCATCTTTACATCAACATGAAGCCTGAACTTTCTTCTTTTTGTTGGTCAACCTGGAATTACTGGTACAGGTAATTAAAATGCCCTTACAGAGCTAATATGAGTTACCAAACATGAAATATGTCTGTGGGAAGACAGTGAGTTCAGGGGAGGCAAACACATTTTTGTAGATGCAGGAGCATGCACTTACCTTGAGCTCCTACCAGTTCAGTCCACGAACCTAGGCTGACATGTTTGACTTCTGGAGGCCCAGCTTTTCAAATGCGGTCTCCATAATGCCTTTGGTGGACTTATGACCTTTATCTAATTACATTCTATGTTTTTGTTGTAGCACTCCCCCCAGACATGTCAGACTTGACATTTCTCATCCCTGCATCTTTCTCCAGGATATTCTTGTGCTCCTGGTCTTGTGCTCCTGCTAAACCCCTGCTTGTCCTCTGAGAAAATCCCTCAATTCCTCTCCTGAGCAATCGCAGGCCAGCCTGGATCAGATGAGGCCCCTTGAGGGTGACTTCACTATGTCTTGTTCAAACCTGCAGCACAGTTCTCACCACCTTGAATTGCCCCCTAAAAGGCTGTGAACACATTGAAGACAGGAGATATTCCTCTTTTCAGCTTTAAAACTCCAGCAAAGGATTGTTGGAAAACTACACAGAGTAGGTACATGATAAATATATATTGACTGAATGAATGAGTGGCTTTGAAGTAGAGGATTCCCACCTGGTTTACTTGTACAGAATCTACATTTTCTGGGTCTTTTTAAAAGGCAGTAAAGCATCATAGCTACTAAGACTTCAGGCTATAAAATCAGACTTCCTCATTTTGAAATCAAGATCAATCACTTATTAAGTGTGATGTTGGGTAAGTTCTAAACAATAGCTAAACCATAACTCAGCTGTCCCTCAAATTTCTCATTTGTAAACTGAGGTTAATAACAGTCCTCAGTGGGATGGATGTGTGTGGATAAAAAAAGAGAATCCAAGTGCAACACTTAGCACAGTATCTGATGCATGTGTTGAACACCCAGCAGTTATTTCTACCCAGAAGCCTTGCAGTAAGTTTGCTGCACGTTTCAGAAAATGAGTTCTTCATGTTGCCATAGAACCTATAGGATCCTCGCTCAGCCAATATTCCTAAAGGGGACCATGCATTGCACAGGATATTCACATAAGTTGATTCATTAAAACAACAAAATACATTCATTTAGGAAGTTCCTTCTGACAAATATTTATAGACTACTGATTACAGAATCACCATACATAGATAGCTCTGTGCATTCAATGGTGAACAATACATGTATCCGGGCCCAAGGGAGCACACAGTCTCCCAAGAGACTGTTATAACAATATGTTAAAGTGGCTTAAAAAGTTAAGAGGTTGAGACACAAAGTTATCTGACATCTTTTCTGTTTTATATATGAATACAAGCAATGTTTATAATAAGAATTTGCATCATGTGAGCTTTCTACTGAAACACCAGTGAATAAATACAGAAGCACTAACTGAAGACATTCTAAGGACCACCAAAATGAACCATACACATAACATGGGTGCCCCTCAGCACTGTAACCATTGTATACTGTACATCATAGAAATGGTTATAAAAGTGTGGCATGAACATAAATATTCCATTATTACCCGATACTGACATGCGGCGTGCCTAACTTAGACTATGGATTCGGAGGATCCATGGATGTTCTGAGCAGCTTTACTGCACATGACAAATTAGTGATTTAATCCCATATGAATAAAGTTCAATTTGCATTTTAAAAATAGTATTTCAAATAACACCTAAAACATGGCCTGTTTTCATTCTTACTTTTCCCACCTTGGACTCTGTTTCCTAGCAGTGCCCTACTAACTCCTTGAGTGTATGCAGGTCCTGAGCAGGCTTGTTTACATCTTCCTTCGATCCGTAAGGGTAATGATAAGTGTGGGTGACGAGGAAACACAGACTCCAGGAACATACAGTGGTGGGCAAAAGTGGGTCTACAGCTACAAGTACGTGAAGCACAGAGTTTGTTCTTGTGTATTTATTTGTATTACAGCTATAAACCTACATTTGCCTACCTCTGTAGTAGCAGTAGGAGTATCTCTGTGCTCTATAGACAGTCATCTGACAGAAAGAGAGTATCTGCAAAAGCCTAAGCAAATTCTGTCTTGTTAATAACCACTTACCATTCATTTTCATGATCAAATTAGAAATGTGTTTTTCTGGGACAAAATTAGATGTACATGTTAACAATAATCATACAGAATTGTGTGAACTTTTGATCACCAATTATATGTAGAAAGATAATTCTTATGTTCACATGGAATTCATCTTTAACATAAATCATCACATTTTAGTTAACCGTGAGGACAGCATTCAGTATTGGATTTCAGGTGCAAATTCAAAGGAGCAAGGTGAATTTTAGTTTAGGACGATCAATTGAAGTCTGCAAGGCAACCAGCAGTGTTAGTTTAACTAGACTCAGCCACTGGCTAGAGGCTTCATCTGGCTCCCAAACACTTCCCCAGGAGAAGGCTCCCTGTGAAGCTCTTGATTGGCACCTCTTTAGCTCTCCTTCCTCTACCCCTGTACTTATTGGCTTTTAATACCTACTTGAAAAGTTTGTATTAAAAGAACAACAGCAAAAAAGCTTAAGGAGCAGGCAGGTAGGGATAGCCAAAAGGGGAGCTACCCAAAAAGTTTACTCCAGTGAGTCACAACCAGTCATGTTCATCCTGATGCCCCCAGTGGTTTATTTCTCACCAGTCCTCATATGACAGTTGCTGTTTTTAGGACTGCTACTTTTACCCCCAAAGAGGATTAACTGTTGTGAGAATAGATATAGAAGTCAGAATTCATTTACTCTGTGTTTCATCTATTTTACCAAAAAAAAAAAGTCATTGAACACCCACCATTCATATGTAACAATGCAATTATGGTGGAAAAATACAATCGCTAGCCTCAAGGAGCTTACAAACTACTAGGAGAGAGAAATGTTTATAAATGAATAGTTACACTTGAAAGCTACATGGAAAAACCCCAGACCAAAATCATAAGTATAGTAATAACTTACCTAATGTAATTTTCAAAACAAACATTTCTTGAAATTGTTGTTCTCCCATTTAACAGACAAGGACATCGAGGCCTAGAAAAGTTAAGACATCGCCCAGCTCCTGAATCGACTCTGTGCTTGTAAACTGTCCTGGGCTGTTTGTTTCAGTGATATAAGCATTACTCCCTACTTGGATAGTCAGGACGTCCTCACGGAGAAGTGATGAATTGGTCTTTAAGTGACAGTCTGCCTCTTTTTTTCTAGTTTTAGTGAGATATAATTGACATAAAATATTGTGTATGTGTAAGGCACAATGTGATGATTTCATATACATATATATTGTGAAATGATTACCACAATACACTTAGTTAACAAATCCATTACCTCATATATTTACACGTGTTTGTGTGTGTGTGTGTGTGTGTGTGGTGAAAATATTAGCATGTACTCTCAGTGATTTTCAAGTATTCAGTACAATATCATTAATTGTACTCACCTGTATGCTAAGTGAAACAAGTCAAACAAAGACAAATGCTGCGTGTTCTCACTTGTATATGGAATCTGAAAGTCAAACTCACTGGGACAGAGTAGACTGGTGGGTGCCAGGAGCTCAGTAGATGCACCTTAATGATTTCAAAGAAGGTGGAATAGAATGAGCGAAGGCTGATATATATATATATATGTGTATATATATATATATATATACACATATATATACATATATATATATCGCAATGGGACACTATTAGATTTATTTTCTTCCTCTTTCCTCTCCCAAAGGCATTCTTTCTGAGTTAAGAATTAATGTGCAAAGAGGTGGATAAAATGGTTGAAATGGGTCAGTAAGGTAAGTATGAAAGAGCGTGTAATCGCACTGCTGAGGGAGCCCACCACTAGCTCGCACAACTGATCTGCAACTCGAGTTCTGAAAATGACTTGCTTAGCAGATATAGCCACTTGCATATTTACTTTTTAGTTTCCTTCCAATTGCTATAGTTACCAATCATGGAAAGGAAGTTGTCAAGTTTCATTCCAAATTTAGCAAGTATGAGAGTAAGTAAATAAATTGAGGATAAACATAGAGGCAATTAGAAAGAATGTTAGGCCTAACTTAAAATATTTACATGTCAGTTGTTAAACAATCACTTCAGTATCCATTTAAATATTATTCTCTTTGAAACATCTTGAATACTCTGATAAAACTGGAAAGCACTATTTTATCTGCCATAGATCGCAGGTACTATAGGATTCAATGTTCAGGATCTTTTTGCAATGCTTATTAACTCAGGATATCAGCTTACTTCCTATATTAGCTGGGATACAGGAAGTCTAACTGCATAAATAGTCACGATAGAATTTCCGTGGTTGCAACGACTTTACAGCTGCGAGATTTCCCTTTTCTCTCCACTTTTCTTTCTTTGTGTTGCCTGAGTACAACTACTTATATAAAACTACATTCCTGAGCAGATTCTAACTTCCCCCACATCACAGTTCTATCGGAGTTCAAAGACAACTCTTAAGTTACTTTCTCCTTTTGTACTGCAAAAAAGGCATTATCATGGTAATTTGGGGAGGAGGGAAAACTCTCCCAGCTTTCCCTCTGCTTTAGAGGCAGGAGTGGAGAGGGGAAGAAGGGGGAGTGGTGAAGGTACCCGTTACACAGAAGTAATGCAGTAGACAGTTATCTGTAGAATGTGATTTAAGGGGCCTCTGACCTCCCAGGATCCCCCAACTTGGTATTGAAATTCCCTCATGCAGAAGTTCTTAGGGGTCTTTAGGAATCTTGTATCTTTATGGTTTGAAGCATTATATTAACAAGAAGATATACTATGTAATTAAAAGGCAGGAAGAGGATACCTTAATACATTACCATAGATTATCATCACTCATCAGAGAGCAAGAAACCATGAAAATGAGACTCAGAGGAAGGAATTCTGATGGTCAAGAAGAAGAAGGTAATTTGAGGAAAGCATAAGCAATCTACCAGGGTGTGTGTGTGTGTGTGTGTGTGTGTGTGTGTGTGTGTGTGGTGGAACGGACAGAACACAAAATGATTAGTGCTTTCAATGGAGCATAGTGTATTAGTTCAGGTCTGTCAAGAAGCAGATATCAAGACACAATTAGATGAGCAGCAGATTCATCAGGGGAGAAACTAGGAGAAGATGGGGAGAAGGAGCAGGAAGAGGCAGAGACAGCCTTTGACCAGACCATGACGTAGGTCTGATACCTACATCATGGAGATCACTGGGAGAGGAAAGGAAGGAGACAGGGAAGGAAGAATTATGAACTGCAATGCAATTCCAAGAAAGATTCAGCCAGGTCAGAGAGAAGCTCTCAAGCCAAAGTCACTATGTCGGGGGTTCTGCATCTCACAGAAAAGGGCTGGCCCCATTACCCACTTGGTGCTCAGGCACTCACTAGGAGAAGCCTGCCTTTGGTACAAATGTGATGGTTGATCCAGAAGGTCAGCAGATGGGGCTGACCTTGTATCATATCATATCATCTCATGTCATATCATCATACAACCTAGAGTTAATTGTGCTCTCTAATATGAGTGGTACATTTTCATGGCCACCAAAAGTAGCAATAAAATAATTAGCATTATATAGACTTAATTGCCCCCCAAAAGTTTTATGCTAAATATAACCAGAAAAAAAAACTTGTGATATTTATTAATCATTTGCATTATATAAGAAACTTATTTTGTTTCCATGTTATGTACAATTAACTTTTTATAATATAAAAAGTTAAGCATATAATGTCATTTGTTTATCTTCTGATGACTTGCTTTCAAGGGCATCACAAAATTTAAGGGCAACTGTTAACTGCTCTCAACATATTCATACCTTAACATATTCCTGAGAAAGAAAATCCCCTGTCCCTCATGGTGACTTCCCCAGCAGTGATTCCATCCTTGTGGTAGAAATATACCTTTGGTATTATATGGTTAATTATCCAAATTGGGACGTGGTGGGACAATTTGAACTCTACTATCCATCAGCATCACCACCTAATATAACATATGATTTGCTGTACTTGCTTTTTCCAGAAACTTCCCTACTGAGGATGACTGCTCTAAGGAAGTGAGATTCAAATTTGAACATGCATTAAAAAAGAAGACAGGGAGGCTTAAAACAAATCTGTTTCAGTAGGTCTGGAGTAGATACCATTAAAGGGCATTTTTTAATAAGAGTCCCTGTATATTCAGGTGGGCCATAGAAACATATTTCTAGAAGCACTAACTCAGGGCTACGATTGGCCATTCCTAATTTACAATGAACCAAAAGTCATCTAGACCTAATGGAGCCATGTAGCAGAATGGGGCATGGGCAGATTCAAAGGGCAGCACTAGATGGAGAAGCAGCAACATGGTGAGACAAAGGAATGGGGAAAACCAAGTGATGGAGAAGTATGGATGATCTATATGTCTACATTCATCAATCTACCTATGTAATGTATCACCAACTTCATCCAGAAAGTCTATTTAGTTCGGATAATGGAAAGTAATGCATCCAAAAAAATAGTTATTGTTTTACATCTTAATGTTTTATTTCCCTCTGGACTATAATCACAAAATCTATCCATACACATTATTTCATTATATATATAATTTGTGTGTATACACACACACACTCACTACTTTCTTAGTTATTCGTAGCTTTATTTTAGATGTAAAGGAATGGTATCTATCTTGAACACATATGTTATAATATACAGTTTTTTAATAGAATTTATTGGGGTGACATAGGTTAATAAAGTTACACAGGTTTCAGGTGTACAGTTCGATAACATGTCATCTGTATATTGTGTGTTCACCACCCCAAGTCAAGTCTCCTTCCATCACTGTTTATCCCCCTTTACAGGCTTCTGCCTCCCCCGTCCCGTTTTCCCTCCACTAATCAACATGCTGCTGTCTGTGTCCATGAATCTTTTTTTTCTTTGCTTAATCCCTTCTCCCTTCTCACCTAGTCCCCAACCCCCTTTGCTCTGATAGCTGTCAGCCTGTTCTCTGTACCCATTACTCTGTTTCTATTTTCTTAGTTTATTTTGTTCATTAGATTCTATATGCAAGTGAAATCATATCATATTTGTCTTTCTCTGAGTGGTTTATTTTACTTAGCATAATACTCTCTAGGTCCATCCATGCTGTCACAAAAGGAAAGATGTCCTTCTTTTTTATGGCTGAGTAGCATTCCATTGTGTAAATGCACCACAGCTTTTTTATCCACTCAGCTACTGATGGCTACTTGAGCTGCTTCCAAACCTTGGCTATTGTAAATAATGTTGCAATAAACATAGGTGTGCATATATTCTTTCAAATTAACATTAGAATATAATATGTTATATACTTGGTCACTTGTACTTCTGTAGAGTAGCAGTTTAGAGCCATAATTGATATGTAAAATTATCTGCACAATTATAATGCCAACATAAGTGCAGCCTTATTTTTGTTTTATGGTTTTCTAGATATATCAAACATAACTGCCTGATGAAAAGCTGAAGCCAGTCAGTAGATGATGAACAATTTTACCTGGGAGGGGCAGAGATTCATGTTTATTTTTTAGTTTTAGGTGATTCATTTTAGTTTTAGTTATTTTATGTTGTTCCAAAACACCTTTCTTGAATAATGTTTCAAAAAATAATACCACCCACATGCTGCATGACAGAAGTGCTGATTTGTCTCTGTACACCCTGTGGCTTGCTTCCCTGTTGTCATATCGTGACATTGTGTTGTGACACAGTGACATGGTGCTTCCAGCAGTCTCTAAGGACGAGCTGATGAAGGCGCAGGGCGCATTAGGAAGTGGTGAAGCAGTTCATTACTGCCACAGAGAGGAAGTCTGCTCTGGAGACAAGAATCCCTACCTAAAGCACAAGATGCTCTCGCTTCTGTTTCCTGCTCTGTTGCTGACTTACTATGAGGCCTATCACAGAGAATCTCAACTCATTGGTGACTCACTTTTACTGTCTGTGAAATGGAAGTGAACCAACATATATGATTATTTTTAATCCTGGGCCAGGGATTGCATTTGCAGCCCATTCACAGTACACAGAAATTTTGGAAGAGCACACTATGAGGAGCTAAATTAAATGATGATCGCATGTGACTGACTTGGGTACCATCACAGTTCGAGAACATTTAGTGCCCTGACTTACTCTCACCTATGCCCTGCCTTGAAGGTCTGCCATGAGAGTCTAGCCAAGAAATCCTTTGGTCTTTGCTTGACAGTCAGATGTGCTCCTTACATCTTAACGATAAGTTGTACCTCACTTTATATGCTGTTATACATCCCACTCAGCTCAAAATTCCATACAACAGACATTCTTCGATAGTATGTAACCTCAATTGTTGCAAGACAATTATCGGTTGGTTCTGACAAGCAGGGGTTTTCTGGGAGATTGTGTCAGCAACTCAGATGGAAGAATCATCTTCTGAAGTCATGGCTTTTCTGAAGTGCTGCATGGGCCAGCTCATGATCTGTTTTACAGACAGCCTTTCCATATGGAAAATGCAATCATGGACCTTCTGGGCTTCAAGTCCACACCTTCCCAGGTCACCTGCGAGCAGGAACATGTTGGAGCCCACACTCCCTCATGAAGCACATGCTTTACGTAAGATAAAGCCTAGTCACTAACAAAATGTCCATCTATTCTGCAGTCAGTAGCCGAGCTGAGTCCTGGACCTTCCATTCCCAGCATCTCAGAGGCAGGCAGGGTAATGAGCCGTGGGGGTAACCACAGCAGGAATTCTGTAATCAAGCCACAAGGAGGCAGGGAAACATGCTTGCTTGCCACCTCAGCCTGGGGAACTTGGTGTAAGCTGTATTTTGATAGCCTTGTTTGTTTTCTTAGCTATCTAAAGAGCATACTAATAAGTGTAGTCACAGAAGGAGGAGAAGATGGGATTAAATACCAGGGAAAGTCATTAAAATGAACGAATGGGATAAGCCTCACAACTATTTTCAAAGCTTAGCTATTTCCTGTCCAAAGCCAAGTTCCTTTTATTTTGTGAAAGATGAGTAAAATGAAGGCAAAAGCATGCTTATTCCTTCAGTGGCCTGTGTTAGGCAAGTCCTGCTAACAGGAGAGAGTTTGATGAGATGAATTGCTAGATGCCTCATCACCCTTTTCTCTTTAACATACAAACCGCGCTGAGTTATTTTTAAAGGGGCTCTGTGCCTATTTCTTAGTGCTCAAAACTCCCCACTTTCAACTCCAAGAGCAAAACAAAAGCAGCAGTAAAAAACTGCAAATGGATTCTCACAGGACAACATTGCCAGGCTGTTATTGCTGATGAAGGAGTGACACTTATCAGGGAAAAGCCTGATTTGCCTTTTTCTTACCGAACTAACCAGTATATGCCATAAATACTTTTCGTTGGCCATGGGGAAAAAATTCATTACTTATGAAAAAATTTAAGGTGACGAATTCAGTGCCACTGATAATGATTATACATTCCAGAACTGTGTTCATTGATTTTTAAAATACTTTTGTATTTAGTTTTCTAATGATAAATGATTTAAAATATAGAGAATACTAAATATAATGAATGCTCATGAATTCATTAACCAGAATTAATACAGATATTGACAATTTGCTAGTTCTGGTGCTCTAGTGCCTTATTTTTTCTTTTTCTTTTTTATAAAAGAAACAATATATTACAACTATAGCTAACCATCTTCCCCTCACCCCCTTCACCTGCCTCCTTTTCTCCTCTCTCCAAAGGAAGCCATTTTCTAGTTTGGTGAGTATTATACCTGTTTAGGGGAATGCTTGTCCATTTGCAGAGCAAAAATGTGGAAATACCCTAACTGTTCTTGGACACCAGAATGGATGTCCGGGATGGATAAATAAACTGGTTTATTTGTGAAATGTAATACTATTTAGTAGTTAAACAATGGTTGAATCTAAAGTACCATGCTACTAAATAGGGAAAAAAAGTCACAAAAAGATACAAATAGTATGCATACATTTTGAAAACTTATGTTAGTAATATGAATTTATGAATAGCTGTGTATGCACCAATAGCACAACAAATGTGAATGTGCTTATTTTCAGTGTAACGTTGCACACTTCTCTGCCTCCGTGTCCCACGTCGCTGTTACGTGCCTCTGCAGGCTGAGTGTTGTGCCCCCTGAAAACACGTTGCAGCGTAATCCCCGATGTGCTGGTGTTTGGAGGTGGGGCCTTTAGAAAGTGATTAGGTGAGGGTAGAACCTCATGAATGGGAGTTTGTGTCCTTAGAAAAGAGACCCTCAAAGAAATCCCTCACCTCTTCTGCCATATATGACGATAGAGAGAAGGTGGCAGACTATGAACCAGAAAATGGGCTCTCACCAGGTACCACATGTGCCGGGGCCTTGATCTTGGACTTGCAGCCTCCAGAACTGTGAGAAATAAATCTGTTGTTTATAAGCCTCCCAGTCTATGGTACTTTGTTACAGCATTCAGCACCGACTAGGACATGTATTGTGATAGGTATAGTGAAGGATAAAACATGTGAAATTTAGGACGCCCACCCTCTATATGGGCAGTAAGATTAAATAGAATGTGACAAGTAGCATGAAAATTGAAAGTAGTTATTACATCCGTAGGGTAGCCCGCGATTTGGACAAGTCTCAGCAAGCATGGTGGGATTCAGTAACTGTTGCTGATTATTGTTATCTTGTTTAATAGGTCAGAAAACGGAGGCTTAACTGAATTAAGTAATATAGCCCAAATTGGTGCAGGCAAGATGGTAGAGCGAGGGTGGGAACCTGCATTTATCTGGCTCTAGAACTGCTTCTTCAACTATGTCTTAATTGTGCTATTTGGACAAATTTGTTGGTTCTTGTGAGAAAAGAGTGTTATTGTTTTAAAAAATGTAACTAAAGCTTTCGAACTAAAGGCCAAGCCATAGGAGCAGAAAATAGAGCAGTGCCTGCCAGGAGTGACAGGGGGGTTGGTCGTAAAGGGTTAGGGGAGGTTGAGAGGGTAATGAAAATGTTATATCTCTTGATTGTGGATTTGTTCATCAAAACTCATAGAAGTGTACTCTAAAAAAATGGATTTTAGTCTTTTTGAATTATACCTCAATGAATCTGATGTAAATTAAAAAATAAATAAATAAAAAATCTTGGAAGACTCATGGAGAAATACCTGGTACAGGGTGCAGAGCTACTGTTCTCTCTGTCACTGTAACAATTTATTCCCACTAAAAAGCACGGGGAGAATTTTGAATTTCCCGGTCAGTGCCCACAGTCAAATACAACCTGGCCTGTTTTCACTGCAGTTTGTCTGAAAAACCAAGAAAGTTGGGCCTGCATTAAGTAAGACCTTTCCTTTGGCTGGAGGTGGATGCAGAGGTCATGTGAGAAGCCCCGCTGTGATTATCCAGGGAGCCCTTCCTGTCCAGCGAGCCTCAGGTGCTGAGAAGGTTATAGCTGCACAGGAGCAAGGCCCCCCAGGCTCCCAGGAGTCACAGCACACCTGAGCTGCGCTCTGCAGAGCCACACTGAAAGCACGTGCACCTGGCGGGAGGAAGGGTGGAAGGAAGGAGGGAAGCCTCTCTAATATGCAGCCTGAATATCTCACAGCACAGCCTTCGGATCCTGGCGGTTTAGAACCTCTGATGATTGCTGGTAGTACACTGGCAGAAAGACAATGTGGGAAGCAATTTAATCAAGGCAGTTGGAGTCATCACCACAGAATAAAGCCATCTGCCATATAGTCCAGGACTTTCCGTCTTCCTCCCTGAAACCTGCATTTCTTTGTAATGCTGGCTTGAGTAGTTGGAGCTATTCTTTGAGTCCCTTGTAGAACCCAGCAGGATGAGATATTAACAAGCTTAAAGGCTATTACCTGCCTCCCTGTACTGGGAGACGTGTGCAACGGTGGGGGCTTCACGTATTTCTTATGCTTTCCTGAGGGAATTAGTTAAAATTGCCAAGATGGAAAGTATTTGGTTTAGATTAATCTCACTTTACCAAGCAGGAGAGCCTCAGTACTCTGACTGGCCGACCTAGCCATGCTGCCTTTCTTTCTTGAGGAAGGGGGAAAATGCTTCTGATTGATAGCTCTTGATGGATAAGTAAAATAAGTCATTATCATCCTTTCAGGAATCCCATAAAAAGCGTAGAAACTGGAGAGCCCGGTCAGCGGAAGGGGTGCTGAACTCACCACATTTCACCATCTTTGGCAGGACCAGAATTGCTAAAAAGTCACATGCAAGTGCTGCGCCCTCGGTGTGCACTAATTCTTCCTGGAGTCAGGTCATGACGGGCCGATGTTTTAAGCCCAGTTAAAACCAGCTGGGAAAAAGCATCCATTAAAGATTTCAAAAGGGCTTATTTGTTGTAAAGGAGAAAACAACTACATCCATAAAAAACTTCTTTTAATTATAATTCAAAATGAGATTTGCTATTTTAGTTTTTATGAACCGTCTCTATAGAAAAGCAGGAAGATGCCCTTTCCAGAGGAAGCAAATTATTGCGATGAGACCTTAGGGCTTCTCAAGCTTGCGCTTGCAATCCAGTCTTCTGTGGACTTGTTCAAATGCAGACTCTGATTTAGCAGGTGGAGACGCTGCATTTCTAACAAGCTCCCAAGAGACTCTGTTAATCTAGGGAGCATGCTATGAGTAGTAAGGAACTAAAAGAGATTGAAATGCAATGAAAAACTATTTGCAAATTGAAGGGCCTGCACCATGCAAATTACTAAAATTATTCAGTGTAAAAGAGACATTCCCTGTCGGTTTGTATTTATATTTTTGTTAAACCTGGTATCAAATTTCTTTCCTTTTCACTTATCTGATCATCTATGGATAGCGACCAGCCTGAATGGCACAGTGCCAAGAGCCTAAAGTAATCTTGGCCAGTCGTTGATGCCTCACTTACTTTGAGATATCTGTTTTTTATTTCCTTGCCATGCAGGTAAGTCCACAATGACATCACCTTTCTAAATGCTTATGCACATTTATGAAATCATTGCTCCTTTTCCCTCCCAAACCAGAATAAGGTTCTCTCCAAAGTATCCAAATCTTTGAAGTTTTAGCCCCCACAGAAATTCTGCTCTTTAAGAAAATGCTATAAAAATAATGTCATCTTCTCAATCCATGAGAACTCTGCTCTACATGGCCTGAAAATGGATGACTCATATTTTTAAAGACATGAATTTAGCAAATGAAAAAAACTAAAATCACAAATCTTTTGTTTATTTACTTTGAAAGGGACAAGTTTTGCAAATAGATAACTCTAAATTTTTTTTAAAAACTGTATAAAATCATCAATAGGTACTATTTCCAGGCATAATTATATATTTTAAAATCAAGAAGAAGAGGTGGGTGTTTTTGAAATCTTCAGCAACAACTGAACCCATTTTTAGTGGTTTATACACACATAATTAGCAGTTTAATTTCCTCTGTGGCTAAGTTAGCCTTAAGATTTCATTTAATAACAAGCACAATTTAACAGCCAGAAGCAAGCTTCCAGCTCCAGCTTCAGCTCAGCACTGCCCTCTGCCGTTCCCTAAGCAATTCATGCTGTCCTGCTGTGGGTAAAAGCATCAGAATTTCAGATTGCAACTGGGCTGAATAAAAATTAATTGTGAGAGAAATGGAGAAACAGAATTCATTTAAAACTCACTTTAATGAGACTTTTATTTTTAACTGAATGACAATAAAATAACAGGAAAAAAAAACCATATCTAACTGCCTTTCCTCTAGTCTCCCAGATAATATACATTAGCATATTAGCCTTGAAGTAGGTTTCCTTTCACACTGCTTAGCACAATTATGTCAAATGCCTCCACGGGAATGATGGCCACAAACAACTGTTGCACAAATAGCACTTTTTATCCTTTAAATAACCTAACTAAGCATAGTCCATTTTATTCCTGGCAAGCCCAATTTTGGCCTTATAATTCACCTCTCTCTGCAATTATTTTTTAATGAGAAAACAAAGTTACCTCACTGCATGTGACTGACCACTGAGAGCTGGAGACGGGTCTGGAAGACTCCTGCTACTGAGCGGATGAACGTCAAAGCGACTCTGTTCAGAGTCTGTCTTCCTGGCCTTTGCTTTTCATCAGAATGGGACATTTGACAACTATATATTTTCCCATTCAAAATTCCAAATGGCTGTATACCATGTACAGAAACGATACTGCTGTCCTAAGCAGCAGTCTGAAACAGGAATCAGAGACAGACAGTCGTCCCTCTCCCCTGCAGTTCCACTTTCCACAGTTTCAGTTCCTTGTGGTCAACCGTGATCCAAACATCTTAAATGGAAAATTCCAGAAATAAACAACTCATAAGTTTTAGGTGGTGCACCATTCTGAGTAGCGTGACACAACCTCAGGCTGCCATCACCAGTCCCATTCAGAACGTGACTCAAGCCCTTGTGTGGCATGCCCACGCTGCAGATGCCACGTACCAGTTAGCCACCCAGTCACCATCACAGTTATCAGATTGACTGTCATGGTGGAGCAGTGTTTGTGTTCATTAAATTACTTAATAATGGCCTCAAAGCACAAGAGCAATGATGTTGGAAATTCAAATATGCCAAAGAGAAGCTACAAAGAGTATGTATGTACTGGAAAAAACGTAGTATATGGGGTCTGTCCAGAAGGTATCCAGCCATGCAATATGAAAAATAGAGACCTTTACTGAAGAAGAAACAAGATACAAGAAACATTGTACATGAGACAGTGACACCTCAGTCCCCTTCAAAGTAGGCACCTTGGGACCTCACACAGTTCTCCCAATCACCATCAGCTGCCTCATCCTATTTTCCTGAATCTCATCAATGGTCTGAAATCTCTCCCCTTTCAAAAGTGATTTTAGTTTTGGGAAAAACCCAGAAGTCACAGGGAGCCAAATGTGGCTATAGGGAGGCTGAGTCACCAGGGTGATTCTATGTTTTACAAAAAAAACTCTGCACGAGACCTGGTACACGAGTGGGTGCATTGTAATGATGAAGCTGCCAATCACCACTTTCCCATAGTTGTAGCCCTCTGAATCATCCAAATAATTTCTGCAGAGGAATGTTCAAGCTTAACACAACATTTGATGCACATTCATTGCTCTACTCACTCAGTCATTTTGAATACAACAGCCACACAGTACACATGCTCACTCAAAGGCATCTACCACCCCTACTGACTAGTAAAGTTGTCATTGTTCACACATGCACATTCCAATTCACTCTCCTTGGCTTCCAGGTTACATTGATGTCATGCAAACAGTTCTTGTTGTATTAAGAATGGCCGGACTTTTTCTGGACAGACCTCATATATAAGGTTTGGTACTCTATGTGGTTTCAGGCACTGTGGGGCTTGGAAAAACCTCCTGTGATTAACTGGGGACTATTGAACTTTCTGAAAAACACAGTATTTGTGGATTCTGAACTGAGGACACAAGACTATGAGACAGGGATGGTAAAATATAGGTGCAAAGAGAAGACACTAATATCTCTGACAGTAGCTAAGAGACTAGACTTTCTGAAGTTAAGGCCTAGATTTAAATCCCAGCCCCAACACTTTCATTGACTTTGGGAAAGTTTCCTTAATTTCTTTAAACCTCAGTGCCCTCATCTGTAAAAGATAGCTAATGTTAATTCCAACTCTTAGTGTTCCTGTGAACAACACCAGGAAAGTCATCGCCATGGGACCTCATTCATAGTTAGTGTTTCTACAAGTAGTAGATGTTAGTACGGAACTGGGCTGGGAAGGCAACCTTTTCAAATTCCACAGTCAGCGTTTTTGTTGGCTTTATGTCTTTGTTGCATAGCTAACTTTGCAATTACAGTTACTCTATTCGAGTTCATAATAAGGTTTACTGTAATTTTGTTTAGCAAGTTAATAGTGACAAAGAGAAGAGAGCTGCTTAGGAAACATGTCTAATCTGAAGATCTAGCATCTGTAAAGCTGTGTTCGGCCTTATGCTGAGTGGCCAAGGAAGAATCTTTACAGCTGGTTTGCAGAATTCACTGGATGCACAACAATGGCCTTGACTATTATTACCTCACATTTCCCTACTCTTTTAAAGGGCAATGACCCAACTAATTTATAGACCCGATTCTGGGGCACTGAGAAGAATGAACATCATTTCAGCTTCTGTTTGACATCTGGTACCAATGCTACTGAAGAAACAATGAAGAAATCTCCTAGGTGCAGATGGGGCTCCTGTATTCCTGTACTGTCTCCTTCATGCTAGTACATTCCCAGAAGAAAAAGGAGACAGACATATAGACAGGTGAAGTGTTAGAGGAACAATACATGATGCTCTTCTTCTCTGCCTGAGTTTGGAATTTGGAACTAATTAAGAAACGATAGCAGACAAACAGTTGGAGATGAAAATGTTAGTTTTGCAAATGGTGAAAGCTGGATTAGAGCACGTGGCATCAGCTCTGTGTCCATGTGAGCTTTCTGGTACTTCAACTCTGAAAAAGACAAACATACTCACCAGCCAGGGGCAGACCTGGACCTCTGTGGACCTCTGACTACATGATGTAGAACAGATGGAGGCGTGTGAGCTCTGTACTCAGACAGACGCAGCAAGAGGGGATGGATGGAGTAAACCTCTCTCTGCAGCTCCTATATCTGTCACCCTTCAGATGAGCACTCTCCGCCTGCTGAGAGCACTGAGTGGGGGGCAGAGGAAGAGACACTGGCCTTACACCTCGGTCAGGGGTTTACACATTCCTTGACATGCTTACCTCCAGTGGTCCAGTGAAGGATCTCTGTTTCTCTTCCTAGGATTCATCTTTTATTTTTTAAATAATTTTATTTATTTATTTTTAGAGAGAGGGGAAGGGAGGGAGAAAGAGAGGGAGAGAAACGTCAAAGTGTGATTGCCTCTTGAATGCCCACCCCCACCAACTGGGGATCTGGCCTGCAACCCAGGCATGTGCCCTGACTGGGAATAGAACCAGCAACCCTTTGGTTCGCAGGCCACTCAATCCACTGAGCCTCAGCAGCCGAAGCAGCCTTCATCTTTAAATACATAAAATAAAGTGTGTGGACTTGCAAAGAAAATTAATTATATTAAAATAGTTATTAAAATATTTTTTAAAATTTGAGATATAGTATATGTGTGTCTCTTCATTAACACATTAATAAGAGCTAGTAGCAAGGCTAATAATTACCATAATTTCTAAGCTGCAGTGAGTGTTAGTGACATGTTAAGCTATCTGCAACCACTGGAATGAGATATGAAAACATGTCTGATTTCTATTGGTGACATATAACGCTAAATACCACTCTAATTTTTTTGCTCATAATACTAAATGCTAAGTTTGGTTAGAGGTTATTGCAAATAAAGGTGGAATTTTTTTCTTTCTTCTCATCCAAGTTCATGAATACCCAGTTAAGGACACTTTAAGAACTGCTTGAGATCAGTGCTTCTCACACTTGACCATGCATCAGAATTACTGGGAGAGCTTGTTAAAACACAGATTGTTAGGCCTCAGCCCCAGAGTTTCAGAGTCAGGAGAGCTGGGTTGTGGCCTGAACATTTGCATTTCTTATAAGTCCCGGATGATGGTGATGCTTCTGGTCCACAAACCTGGCTGTAAGAATGTGGGGTTTCATCTAGAACAGATTTCATCAACACTGTTCTAGACGCAAGCCTGCCACATAGAAACACCTAGAAATACCTACAGTGGGAAAAGCATTATCTTCTGAAACTGCCAAACACTTGCATCTCAAGGGTTTCTACCTGGTTTTCACACACAGTTGACAGAATCCAGGTGAATATCAGTACCACTGTGTCTCACACATCCTATTTCAAGAACTAGCTCAAGTCTCACCCCCCAGAAGTATGTGGTGCTGCCAAGCCCATTTTCCTTTAGTTTATTCCCCTTTCCTCTAACTGGAATTTATGCTTTTTGGAGAAATAGTTCCTGTATTAATACTAACACTCTGCACATTGCCTTGTGCATGGACAACTTTGGGATGTATTTGTTGATTACATCAGCTTATGATCCTGCAGACAGGTTCAACCAATCTTATTGAGGGTTAATTTTTGCTCATACAAAAAAAATATAGCTAGGTCTTGTTAAGATGTTATATGTAATAGAAAATGGATTCAAATTGACTTAAATTAAAATGGGACTCAATGGTTCAAATATGAAATCTGTGCAGAGAAAGTCCAACCATTGTTAATATAATGAGAACTGTCTGTATGACATCGATATAACCTGGCTGCCAAGGAGAGTGGACTGGAATATACATGTGTGAGCAATGATAACTTCACTGTACTAGTCACTGGGGGTGGTAGGTACCATTGGGTGAGCATGTGTCCTGTGTGATCTTCCCATTCAAGATGACTGAGTGAGTAGAGCAATGAATCTGCATCAAATTTTGTGTTGAGCTTGGACACTGCTCCCTGGAATCTATTTGGATGATTCAGAAGGCCGCAGCAATGGGCAAGCGGTGACTGGTAGCTTCATCAGGACAATACGCCCACTCATGCATCAGGACAATACGCCCACTCATGCATCATGTCTCATGCAGAGTTTTTGGAGAAACATCAAATCACCTAGGTGACTCAGCCCCTCTACAGCACAGATTAGGTGCTCTGTGATTTCTGACTTTTCTCAAAACTAAAATAATGTTTGAAAGGAAAGAGTTTTCAGATTTTCAGTGAGATTCTGATGGGGCAGTTGATGGCAATTAGGAGAACTGCATGAGGTCCCGTGATGCCTACTTTGAAGGGGACTGAGGTGTCATTGTCCTATGTACAATGTTTCATGTTTCTTGTATCTTGTATCTTCTTCAGTAAATGTCTCTATTTTTCATATTACATGGCTGGATACCTTCTGGATAGACCTCACATATGTATGCTTTCTGGTGCAATTTGATGCTGAAATTCCGGATGCCGTCAGACCTCTGTTTCCCTAGGCTTCACTTTCATGTATTTTGCTATTCTTTGTGCATTTAACTTGTCCTTAGGCTGGACTCCCTCTCTAGCATGAGAAATGGCCATGCTAGTTCTAGAATTCACACCTCAACTCCACTCCATCCAGAGGAAAAATAGCAGCCTTCTCATGTAGCTCTCTCTAAAATATGTGGGAGGGTTATCAAGGAACATGTATAAAGGACACATGGACAAAGCCAGAGACGGGCAGAATCGAGGGTGGGATGTGGAGATGGCTGGGATGGGGGGAGTGGTAGGGTGGAAATGGAGACAACTGTACTTGAACAACAATAAAAAAAGGAAAAATAAAATACGTGGAAGCTTTCCTCCCATAACCCCCTAGAAAATACCTCTTCCTCTCTCATTTGTCTAAATTGGGTCACATCCTCACAAGGAAAAATATCAGCTAGGATCAAAGAAAACTCTTTGTAGTTAAACTCCCCTATTCTTCCATGAGTGGGAAGGAGGCAATGACCAGAAGAAATCAGCTTGGTGTTAACAAGGAGAAGGGGGGAAGTTCATGGATTTTGCAAAATAAAATACAGCAAATATCCGTTATAATAGCTTTCTGGTTTCTAGTTTTACCTTATATTTTAAGCTAGCAAACATCTTATGGACTAAATAGCTAGAAGATTCCAAAGATTACTTTGACCAAACCCATTGCATCAGGCAGACATGAAACTAAACTATAAAAAAAAAAAAAACCCAAAACAAACAAACAAATAAACAAACAAAAACACTATAGTCCCAGGCATGGAGACATGCCCACTGAAGTGAGAAGACCTAGGATTGAGTGTACCTTTAGCCATAGGTAGCCAAGGAACTCTGCATATAGAAATTCATCACTCTGGACCAGAGTCTTTTTATCTTTGAAGTGAACAAGTAACAGTGGAGGATGTCTAAGGTTTTAGCTTATGGTAAGGCTGCTATTAATCTAATCTATTTTTGTGTGAGTGTGTGTCTGCGGTTTGGTGTGTGTGTGAATGTCTGTGTTAGAGAAGAACACCTCTTGACTTTTTCCTTATTACTAGAATTTATGCCAAATCTATTACCCTATCCTGTACGATGAGCTATCAGTGCTTAGCCAAGACACATGTTCAAGATGTTTGCCTTTATTGCTCTCAGTTTCCCCAATTGCATCTTATCTTACATTTGGAGAAACCCTTTCCCACTCCCCTCAATTGTTTAGCTCTCATCTTCTTTATAATACCCTATTCCCTCTCTAGATTCTGAGGTGATTTTAAAACTTATTCACACCAAAGTGTAAAGAATTAGCTACCACTGGAAATGCCAACTTTCCCAAGGGCATAAGAAAATGGTAACTGAAAATACCATCGTTAGTGTTGTTTAACAGAGAGAATGTATGTTCTGAAGTTAACAAACCCAGCTTCAAATACCAGCTCCACTATGGGTTAATTGTGTGACTCTGGGTAAGCACTTGGCTTCTCTGAGCCCCAGCTCCTTGGTTGTGGGATGAAGATGACAGTACCTCCATGCAGGGTCCTTTAAAAAGCTATATGTGATAGGCCATGCATAGTGTTTGACTCATAGAAGTACCTCAATCATTTTTAGTACCCATCTGTAATGGTGGGGATTCAGATGCCATTCAGCAGTTAAGGCCGGCACTTTCTGCCATGATAGGTTTGGTTAGCCCCCTTAGAATCATTCCAGGCAAGTTATTTAATATGTGTGCTCATTGAACTAACCCTATGTCTAGCATTCAACTCTTATTTTGTGTGCAGGATTCTATCTATATTCTTCTTGGATACATGGAAAACAAACAAAGTTTGTTCCTTAAACAACTAATTTCTTTCTTCCATTCTCAAGCACTATCAAGTAATACAAACTGAGTTATCTCAAATCTCAAACTGTAATTTAAATGTTGATCTGAAACCTGGTGAAGATGGTGGGAGTGTAGGGCTATGATTTTAGTGTGGGAATTCAGCCAACTTCCATACTCATGAGTAATGACCCCTCCTATTTGCTCACCCCCATGGCCTCATCTGTCTTTCTCCATCTTGCATCTTTATCCCTCACTGGAGACCCCTGGCCTTTGCTATATCAAATATGTTTAAGGAGGAAGGACATTATCCTCACTCATTATCATTAACTTGAAATTGTATTAGTGACTCCTTCCAAACAAAGAGCAAAGGTTAATGCTCTCCTCAATGGCCACGAGGAAAGAGATTAACTGAAGGGACCACCGTGGAGTCGCTCTTATTTTTTCCTTTCAGTTTGGTCCCCTTTGAGTCCTATCTTGGAACTAGCCTATATCTCCTTGACTTGTTAATAAGAATGTCATGTAAAATGAAATCAGCATCAAAACTCGAGCTGAATTCCAGGTGGATTACAACTATTGCTTTCCCCCTTATCACCCTGACATGTCGCTCCTGCACAGAAGGAAATGAGATTGGTCTGGACAATCTGATTGATCTTCACAAAGCTATCATGGTTGCAACTCAGGATCTTGTTTTCTCGTAGGAGGTTGAAAATTGATAGTTTGATTATTTCTTTGAGTGCCTTTCCAGGCCTTAAAGTAAGATACAAGCTTGGAGTCACCAAGGATAATTCTTTTTCTCTTTATTAAAATTTGGCATCTCATTTGTATTTGCCAGCCTTCAGAGTTTTTATTCTGTACCCTACAAATTTTTATAACAAAGTGGAAAACTCAGTTATCCACAGCTATCCCTCTCTCCAGTGCACAAATATCAAAGAGTGATGTTATTTAAGTTCTACCTTTTAAATGTCTTTCAAAGCATTCTCCTTCTTGTCTTTCAAAATTTTTTAAATTGTCACTTGAAGATATGTTTATTGATTTGAGAGAGAGAGAGAGAGAGAGAGAGAGATCATGATGTGAAAGAGAAACATCCATTAATTGCCTCCTGTATGTGCCCTGACTGGGAACTGAACCCAAAACCTAGCTGTGTGCCCCAAGTGGGCACAGAACTCACAACCTGTTGGTGTATGAGGTGATAGTCAGGGCCTTGTCTTTCAAATTTTAATGCCTTAGTTTAGGCTTCTGACAGCTCTCACCTTATGCTTATTGCTTGGTAATTGATCTTTCTCATAAAATTTTCAATTCAATCCATCCTCCATACTTCAGAAAAAAATAAAACAAGACAAACAAATGAAAGAACAGAAGTTCAAGTTCCTAAACCAAAAAGCTAAAATCGAAAACGAACAAGAACAACAAGGAACCAAATCGAGTCATATCATGACCTTGTGATAGGTTTTCATCGTTTCCTCAGTGCTGCTGTGCAAAGCGCAAGCTTCCCAGCATGGCACATGATACTCTTCAACATCTGAATTTCAGCCTCATCTCCTGCCACCCCTCCCCACCACCATGCACTTGAGTCAGACCAATTTTCTTTCTATTCACAAAGATATGATAATATCAGATATTTTGTCAGCTTCTAAAAAAGGGAGGTGCTATGCTATTTACCTCTTTCCCCCCATAACTTCTCATTATCATGGGGGCACTATTTCTCATACTGGGAAAGAGTCCATCTCATGGTAACTGACCGGAGGATGAATAAGAACTCAAATTTGATAACTTATGTACCAGGTTCAACTTGATGAATGCATTAATTCAACCATTTAAGTAGAGTAGTCTCTGTTACAGATTGGCTTTCTATCTACCATAACTTTGCAATTACTAGATTTATTTAATTCAGCAGGACCTTGGAGAAGGTGGAGAAAGAGATGGTTGCCTGGGAAGAATAGGGAGATATAAAATAAATTTCACTGGCTTCACAATTTCATTTGAGGTCCATCTGAAGACTCAGGAGTCACCATTTCATCTGCAGAAAGAGACACTTAATGAAAAAAAAAAATCTAAGTGAGTTAGAATAAAGGTTGAAGATGGCCTCATTTTTTCTGTCCATGAATTTTGGAGAGGCCAAACTGAGATGTATTCTAGCTACAGTGGCCAGAACTAGTCCAGTTTTTCCACCATCAAGATAAACTTACTCTCTCTGCAGGCGATACTCCTCGTTAGGCTGTGCTGGGCAGCTCGGGATACAGAGATACCATGACACGAGTGGACCCTGACAGTACTAAGCCCTGGACAACTCTGGCCTATAGAACAGCGGTGGAAACTAGTAAAGCAGGTGCATGTCAGTGTTGGTACTAAAGCAGCATGGCCCCATTACTTAATCAGTGTGTGACTTTATTTTATAGTACCTCATTAATTCTTGCATGTTTTAACATGGTTCTACTTGGAATGTGATAAAGTTTCTGTGAAGGTGACAAAAGGAGAATCGCTTTGAGGGCTGGAAGAAGAGTGCTTTGGAGACTGCCATGGGCCCAGAGCCAGGCCAGCTCATCTCCTGGAATCAAGGTTCCACTGAACCTCATCTTCTACTATTTTTCAGATACCCAGTGAGGCGAGATCCATAGTTTCTCTTTTCCACTTGGGTGCAACCAGACAACTCAGCAGCTAGCAGGTTGGGAGGGGAACCCACAGTGGGGCTGTGCAGCCAAAGGAATGGCTTTGGGCTTCTTTGCCTGGAGTCTAGTTCCATTGTTCTGTTCTCCCTAGAAACCGTGTGCAACTACTTTTTGTTCTCTGTGTGATCCCACTGGGTGTACTGAAGACCTTTGTTCAACTGCCCTCAGCTCTTCCTGACTGCCTAATTACCCCTCTCATAAACTTCCCTCCTGGGTCCTAGTCCAACCCTTCAGTCACTGAATCCTTTCCAAATAGCTCAAAACAAGATGGCTTGCAAAACAAGGGCTTCCCCCAGGGGTCATGGGCACACTGACATCTCAGTGAGAGGAAGAAAAAAAAAGCAAACAGAAAAAGGCAAACAAAGACATACAGGCTGCCATTCAAGGCAATAGCTTCCCGGGGAGCACCTGGTCCCTCGTGACTCTCCCTTGGCATGGCATGGCTTAGCTATTAGCCGACTGGGATTTTGTCCAGAGCACTCTCCAGGTGAAAAGCAAGCCCTGCTTCAGGGTGACGAAGTGCCATTAAGTCATTTTCTTATTGCCTTTCAGATCTGCTTCAAACTATAAATAAACCAAGAGCCCATGAGTAGCCACAATGCTCGCTGTAAGGTTATTGGCATCACCGTGTCTGTCTGAATTCCCCTTATGCCAACTCTCCCTTTTAGAAAGCCCACAAGGTTGGCAGGTCCACCTCCTGCTGCCAATGTCAGTGCATTAGCACTTAGCTTAAGTGAACACATATGCCAGGCAGGCTCACAGCTTCCTCCTCCCCTCTTTCCTAATGGAAACACTTCAGATAAAGAGCGACAGCACTAATATATGGCATACACTTATTGTATTGATCCTATTTTAGACGATTAGCCCTTGAAAATAGTAACTCAATTAGCTAAGCTGCTACAGAGTGACCAGTACAGACGTATAATGATGGCAACGATGAAGGCAATGATGATAAAATAATCACAGTGGTAGTGGGAGTACTAATAACAACTTAGTGCTTGCTGAGTTCCTGGGACTGTTGGTCAGGCATCAGGACAGAGCATTTGGTATCACACATCAGACGAGTAGTTTCTAATCATCGCAATGACCCCAGAGTTTTTTCTCTGAACTTGAGCTAAAGAAAGAGAAGCTTGGGGAGGTGAAACTACGTACCCACAGGCCATGGTGGGCAAGTAGAGCACGCTGTCTGAGTCTAATGTCCAATGGCATTCCTGGGCTTTGCATGTTACCGCTGCGTTTAACTTCATGTGACAAGGAAAGTCAGAAGAGTTTAATTTTTAAATTCATTTAAAAATGTTAAAGTGGTCTTGCTTCTCTTAAAATTTCATTGGAAAGATATAGAGACAATAAATTTTAAAACGTGAGAGACATACTAGAATGTAAGGCCACCTTTCAGTAGATTAAGGTGTTTTTTCCCTTGTAATCATAACAGGCTAAGAAGAAAACATTTAATATTCTCTCAGCTCCATTGTCAAAGGTATTTCCTCTCCTCTCACCTCCTCATAAGCTCTAGACAGGGGAGTTGTTGGTAATATAAAAAAGGCAACATTCCAAAGGTTTATATGATTTTAAGACACCATTTCCTTCTCTTTCACAATCTTTTTTTTTTTTTTTTTTTTTTTTTTTTTTTTTTTTGTAAAACCAAAAGAGAAGAAAAACACTGCAAACATTACTATGATCTATGTGAATTTGGAATTAAAAGGTCATCTGCATTCTGACTGATGGTGGAATAAACCTGAACGTGGCAAAAGCGGGTTACTAGCCCAGGTGTCTGCTTAAGTTTTATTCGCTAATCCCCTGTCATTGGACCGCTTCGCATGTGCCAGCATGGTTCACCTGTAAAAACGAGATTGCTAATCTCCAAGCCTGGATGGCATGTCCAGCTTCTAGTGGAGTCAGGGGACCTAAACGGTAACATATCTAACAAGGAAATATCGGCAGGAAAAGGAGATTCCCTCAATGTTGCCTTACAAAAATAAGACGGCTGACCGTGAGATCACTCGTTTGATTTTGTGATTGGAAACATCAGTATTTAAGATCCAACACTGTGGTTCAAGAAGGGAATAACTAAGAGTTAGCAAATACCTTTATTAATTGTCTGGTGTGTGCCAGGTATTCTCAGTGCCTGACACACATTTGTTGCTCTCGAATATTGACAATGACTCTATGAATATTTACACCATCACCCCTATGTTATGTACAATGAAACACAATCACAACAGAGTTAACTCACTCATCCACAGGTATGCTAGCTGAGGAAACATCAAGCTGGGGGCTGATTCCAGGTAATCTGGTTCTAAAACCTCCCTCTGTAATTCTAGCCACACTGCAAGTGTCTGTGGAGCCAGAGTGTGAGTCGGGGTTATTGGAGAGATCTCAGCCTTGCCAAGCACAGGTGCTGAGCTGACTCGTCTTCCTCCTGGTGAGGCAGGAAGGTACATGACCTCAACACATCCTGAATCTGCAGCTCCAGGTCCTGAACCCTGGGAAAATGGCATCAGCCTCTTCCCATGGGATCATGTGCCTGCTGTGCTGGGCAGAGCCATTCTAATCCTACTCAGAATCAAGGATAATGGGGCATCCCCAAATCTATCATTCACTCAAATCTTCCCCTTTGGAGAGTTTTTAATGGGACTAAGCAATCATTGACTGATTTAAGCCTGATTGAGAGGAAACTGAAGCCTGAGCTTGCAGATGCTGGCAAGGGACTTCCAAGGAACACTGAGAAGTTCTCGGGAAAATGGGCATCCTCCATGCCATTTTCCTCTCAACACAATCATGCGAGAACAGCGGAACTCCGAGCGGCAGGGTCATGAGGTAACATGGTCCCTCCCAGCACATTATCTTCCCCTCCTGGAGTCACCTGCTCTGCTCCTCACTCCAAGTCACTAGCAGCAACCATTTTCAAAAAGGAGCTTAATTTTCCCCTTCATTTACCATATGAGGACCACCTGATGGTCTTCTGCCTACGTTTGCCGTGGACAACAATCTCCTTAACATTCTTTTTGAAGCTTCTGTGCACTATTTCTTTTAAATGACTACCTACTGCGGTTGGACCGATCTTACCTTTGAATGAGGGAGACATGCCCATGACCTCCTCACATCGAACCACGTCGCAGTGAGAATCACAAAGAAATCACAAAAATGCTTAACCAAGTCTGTGGAGCCTTGACAACCATGGACAAAAAGGGCCGGAGACGCACGGACTGTCATTTATAATTTAGCAGCATTATTTTATTAGAGTCACCTCTGCTCTCCTAGGTTTGTCTCACATCTTCCTTCACATTTTAAACAAAAACACACTTTCCTCCAACTCTCCTTCTGGTTTTCATCAGCTCATGTTATGTCTTGTCACATCAAGTCATGTTTGATGTGACGTGACATGGGGCGCTCTGTAACACAAGCCAATCAATCGAGGAATCAGGAACAGCCCTGAAGAGTCTTGGATACAAAGCAGGGCTGCTGACTGCTTTTTGACACTCCCCCAGTTCTTTGGGAAACCAGCTCAGAGAGGGGCAGGATTATTCTCATCTAATGCGTCCGTGGTCTATTTGCCGTTTTCATTTTCCCGGCTGACTACCTGGTCAGGGAAGCTGTGTCATTTGGACATTGTCTAACTAGATAGCTATATTTTGTCCATCTAGGCCTGGCTACATAATCTGCAGGGCCCAGTGTAAAATAAAAATGCATACCCCTTTGTTAAAAAGTATTAAGACTTTTAATACCAGGATGATGTCATCAGAACATTTGATTGAGCATGGAGCCCTGCTGAACACTGGACCCTGAGTGACACCAGGTACATGCCTTGCACACCGAAAGTTTTTGGTCTTGGGATCACATACAGGGGTCTTCCTATCTTTAGAAAGTGTAATGTGCCTGATGGTGCACATTTCTGATGATGGTCTGTCATGCCAGACACAAGAGGGAGAAGAGGAATGTCATTAAAACTGCATTCAGGGATATTGCAATCAGTGCTGATTGCTACTTCTCAGAGCTAAGCGATCTGCCGCACAGATTCTGTAGTGGTAAGAGCAGGACACCACTATTTCCTACCTCTGTCTACCTTCCTCTGCTACTGCAGCTGTCCCTTTATTCCCTTCGTTCTGTTTTGGTGTGGTTCATAATGCTTTGGCAAAGATTACTCTTTTTACATTTTTACATTACAGCTTTTATTCCAAATGAAACCTACCTTGCTCTGTATTGTTGCCTCAGTCCTCTGCAAAGTGGCAGCAATGTTGCACAATCAACTGGTGCAATTTACGGATTGAAAGAAGTAACCCCTTCTGTTTGAGCTTTAGGTTGTGTGTGTCTGTGTGGGTCTACCCTTACACTTATATCCAAACACATTTTGCAAATTGCAAATGAACTAGAACAAATTCCTGTGGTATATACACACATGGTTTTGAAATTTACTGAAACCTCCAAAAGTACAGTGTGCATGAAATTGGGGTAGGGGAGACTAAGAGAAAAATGGGAGCAAAAAAAAAAATCTTTTAAACCAAGTATTTTCCTTTTCAAAGAGGTTGGCATGAGAAACCCAAATCTCTGTTTTAAAACAAGTAAAATTATTTTGAAACCCTAAAAGAGTCAACCCATGAATAAGATTCTGGGTCCTCTCGGCATTGCCAATGTTTTAATACCAGCTGGCACTGGAAGCCCTGCTCTTACGTGCCTTTGATGCAGGAACCCTGCCTTTGGAGGTCTGAAAAGAAATTACCCAGTTAAGATGTAATGGCCCTCCAGCCTTCCCAGGCTGCAAGAGGAGGCGTATTTACACTGGCAGTGCACCATAAAATTGTATCCAGTTGTGTCAAATCAACAGGGCTAATTGAGCCAGCACTTTCCCATGCGGAGCTCCGCCTGTGCACCTGCAGACGAGGCTGGCAGGACATGCAACCATCAGGGCAACCTGTCAGGGATTCAGGGAGATGGTCATTGGACGTGGGGTTGGGGTGAAGAGGCATTAGGATGTAATGGTGATGTAGAGTTTACCCAAGATGGCTATTATCTGTTCCCAAAGAGACTCCACTAATCAAAAGCCAGCTATTCTGAAAAAAAAAAAAAAAAAATCATGTAGGCAGCATAGGTATTTTTACATATTTTCTAGAAATATTAACACATACTAATTTTTAAAGGTTTATAACATTTGAAGTGGTTCTAAGATGACTTGGCTTTAATCATCTTTTAATTTTACCATGTTTGCCTAGAAAATTTTATTTTTTTCAAAACACGATTTACGTTTAGGAAGCTGAGGAAGTAAGATTGCCCCTCTTAGTGGAGTTTTCCGCTCCTCCAAAGGTCTGTGATGACGTCGGAAGGCAGTCTAATTATTCCTTAAAAACCTCTTTTCCTCATTTTTCTTCTCTGTCTTCCCCTTTCGCCTTAACAAGTCAGGAAATGGTGAATAGAAACAACTTCACGCCTGTCAAAAGGCGACATTCAGACCTTGAAGAGAACAACGACGGCCTTGGTGGGCACGCAGAATGCTGGGTGGTGCAAGCCTGCCTGCGCGTGGCCTTCGCCTTCCGTTCCCTGTGGAGAAGGAGCACGGCCTGCTCGGCTGAGACAGATAAAAGCAACAGCATCTCAGTGAGGGACGGAGAAATGTGGCCGGATGATTGGGCCCGGCCTTATGGATACCCAGTGAGTATGTGTGTGCGCGTGTGTGCGCGTGTGTGCTCAGAGGAAGAGGGGAAGAACAACGGAAGAACAATGTGGGAGAGAAGAGAAGGGCACACTCCCAGAAGTGGCTGCTCAGCACACTCTGAAGGAGTCTGAAGTTTTCTAGACCACTGATGGTTTCCCAACGTGCATTTTAAAACTAAGATTCTCTAAACCTCTGCTGTCCAATACCATGGCCACACTCACCAAAGGTGGCTTCTGAGCACTTGAAATGCTGCTAGTCCAAATGGGGATGTGCTCAGCGGTATAAAATACACACTGCATTCAAAGATTTGACATGATAAAGAGAATGTAAGCTATTTCATCAGTGTTTACTCTGGTTCATGTAAAAAGGTAATAGCTTGGATGTATTTGGGTTAAATAAAATATACTTAAAATTATTTTTCCCTGTTTTTAAAAACTTTTTAATGTGGCTCTGAGACAAAAACTCACATGAAATATGTGGCTTGCATTCTTTTCTCATAGACAGGGAGGGTTCCTCTAATTATTTCAGTCTCTGATGTACATATGCATATTTTTTTGATCTCAGTGTCCTAAAACACCCTTGACCACCCCAGTCCAGGAAGATACAACACATTCCAAACAGGACTATCTATGGGTGTCAGTTTCTCCATGTCTTGGAATCCTGCAAAGGAAATACATTTATAAGGCGCTTATGCCTGGCAGCTCTCTTATCTTTCTTAAAATATAGATGAGGGGCTGGTTCTGTGATTGAGCACAAAATGAGAGCTGCTCTCTCATGCCACCTTCCAAGCAGGTGGCATTTTGTGCCACGTTATATAAACAGGGAGTCCAGAGCCCAAACAGAGAAAGGAAAAAAAAGAGAGAACAAGGGAAAAATTCTTTACCGAAAAATCCCTGATTTCTCCAGGAGCACACAGAGAAGGAAAGGACATTTAGTACCAGCAGTAGTTCATTATCTAAGTCCTTTGTAATGACTCTAAAGCTGTCATTAAAGATAAAAAGCGATTACCATATTAATTATATCTTCTTGTATTTGTATAGATCTTTATAATTTAAAAAGCATATCCTCAGCTGTCATCTGGCTTCCTGTGACGACTCCCATGACTTAGAGCAGGGGTGTCAAACTCATTGTCACCAGGGGCCACATCAGCCTCACGGTTGCCTTCAAAGGGCCAAATGTAATTTCAACTCCTTAACAGTTAAGGAGTAGTTACATTTATACAGTCCTAAAATTATTTTGGGACTCACCCACCCCTCTGGGGTGGGCCTGTAATTTGCATTTCTAGAACTAGTTCCCAGGCAATGCTGATGCTACTAGCCCAGGGACCACACTGAGAGAAAACTGCTGCTTTTAGGGTGTCAACTCCATGGAAAAAATTCACAAGGACAGAGGACATATAATTGCAGTGACAAGGACCAAGTTAATGAATATGTTTAGAAGCTGAGCTGGATTATTTTTTCTTTTGAGGACCTTTTGGGACTGGGACCCCTTACATTAGTGAATTTCTGAAATGGGGACAATTTAGAAAACTGGGTCAAGAAAGGCAGCAGGAGGTAGAAGACAGTAGAGGACGGAGAAAGAGAGAGATAGACAGGGAGAGACAAGAGAGGGGAGAGGGAAGGAAAGGAGGGGAGGGGAGAGGAGAGAACCAGAGAGACAGAGACATGGAAGATACACAGAAACTGATTGATGAACTTTTCACCAGAAAAGAATAGAAGAGCAAATCAATACCACAGTTTCCTGTTGTGTACATATTAAGAATAACCAAACAATAAAAAGGTCATTAGTAAGCTATTTAAATGTTTGCAATCTTTTCCCTAAGAAAGGAAATGATCATTTATCACCATGGTTGAAGTTACTTAAGAAGTCTAAACACAGTTATCTAAATTGGCAGTGCCGGCAGAATCTCTTGCTTCTCCAAATTGTGATCAAGCGGTAGGACTTCAAAACAGTCTTTGATATAAAATTCTGAAAGGGAATTACCATTGGAAAAATGCAATTAACTAGAGGTCTTTTTCCTATGACATCATTTTAAGTAAATAAAGTAGATAACTGCATTGCTCCTGACCCTGCCCCCAGATCAGGGCAGGGGACAGAGCTTCCCATTCCTTTGAAATGTCCTTCTTCATTTTTCCTCACACTGTCATTTGTTTTGTCTATGTACTTCTAAGGTATAAAAGGGGGAAAAAACATGTAGCACAATGACAAGTATTATGTAGCAATGGTCAAAAATTAAATTACCCAAAGTACATTAACAAAAACCCTTGCTTTAAGGAAATCACTCTCTCATTTCCAATCTGGGACAAATGAAATTTTCAGCCAAATGGTTTTTGAGGTATTAAGCTGTTTGTAGTGACAGAGTGAAACGGATGGACAATTATAAAGCAATGTGTTACTTTGGAGAATAATTTTCCATTTAAGAGAGAGCAAGGAGCTGGTTTGCTTGGGAAGTGCTTTCTGACTCAGGGGTGTTGGGCATGGCAGTAAAATAGCGTCTGATTCCCGATGGTGGTGAACACACACCTGGTGGACACTCACAGTCCAGGCTTGTGCGGCCTCAGCACAGTTTTGGAGTGGGTTTCCTTCTTGTCCTGCTCAGTTAAAAGTTGGATTGAGTGCAGCCATAGAAAGCTATGGCTAGCACGATTTTTTTTTATCGGTAAAATTTATAGAGTAATGTATCTACTTTGAACATGACTACTGTTAAACCTGGAGATCAAGCAAAGTGACACTGAGTATATTGCTTTATCAATTGGATTCGTTCAAGTGAAAAATGCTGATCAAGCCGTGTGTATCCCTGAGGTATAGAAACCCCACTTCAACTCTTGAATGGTCGATACATAAAAGTCAAATTCATTATAATTTGTAGCTTTTTTTTCTTGAAGAAGCACACCGTTCTTAGTACATCAATATCAACTCTTAAATCCACATCGGATGGAGAGGGTACAGCACAGTAATTCAATCTCTTTACACTTAATATGGTCGGGAAGGGAGAATGAAAACAGCCTCTTGTAAAATGATAGAAAAAACAGGATGCAATCACTCTGATGGAGCGGTGCAAAGGAGTCATTTTACACCATCCGTTACCAGGGCAACAAAATACAGTGAGCTCTATACATCTAACAGGTGACATTTTAGCTAAGAAATTGCTTCTTTGGTATTTTTTCTTTCTATGAAAAACAATGTTACCAGCGTTTTCACTTGTCATGTACTATAGGGCAACATATTCCTGCTGACAGACCCATAATGGAAAAATCGAGCAGTTAAATAGTATTACATTCTAACTTTTTGGATACATGTTAATATGCTCTTTAAAGAGATTGCAGACGTTTTCAAACACCCTGGAGATTCAAGGGACTGGCAATCTCAGAAAACATCTAGGCATTCAACTTGGTTTTTAGAGAAGGAGAAAGTACTTAACTGCATTTCTAGAATGTGGTACAAAGTCCTAGATATACTTTTAGGAAAAGTAATTAATATAATCATTTCATGTCATGAGGCCACCTGGCTTGCAAACTTAACATCATGTTATATCCAGCAGTCCTTTCTTGGGAAGAAACAAAGTAAGAAAATGAGGTTTTCCTAGCAGCATTGTCTTTCCTTTTCAGCTTATTTCAAAAGTCATCTGCTACTGAAAAATTAAGAAATGAGGAAATTATTTTCCTCAAGAAGGCCATTAGAGTTTTGTGGAATGTAACGTAATTGTTTTCTTAGGTATCTGGAGGAGATAATCACTTCCCCCCAAATAATTCACACAGTGCAGTGATTAGAAAATGTGTGTTAGTCCTCCTTCCATTTTGTTTTATTGCCCATCTAAGAATTTTATTACTGCCCCCAAAGTATTCCAGGTCTTCTAGGCTTAGCTTCCAAAGGGAAGTATGCAAATTTGTGGCTGGGTCATCATTTGGCCTTTCATAAGGTTTTTTTTAGAACCACTGATATTCAAGAATAGAAATGGAAAACTAGAGTAGAGTTTAGAGAATATAATATAAACTTTCCTCTTTACAGATCAATACGCCAATGTCCAACAGGGCAGAGAGCAGTGGAAATGGGACAAGAACCCAGGTCCCCTGATGCGAGGTCAGTGCTCACACAATTATGCAAAGTCATTCAAATATTTATTGAGCACCTGCTATGTGCTCAGTCTTCTGGGATACAAAATTGAATAAAGCACAGTCCCAGGCTGCCAGGAGGCCACTGACAGGGGTGACAGAGAGTTACAAGTACAACAGCCAAATGCTCTAACGGAGACGTGACCGAGGCACTGGTCAAGACAGAGGTGGAAAAGCTCCTATTTAAAGCAAAGGCTACCTGTTAATTACCTGGCCATTTGTCACCTATCATAACTAAACTGCCCAATTATCAGGCTCAGATGGGAAGTGACCTAGAAGCCAGCACATCTGTGCCAAGGATCAGAAATATCTTTTCTCTTATTTTCTAATGTAAAAAATACATAATAAAGGTTACCATTTGTCGTAGTTCTTTCAAGCTGCTATAACAAAAATACATAGACTGAGTGGTTTATAAACAACAGAAATTTATTTCTCACAGTTTTGGAAGCTTCCTGGTGAGGGACAAAGATGCAAACAGCCTGCCTACTTCTCACTGTGTGTTCACCTGACCCCTATAAAAGAAGGGGTCCTTTTATAGGGACACTAATCCTGTTTTGGGGTCTCCCCTCTCACGACCTGTTTGCCTTCCAAAGGCCCACCTCCTCATACTATCACAGTGGGGGTTATGACTTCAATTCATGGATTGTCAGGGGACACATTCAGTCTCTAGCACCATCTTAACTATTTTTAAGTGTACTGTTCAAGAGTTAAGTATATTCACATGGTTGTGAAAAACTTTCTAGAACTTCTTTATCAATCGAATCTCAAACTCTATATCCACTAAACAACTCCCTTTCTTCCCACCTCCCTCTCCACCCCCAACCTGCACCACCAGGCCCTAACAACCACTATTATACCTGCTCTTCCTATGAATTTCACTACTTTAGACACTGCATGTAAGTAGAATCATACACCATTTTTCTTTTGTGCCTGGCTTTTTTTCCCCACTTAGCACAGTGTCCTCAAGGTTCATCCATATTGTAGCATGTGGCAGGATTTCCTTCTCTTTAAGTCTGAATAATACTCCGTCACGTGTATATATCACATTTTGTTTGTTGAAGTCTTTGATAGACACTTGGATTGCTTCTACATCCTGGCTATTACATGCCTGTGCAAAAAGGGTTAGAAATATCTTAGTAAGAAGAGAGGCAAGACCTGGCAAGGAGAAGCTCAGAAAAGAGGAGGGAAAAGAATAAAAAGTGTGCGTGTGTGTATGTAGGCAGGCAGGTAGGTGAACAAAAAGTCCAAGTAATTGCCTTAAGAAAATAATTCTCTTCAAATGTGGATTCAAATAATTCAGATTATTTGGATTCCACCCATTACGGTCCTGAAATATTGGAAAATGAAGGTGGCAGCATTCTGCAAATTAACATGTAGTGGGTTGTGAAAAGAAAAAAAATTCTTTATCTTTTGGCTTATGTTAAATACTAGAGTCCCAGGAAGTAGTAAAATGCCTGAGAGAATGTGAAAAAGCAAGGATGTTGTGATATAATGGGGAAGAAAAAACAGAAAAAAAGAGTGGAACACTTTAGATAAATCCTCAGACCCTGTAGAAGTCACCCGTGCTCGCTGTCCATGATTTGACCAAGAGAGTCCAGGTTATGACACAGGGGAGTAAAATAGGAAGTGCATACGTAAAAATCAGACAAGAAGAAATCAATGGATGCATATGGAGTTAGAATCTGACAGAGGAGGGAGCAAGGTTTAACAGGCCGGGGCTGAAATCCAGAAATCCGAGAAATCCAGGGAACAGTTACATATGATTACAAATAAGCACAGATGGAATAAGGCCCAACTAGACAAAGAGGCAATTATTTAAAACTGGTATAATTAACTACAAAAGTAAGAAGAAATATATACTATTTTTGTGCCATTTTCCATGCTGCATTGTTATTATTGTCTGGAATATCCTTTTCTCTTTCATGTGTATTTCTCTTAAGCGGCTGACCTACTGATGAAACCTGTCTTCCGTTTGAGGGGAAAAGCACTGCTCCATAGGACTAGAAAGCTTTCAGTGTTCATGGCAGCAGTAGGGTTAATGATTTCTGCGCCCTGGTTCTAAAGTCTCCCTGGAGTGGGGGCTCCTGGGTCTCCTGGGTCAGCACCTGTCCTCCTTAGAATCATGCCTTGTTACAGGAGAGTGAGAGGAGGAGGAGGACTTGCTTTAGCTCCTGAACCGTGTGCTGAGTTCAAACAAAGTCATAATAGGGCGTGGCAAAGAAATGTGAAGTGCTTTTACCCCAGGCCTAAAGCTAAGAATCTAGGAACAAGAATTTGTGTTTCCTGAATTTTAAACCATGCCAGTCATTTACTGTTTTGTTCTTAATACCTGATTTAGAAAGTTTAAGCAGTTTCAAATTTCAAATTTAAAAACTTGGATGATTTCATTAAAACAAACAAAAATAGACAAAGTAACCTAAACAACAACAAGAAGATTTTGATGAGATTGCTCCTTAAATAGGGCTGGGACAAGAAAGATGTAAATGCTAAAATGGTTTTGTGTGATGGGTATATTTAAAACCTTTTTAAGTTAAAAGTATCAGAAATAATTTTACATATTTGTATTCATTTGGTGCATGCAGGATTTTTTTTTTAAACCAAGCTTTGTTTTTCACATTAAAAATATATAAGCTTTATGGGTCATTATAAATTCTTTATAATTATCACTTATTTCTGTCATATTTCATTTACTCAGTGGATGATAATTTCTTTAATCTTCACTCTGTAACTGGCTGTTTAGGTTTATTTTTATTTTATTTGCTTATTTTTTAAAGATTTTATTTATTTATTTTTAGAGAGAGGGAGAGAAACATCAATGTGTGGTTGCCTGTCATGCATCCCTACTGGGGACCTGGCCTGCAACCCAGGCATGTGCCCTGACTGGGAATTGAACTGGCGACCCTTTGGTTTGTAGGCCAGCACTCAATCCATTGAGCCACACCAGCCGGGGCTAGGTTTATTTTTATATTGCCTGTTAAAAATGATGCTGTGTCTAGGTGTAAGTTTTAGTTTTTTATTTTGTTTTATTTTAGCTTTGATAGCAAATAGAAGCTATTAATTGTACAGTTAAATTCACCAGCCCTTCCTTTTGGGTTGACCTTTGTTAATTCTAAACTTGGAAAGTTCTCCACGTTTCCAGAGCTATAAGAAGAATTAACTGCTTTTTTCATTTTAGTATTTTTAAAATAGTTTTGAGGGTTTTTTCCCTTTTATTCTCCAAACTACCTGTAACTCTTCATGTATATGAGGTATATATTTTCAGTAATTGTTTATTGAATAATCATTTTCCTCTAGTTATTTGTGAGATCACTTTCTAAACATATTAAATCATAGCACACTCTATGATTTGCTTTCTTCCTGAGCACAGCAGCTGTATTTTGGATAGACCCATTTATTAAAATGGAAGTAGAAAGCAATTTGGAGTGATATAACATGGCTCCGTGTGTTATTAAATGAGAGTCCTTATTACTCAACTAGATTTTAAGTATTTTTTGCATTTTCCTTAAACAATCATTTTATGAACCCCAATTTGTGGATTTGTAAACTCTAGGAATAAGCAGCAGCTTTTTTATCATGGTTATATTTTTTAGTTTTTATTTTTGAGGTATAATTTACACTCTTCTTAAAGGTCTTGTAGTTACAGATATAATATTCAACACATATTCAGAACAGAAAAGGTGTTATAATGAAAATGTAACCTAGAAAACAGCAATAGTAAGATCTGTGATGAGATGCAGGAAAAGACGACAACTGTTAACATGAACACTATTATTGCCAATATATTAAGAAGAGTAGGGCACCATTTAATCTATTACTCTTCAAAGTTATTTAGGTTTCTCAAAAAAAGTTGTAAGAGAAGTAAAGTGTGCTACAGTTAGAAAGGATGATGATAAAAAAAAAAAAGAAGGGAATAACTAACAGAATGTAATTCAATTTCTTCAAAAGTTTAATAATTTTCTGACTTTTTCATTTTGAGGGGATGAAAGGTACCAATATTCATGGAGAAAAATATCAGTATAAGAGCTTTAAAAGGTAGGCTACAATCTTTAAATTATATATCAGTAATATATAAATTTTTTATGTCAATAAAAATATTTTTTCATGTTGACATTTTTAAGTCTAGTAAAATGTATAAAGATGGTAACCTTTATTTTTAACTTTAATGACAAATATATAATTACAGTTAGTCATACCAATGATTATAAAGAATAAGTGATAATTATTTAAAGTTAGACCATTTGCCATGGCTAGTGTGGTGCAGTTAGTTGGATGGTCATCCTGTAGACTGAAAGGTTGCAGGTTCAATTCCAGGCCAGGACACAAACCCAAGTTGCAGGTTTTATCTCTGGTCGGGCCATGTACCCTAGTCAGGGAATGTACAAGGAGGCAACCAATCAATGTTTCTCTTTTACATTGATGTTTCTTTCTCTCTCTCTCTCTCTCTCTCTCTCTCTCTCTCTCTCTCTCTCTCTCTTTCTTTCTTTCTTTCTCTGTCCCCCTTTCCTATCTCTCTAAAAGCAACAAAAAAATGCCCTCAAGTGAAGATTTAAAAAAAATAACAATAAAATTAAATTAAACCAACATTTCTTTCTTTTCCTGCACCATTTACTTTTCTGGCCAATTTTAGCTACTTAAAAAAAGTCCCTAACACAATAGAATATAAGTGGAAATGGATTAATCCCCAGTGATTATATTAATAACCTCATTGACTGCATTGGGGACTGGTGTCTCTAACACTATTGCCATTTGCCTCCTTCTAGTTTATCCTCTATTCTGCTAATGGAGTGATCTTATATTCACAGATCAGTCACTATTCCACTTATTCCACAGAATAAAATCCAAACATTTTGGTTTTATGCACAGTCTGACATCAGCTACTTTTCCACCTTCATCTTCGGTTCCTAACCGGCTTCTGTTCTACCCAGTCGGGAGACCTCGTGTCCTGTGGACAAACCCAATGCATTTGCTTACCTTGGTACCTGGACTGCTATTCTGCAAACCTCTGTTGCTGAAGAATTGCTGATGGGATGTGAACATTTTTTAAAAGTGTCCTAATAGTGTATTAGAAATAGACATAAGCGCGGAAAAAGCCAGCCTTGCCAAATAAGCTGAACCCAAAGTACAAGGACAGTGAAAAAAAAAAAAAAGTCAAGTCAGCTTAAACCCAACTGGCATTTACAAGATTAACAATATGGTTTGCAGTTCACTTGGAAGGAAACCAACCAGCTTTAAGATAATTAAGTGCTACCATTCAAAGAAGGGTTATGCAGGTACCAAATACGGTTGTCTGAGACACCAAATCCCTCCCTACATACAATGGCTTAAAAACATGAAGAACTTGAAGAAGCGGAACACTAACAGTATTTGTGATACTGTAATTCTGACTAACAGAAGACTTGCATGGGAATCTAGATAGAGCAAAGAGAGCAAACAACATAAAAGATGCATGTTCCTACATTTCTAACTTTAATACGTAAACCCAAGACTTTCTTGAATTCTTAAGACATTTGTATTCTCCCTCTGGTTCTTCTCAAGTTAGTACAGGCAATAAATGCTGTAGCTGCCCATCCGCATTGCCTTATGTCTCCTGAAAAATAGACAGTATAGATCAGCAAGGAAAAAGCCTGCTCTGCTGATTTGAGGAATGAGAGCTATCTTGTTGGTCAGCCTTTACCGATGCCATGAGGGTTGGGCCCACCCAGTGCTGTAAATATAAGTGTAGTACAATCAACGGCCACTACCTTCTCCTTTAGGATCAGCTTGAAAGCCATCGTCCCTCTGGATTTTTTAAATTTGTCTTTGATTTCCTGCAGACAGGTGTAATTGCTTATTATTCTTGTCTGTAGCACTTTATACAAACCCACAAAAGAATATTTGCATTATAAACTTAAGGGTAGGGTCTAGAGCTTCATCTTTTATCATCCCAATGCCTTAAATATAATCTGCATTAGAAAAATAATTTTTTTAAAAGTTAAATTATCAAATTAGGCAATGCATCTACAGGTTTCTAAGTTGTGTTCAATTCTCTTTATTCTTCAAGTTTATGACAATGGTTTTGTGAAGCCATTCTTTGCACTACAGCCTGTGACCAATGACCTTCCTTCTCTGAATTCCCATTGAATTTATTTTTAGTATTTTATAGTTTAGAGCTTAATTAGCTCTCACATACTCATTATCATTTCTTTGGTAGATAATTGGATTCTTCAAGATAATAATCAGATTTTATCCTAAGAAATGTCTACCATGATACTGACATCTGAGAAATATTCAGTAAATACCTGTTGATTAGTATACTTAGACCATTATCCTAGTTTTCACACACTATATTAATACCTAATATACCATTTATTTTGTAAAGATTTATTTATTTATTTAATTTTTAGAGAGACGGGGAGGGAGGGAGAAAAAGGGAGAGAAGCATCAATGTGTGGTTGCCTCTCATGCATCCCCAGCTGGTGACCTGGCCTGCAATCCAGGCATGTGCCCTGACTGGGAATTGAACCAGCAACTCTTTGTTTTGCAGGCCAGCATTCAATCCACGGAGCCACACTAGCCAAGGTAATATCAAATATGTAATTTTACTTTTAAGGGTAACAACAAATGGCCTACACATCAAAATCACTGCAGTATTCTATCATTTGTACCACAATTAATTTATCCGTTCTCTTACTGTAGGCTGTTTGAATTGTTCTTGATTTTCACTATAACAGTATCATAATAAACATCCTTTGATATGGGTCAGTATCTAAGACTACAATTCACAACGTTTTTGGTCCAGGACTCCTTTACTCTCTTAAACATCATTGAGACTGTCAGAATATTTGTTTATATGAATTGCATTTATCAATGTTTACTGTATTAGAATTTAAAACCAAAATTTAAAGAAGCATAATATTAAATATAAATATTAAACTACTTCAAATAATAAATCCATTATATCTTAACATAAGTAGCATATTTTATTAAAATAACTATATTTACACAAAAATAGTCCAAGAGAAAGCAATGTAATTCTGTAATTAATGTCTAGCGTAATAGAACATAGGTACTTACCCTGTAGTGATACATAGCTTTGACAGATAGAAGTCCTATGTCACATGGCTGTTTTGTTGTTAGAAACAGAAACATATTTCAGCAGTCTTTTAAATTTATTTACAATAAATACTACCCCAACCCTCAACTAAAAACGGTGTTCCATTAACAAAAACAGCTATTTCAGCTCATAACTGAGTCACACAAGTGTTTTTCGTTCTTCCCTGTGCAGCAGAAACATTTGAAGCACTTCATGCTTAATTGCAATTTTATCACACGGAATATTAAAATGATATGCACTCAAGAGTCAAGAGTTAAGAAATTTAATACTTTTCACTGGTTTATCAAGGGCATTCTTTAGTGAAACTTTTTAGTTTTTTAAATGAAAGTACCTGGCAATGAAGAAAAAGTAACTACATTAGATTTTGATGATTCAGCTTTGATTTGTGTTCCATAGTCTTTATGCCATCAGTATAAAAACCAAACAGACAAAAGACAAAACAGGTCTTATTAATATTATAAAAGTAATTTTAACTAGCAGATACCCTGAAAAGATCTCAGGGGCCCCCAGGGATTTGTGGACCACACTTAGAAAACTAACTGGAAAAGGAAGTACTGGGATAGCGTGAGAACTTAGTCATCTTTGTTTTGCTACACTGATGTGAAATCCCAGCAGCCATGCTAAATACTGCCTTCTTCTGTTCACCCACGGTAACGATGGGTATTATCACATTCGTAAAACTTTGCCAAGCTAACGTGGCTATGCTAGTGACTGTACTGTCTCAATTTCACTTCCATACTTGCTAGCTTTTGATAATTTATATATATATATATATATAAATATCGATTATCTATTTGGGAGTCTTCTGTGAATTTTGTCTGTTTTCCTTTCTGGTTATTTGTCTTTTCCTTAGTCATCTTTGGTGTTTATGTGCTTTTGTTACTTCTAGTTCTTTGCATGTTTTACACATTGCAAGTATATTCTCCCAGTGTTTTTCAGCCTTTATATTTTATTATACCATGGTACATTTTGATTTGGCCAAGTTATCAGCCTTTCTCATACAATTTCTATTTTTCAGGAACACATTTTTTAAAACTCTTTATGTGCCCAAACTCATAACCATAAGTCTCTTATATTTTCTTCTATTTTAAAGTTTTGTTTTATATACTTAGCTCTTTAAACCAACTAAATGTACTTAGTAAATCAGCCTACTAATTATGTTATCCAAACTGTCTACATACTTAATATTTTTTCATCTGCTTCCTCAATTGGTTTCTATAGGAGAAATATTAAAATCTTTCACTATTAATGGGAATTTGTTTCTTTAATTCAGTCAGCCATTGTTTTATACAGTTGAAAATCTTGTTGTTAGGTGCATACAAGATAGTACTTCTGATATCTCCTTAGAGGAATGCTTCTCTTTAATAAGATGTGGTATTCCTCTTTATCTCCAATAATACTTTCAGAAAGTATTATTGTTCTACCCACCCTCATTCAGTTATTATTTACAAAAATTTCTATTTACCTCTACTAGACTTCACCTTTTATTAACTATGTGCCTGGAATATATTCTTTGTCCTCTTACTTTCACATTTTCTGTGTTTTTATGCTTTATGTGTTCCAATTATGAACATCATATAGCAGCATTTTATATATGTGCATGTACACGATTATCTACTAAGAATATCTGCATTTTAACTGGTGAGTTAAAAGACACTGAGAGATTGATATTTTCAGATTTATCTTTATCATTTTAATATAGTGCTTTGTACATACCATGTATTTTTATGATTTTCCTTATTTATAAACTGCTTTCAAGTGTGTTTTATTTTCTTTCTAGTATTTTCATTTATTTTTTTAAACTAATGTTAGCTATGGTTTTGATGTTATAAAAGATATATTTATCCCTTTAAAGGTAACTTTAGGCATTTTAGCATACATATTTAAATTAACATAAACATATGGAAGTTAGTCAACATACTTAAATTCTAAACAATATGTACATGTCTCTCTGGTAGTTTTAAACTTTCAATTCTCTTTAGGGATCAGCATATTAGTTGGTTGGCGGTAACCTTCCCAGTAACACAAATGCTTCAGAACCTAGATAATTATTTTATTTGAACACTTTACTCATGGTATTTCCTAAGCAATACATACACAAACACTATCCTTAAATCACTTCTGCCGAGTCTACAGTGTAAGAAAGACAAAGAAAATTTAAGTTCAAGTTCTATTTCTGGAAACTGATGATCACTTCAATCTCTACAGCAAATGAAGGAAATAGCGTCCTTTAGGTGCCGTCACCCAGTGTGAAGACTTTCCCTCACCGATGGCAAGTCACTAAATTACGATTCAAAAATAGCAGTCAAGTTTTACTTCTTTCTGGTTTTAAACTGGCATATACCTGGGTTTGAACACCTGATATATTTTTAGTTCGATGACTTGAGAAATTTACTGATGCTCTCATTCTCAGTTTTCTAACCATAATATGGGGTTAATAATGCCTAACAATAGGATTGTTTAGAGAATTATGTAAGGTATCTGGGTGCCTGTTAACCACCATGATTAATACCATATCTCCTTAGTTCTAAATTGCTACTGAGTTTAAGATGCCCAGTTGCACTAAGATGCTTTTAGGACTCTGAGGTGGTATGAAGAACTCCTGTGCAGTTAAGGTATACATGAAATACAAAAGAGATCATTAAGTATCATTTAAATAAGGAAAGATAAAGTATGTATCAGTCACTTTTCTGGAAGCAACAGTCAATTTAATTAACCGTGTTTACTTTGCTCCTCCTTTTTTGGAGGATAAACAATTTTATCTGTTAAGAATTACTGGGTCCCAGCTGGAGTTTAGGAAATGAAGAGAAAGATAATTAATAACATTTTGATTCTTTTCTTTTTCTAGACCACTTCTCTCCAATATTGGCCACTAGCCACATAAAGCTATTAAGTATGTGGAAAATGGCTGCTCTGATATGCTGTAAGTCTAAAACATGCATCAGATTTTGAACATTTAGTAAGAAAATAAGAACATGAACATATTCATGTTGGGTAATTATTAAGATTATAATTTAACACATTTTTCAATTATTAAAAATTTTGGTAAAACAATACGTAGCACAGCATTTACCACCTTAACCATTTTTAAGTGCACAGTTCAGTGGCATTAAGTACATTCACACTGTTGTGCGACCATCACCACCGTTTATACTCAGAACTCATCTCGTAAAACTGAAACCCAGTGCCCATTCAACCTGTGCCCCCTACACGCCCCTGGAAGTCAACATCCTACTATCTATTTGTATAAAGTTGACTACTCCAGGTTAAAATGATACTAGCTGGGTTTATATTGAGTTAAATAAAACATATTTAAATGTGGTTATTAGAAAATTTAAAATTACATATGTGGTTCACAATATATTTCTGCTGGATAGTATTACTTGCCACATATGGCTACTTAAATTTAAATTAATAAACATTAAAATTTAAATTTAAATTAAAATTTTGGTATCTCATTTGCACCAGTCAGACTTCACGTGCTCAGCAGCCACAAGTACCTACTGGTTACCACATTGCACGATCCAGTAGAGCACGTTTTTATCATTACTGCTCTGTTAGCTATACAGGACCACAACCTAAAACCCAACTAAATACAGAAACAATCAAGGGGAAAACAGGAAATCTGAAACAACATGGTGACTGAGTAAATAGCTCCTGCAGCCAGCCAGGGAAAGTGACAATTAAATTATTATGCAAAAAATTAAAAAAAAATATTGTGAAATTTGCAAACTGCATTACTCATTTTAGAACACATGGGGAATAACACATGACTTCAGATGTTTTTCCCATGAATTTTTAGATGTTGCCACCAAATGTACAACACACTACTGTATACTGTCATAAGTTAGTGAAAACACATGTAAACATATGTCATGTCAATCATTAAGAAGAAGGCTTTAATTACACTTTTAAATGTGGCAAAGCATTTTGAAAGTAGTATATGCCTTGCCAGAGCAGCACCTTTGTGAGCATGGCTTTCCCTGAGTGTTTTTGCAGCCTACCATCCTCAGGTTTGTTCAAATCAAGAGCCCCGCTGTGAACAAGTCAGCTGCAGGCAAAAGAAGCGATTTGCTCCTTAGGTGCCATTTCATTGAGAGAAGCAGAAAGAAGTAGTGAGGTAGGTACAGGGGTGCAGGCAGACAGAAACTCAAGATAGGAGAGGGTACTAGCTGATCAGAGCAAGTAGCTGGAAACTTTGTGAGTTCTGTTTATATTAAAGAAAAATGTTTTTTAATTTAATTTTTAATTTATGCACAGTTGGTATACAATATTACAATAACTTCAGGTATACGATATAGTGATTCAATATTTTTATCCATTACAATGTAATTACTCCACTAATTCTAGTAGTTACCGGTATCTGCCACCATGCAAACTTACCACAATATTATTGACTACATTCCTCTTCACTTAAAGGTATGAATTGTTAAAACTTGCTTGTGGCCAAGATGTTAGTTAACATAATAAATACATAGTTTATCCTATAAAGGTAGATGTCTACACTTTTCTTTCACAGCTCTGTTGAGGTATTGTTTATGTACAAATTAACTGCACATATGGAACGTACACGATTTGTTGAGTTTGGACATATGCATACACCTGTGATACCGTCACCATGATCGGGGTAATAAACATATCCAACACCTCCCAGTGTTTTCTTGGGTCCCTTTGTCTCTGTGTATGTGTGTGGTAAGAGCATCCAGCACAAGATCCGCCCTCTTAACACGTCTGTAAGTGCCCGATGCCATGGTGCGAACTGCAGGCACGCCACTGCACAGCACATCTCGGGAGCTGGTTACACATCCCGCGGAACTGGAACTTCATCGAACAGCTTCTGGTTTGCCTGCCAGCCACTGGTCACCACCATTTTATTTCTGCTTTTACAAGTTTGACCATTTTTAGATGAGATCATACAGTATTTGTCATTTCAGGACGGCTGTTTCACTCAGCCTAACATCTTCTATGTCCATACATGTCAGAAATCCTTCCTTTTTAATACTATATTTTATATGTATATTTTCATCTCAGATTCCTCTAAAGATACTACTTGTACTTCTTTTACACTCTTTTTTGAATTAGATTATGAATTTTATTTCCCAAAGAGATTCAGCTCTCTTGTTTATATTTCCCATATGATCTAAATGCTTGTGATTGCTGATGAATGCTCATGTTTTCACTTAATGTTTTGGTGCACATGCATTATTAAGGATGGCATTCAGCACTGATTTTTTTTAGCCATTTGGGCATAGCCATTGAATAGGACAGTCTTGGATTTGAACTGTGACTCTGCTAATTAAAAAAAAAATTACTATAACATTTTTAGAAGAAGAAGATCAATTGTTATCAGGTCTAAAATGAACTTACTAGAAGAACAAAATTAATTGTTATAATTTAAAAATTTAAATTATATGGAGTTTCTGAGAAATGATACTATGTAGTAGGAAATATTGATTACTGGAGACATTCAGAGGGATATTTACTATATAAGTCCTTAGAAAGGACTTATTTGGTCAGCTGAAATAAAGTAAAAAAGTAAAATAATTAACAAATATGTACTGGAAAGCTGAATATCATAAAATGAAGATAAAACAGGAAGTAAGAAGAGCCATAATTGTGGAACATTTTGTTTCATTGATGGCAGGAGTGAGGGGAGCCAAGAATTTGGCAGTAATTTTGCCAAACGGGGCAAAGGTTTCAGCGAAGGCCACCGCACGCATAAACCACTCCCGTCAACCCTGGCAACAGGAGCATCTCTGCATGCTACTAGCATGCCAACGAGAAAAAACGATGTAAAAATTAAGTGAACAGTAATTAGTAGGAAAGCTCTTTGGGGAGGATCGGGGTGGGGGGGGATTTGGGAAGGGTTTATGTCACACAGGGAAGGTCACAAGGGGAGGAATTTAAGTCATATTTTCACAGGTTAACCAGAGACTGCAGACCTGCCATGTGCTGAGCCTGGTATATACCTGCTGTTCGAACCACGTTGTTGTGTTTCACTGTGGTGTTATCTGCTTGATACATTGGCACAACTGGCTGGAGAAAATCAGGTCCCGAGAAATGCAGGGAGCTCAGTCTACTGGTTGCCAGGAGGGTTGTCCTGAGTTGGGTACCCCTGCGGCTCCCCTCCACCTGCACTGCTCCTCCTGTTCATTCCCTTGCCTGTTGTAAAGCAGGAAGACTGCCCCCTCCTGAGTTATTCAGAGAACAGAGCATCGAAGAAAGATAAAGAGAAAACTCCACTGCCGAAGCCAAAAACTGCATAATACTCTTCAATGCACAGGTGAGAACTTAGAAATACCCTTCTTTTCATAACCAATATTCTCTTGGCCTTATTTACTAGACATTAAGATTTACTAAACTATGTATTCACATCCCAAAATTTCAAAATACTACCTCAATGTTATTCTCTTTTTGTTCCGGGACGAATGGCTCTCTTCAACTTGAAGAACGACTTCCATAAGGATCATGGCTAGAAGCCGGTGGATTGTGTATGCGGCTGGTCTCACAGCTTAGATCACAGCTTGCCCTTAGGAATGTCTGTTTTATTAAAGAATCTTAGAAGCACATTTTATGATCTATTATGGCCAAAGTGCTTTTTTCAGAGATGTTTGGAGCACCTCCACAATATACGTCCGTTGTGGCAACAAACTGTGTGATGACAGGAACTTCTGCAGAGGTAAGTAACTACATTATCCACAACTTAAAGTATGGGAACGATCTTCTGGAAACCTCCTTTCCCCCCTTACATTTTCTTTGTGTTTTTCTGGGGGGTGGGCAGGGGAGAGGACGAGCTATTATTATGGCTACCTAGCTGATAATTCTCCCACCTACTCTTAATCTTCTAGACTAATCTGTTTTTATCAGTGAATCTGCACTTAACAACTTCCAATGGTTCTGCAATGCCCACAAAGTAAAAACTAAACTCCTTGCCCTGTACTGAAGCTGATACACAAATTCCTGCTGCTGTAAAATACACAGCTGTGCCAATTACAGCTGACATTCGGCTTATTTCTCCAGGTGCCTGAGGATATTTTCTCTTCTTGCTGTTCCTGGTGCAATGTATTTGAGTGGAACACCCTGTCATCTATGGAAACTCTACCGACATTTTCAAGTCTCTATATTCTTCCCTAATAACTTAAGAAATTATAGTGTCCACTGATCTAAAATCCTCCCACATAGCACTTAATATAAAGAGCTTAAGACAGTGCTTATTAATAAAACAAACATAAAAGCCAAGCTTTCTACTTTCCTCCTGTATGGTTGTATGTTCTCCATGGGAGTGAACATCTCTAACTCATCTTTGAACCAGCACAGTACCTAACCCAACACCTACTCATGGCAGTTCCTTAACAAAGATTTGTTAAATAACTTAAATAGTGTCATTTGCTATTCACTGAAAACTATTTATAGATTTTCTTGCACAAATAGAAAAATATTTACAGGAGAGCTATGTGTTCATGTGATACATACAAGGGGGGACCCAAGGAAAATGGAATTATCTTCTGGAGGGCAGGCCTCTTGTAGTACAGGCTTCAGCCTCTAGGTGAGTGTTGCAGAAACGCATCTGCATCAGTGTACCAGCTGGTATTGTTGTGAGAGGCTGCATTCGGCTTCAGGAATTCTTTTGAAGACTATTTCAGTACATTTGCCCATTTCATGAGGGGTGATTTACCAGCATACCTGCCCACACTGCACGCACTCAGTGTTCAGTAGTTTTTGACCAAAAATGGCATGACCCCTGTGCCCTACCCTGCCTCACCCTGAGCAACATTGATTTTGTTTCCCTGGATAAAAAGTCTTCAAAGGAAAATGTTTTGCTGATGTAGAAGACGTGAAACAAAAAAAAGGCAGAAGCACTAAAAGGCATCAAAATTGACAAGTTCAAAAACTGTTTTGAGCAGTGAAAAAAGAACATCTCAATGGGTGTATTGCAACAAATGGAGAGTACTTTGAAAGTGATTGAAATTTAAACATATAAGAATGAATACACAATTTTTATAAGTAAATTCCAGTTTTCTGGGGGTCCCCTCTTGTACAGGGATAGCAGTTCTGTCAGCAACAAAGTGGCCCTTTGGTACCAGGTCGGTATATTGGTTGAGCAATAATAACCTTCTATTGTTTTTATCTGTTATTCATATCTTATTTAGCTTTACACTTTTAGTATCAAATACATTCTTCTCCTTTTCTTGTCTTATTCTTTGCATTTAGTTCCATTCCTCTTCTCTCAAGGATGGTCTTGGCTCTTCCCAACAAGTATTTTGGAGACAGCTCAGTTTTTGCCACGTTTTCAGTCTCCCTGACACTCTACATCCTTTCAATGTCCTCCAGTCCTTGTTTACCCAGTTTTCCTCCCTCCAAGCAAGGTCCAAACAAGCTTCCACTTCTAGACACAGACCCAGTGGTTTGATAAACTTGGGAGAGCCTGACCTTTCCCTGCCTCTTAGTTCCTTCTTTGTTTATTTCATAGAGCTATCAAAGGACACAAATAAATCAGTGTGCATGATAATGTACAAATCCAATGTATAAATTAGATTTATACACATACAGAGTATTATTTTTAAAATTAGGCCATTAAACTATTCCTTGGCAGCATACCTTCCATAGCACCTAACAATGTGGGTTTTCCTTAGCAGGAAAAACATGTAAAAGGAAATACATTTTTTTTTTATCCGGCAATGAAATTCTGTTTAGTCTTATCTCTCTTATATGGCCAGACCTAGGCTTTAAAATTGGCATGAGTGGAGGCACTGATGACAGTTACAGAAATGGAGAAAAAAGAGTCTCTTTCCCAACTAGATTAATGGGAGAGAGTTTAAAAAATGTAAAGATTTTGAAAGTGTACGTGAAAATCCCTTACTGGGTCACCATTACTCAAAGAATAGCATTTTCAGGCCTGCTGAAAATAAAAAATTCACAGCTATCCTGCTGACATTGAGAGAAAGAAAACTTCAAAGTAAACCTTGAAGAAATGATTTTTAAAGTAGGAGAGTTGAGGCTTGACCCAGTAATAGATTTTGAAAGGGTGTTTGGTGTCTCCGTGGTAAGTAGGGGTGTCCAACAGACAAGGCTCCAGACCCGAATACAAACAGGCTGGAGGCCCCTTAATAGTGATATTGATCAACTATAAACAAAGACAGACGAAAGTAGCCAGGATAGCGAGAAAAATGTATTTTGGGAAAAAGGTTATTATCCTCCTCCGGGATGACTAATACCAGGGCTATAGAAATTCATTTTACAACAAATATTTTTTGAAATCCTACAATGTGCCAGGCACTGGAGAAAAGACGCATTTCTGACCCTCAAGGCATTTTCAGACTAGTTTATGTGTTTTAGGTAGGTCGGTAAAAGGAGGAAAGAATCCATGGCCTATACACAAAAATCAAACCTGCCACTTTAGCATTATCAGCAACCCACACTCTATTGAATTGCTCTGAAAAAAAAAGAACTCTACTACACAGGATGCCTCCGATTCTGTTTCTGTCACGAAATAGGTGGGTAACTTAGAGCAGTCACTTCGCTTTTCTGGGCCTTAATTTCTTCTTGGCCAAATCTGGGGCAGGGTGGAAACAGGAGGGAGAGGAGGAAGACGGTAAATAGAAGTTGTTTCTAAATTTACTTCTAATCCTCTAATTTCAGTTTGGTCAGGAATGGACTGCAACGCAATATTAGGATATGATGTCTAGTTTTCTCTGTAAACAGAATATAAAGTCTCATTCTTTGCCAGAATTGATTTGCACCAAACCTGTTGATGGAGTCACTCAGGACAGGTGGGGTGTTTGCCAGAGCCACTGTCCTTGTGACCAGCACACGTACCCCTGGTTTCAGGGTTCCTATCTCTGTGATGGTCAGGAGCAGTCCCATATTGCACAGGGGACACTGTGGAGCTGAGTGAAGCCCCATTTCCTTTACTCCCCCTGGATAGATATTTTCCAAAGACTGAGATTTAATGGGTTATTTTGGAGTTATCCAATCTGGAGTCACCCTATGGAATATAATACTTAATATTGGCTGATGTTTCTGTTGACCTGTATATACAGTTACCTTCCAGCCTTGACAATGGTCTCCTGTCCAATCTGCTGTAGCTAGAGTATCTCCCAAGCCACACACACTAGGTGAACGGCAGCAATAAAAGTAGTGAAAGAAAGTCCCAGTTGAGACCACCATCTGAAAGAGTCAACTTTGTGCACTGCAGACATTCGGGACTTCACACATCAATAAAAAATATTCAAGCACCTAGTATGGGACAAGTAGTGTTCTAGGGATGGAGTAATGAACAGTAAAAAAAGACAATTTGATTTTGCAATCTAAAGGGCGAGAGAGGCAGCGCAAATGTCAAATCCAACAAAAAAAATTGCTTCAGATAGCAACGACTGCCATTACAAATCACAGCTTCATGCCTGACTCTGGCTATGGCTATGGCAACATCTTCCATGCCAGCTTCCACCAGCTTCATACAGGTACAGCATGCTGCTGCCCCCCTGGCCCCGATGCCTGCCCTAGAGCTTCTCAGCTTGGATGTCATGGGAGCCTGCTAGGTACTCAGTCCCGGAACTGCCACCCTTGGGCAAAGGGTTATGGGAAATAAAGGGCCTCCTATTTTGTCTCCGTAGAGGAAAGTTCTGAACTGCATTTCTTTAGGCATCGCAGAAGTTTCCACCAAATTGAAAATGCATTCTTGGATTTGCTTTCCTTCCCTGCTTCACTCTCCTGTCTCTCACTCTGCTCCTTGAGATCGTTCCCAAATACACTGCCTTCATGCAAGCTTCTGTCTCACGTTCTGCTTTATAAGAGCACCTAAGCCACTGTATCATCCAAAATACTTGTGCCACTGCAGTTTTGTCTACTGATGTACTCCTTAGAACGGAGCAGGATATAACTGGGATGAGCAAGGATGGGGATGGAGAGAGGAGAGGGCAAGTGTGGTAAGGAAGAAACTTAAGGATTGTTTCAAATACGAAATTCCTTTGAAGACAGGTGGTTTATAATAAAAGTTCATGGGAATATTGCCTTCTTCATGATATTTCCACATGTGTTTTAATATAAAAATATTAGCTTTGTAACATCTCCATAATACCTAAAGTCCTGCAATAGCTTATTGGCTGGCCTCACTGTTTCCAGCATTGCCACATTCAAACCATGCTTCGTTTGCAGATTTGATCAAGTCATTCTTTTCTTTATGACTCTTAAAGGAACAGACCATTTGATGAAGTTCTGATGAAGTTCAAACTCCTTGACATGATTTATAAGGTCTTGTGCAATTTGGCCTATGCTTACCTCCCAAGACACTTGCTAGCTTCTCCTTGATATTTATCATCCAGCCATAATGAATTTCTTTTAATTCCCTCAACTCTCCATGTTCTTTTGCCTCCAGGAATCTGCCCATTTTGTTAAAACAGTCTGTCATCCTCACCCCATACTCTTCAACCTGCCCACATACCAGTTCTTCACTCTTCAGCTTCCTCCTACAAAAATGAATCCCTGTCTTGGTTTGAGTTAGAAGTTCACCCATGAGCTCCTGTTACATCCTAATCTTCACCCATCATACCACATGTTTCATCCTTTCATTCTGCTAATCTGTCTGGATCTCCCATGGAATGAAAGCAGTGGTCCCTGGTGCCTGGTGCCTTGCACAAAACTAGGAACACAGCTAACAACTATCAAGTTAAGGTCCTCAGATTCACTGAATTCAAGTATTCAGGCTTTCCTCACACCTGAGTTGCTGAGGAACTCTTTTAGTTTCTTCATCCTTAAATTGTGGAAAATAATAATAGCTTGACTATAGCGTGATTAAAAATAAATGAGATAGCCCTGGCTGGTGTAGCTCTGTGGATTGAGTACAGGCCTGTGAAGCAAAGGATCATGGGTTCGATTCCCAGTCAGGGCACATACCTGGGTTGCAGGCCAGGTCTCCAGTGGGGGACACATGAGAGGCAACAACACATTGATGTTTCTCTCCCTCTCTTTTTCCCCTTCCCCTCTCTCTAAAAATAAATAAATAAAATCTTTAAAAAAATAAAAAAACAAATGAGATAATTTATGCAACGTAGTACAATGATTGATCCATAGAAAACAATAAGTGACAGCTTCTACTATTCTAATAATAATAGCTATTATAATTATTAAATATTCAATATGTAAGTATAAAATGACCAAATAAATGCAAAATTCAAATACTTTATACATCATTTCATTTGTTAATGAGCAAGTTACATTTTCATTTTCTATCAATTTCTTAAAAGTCAAAGCTGAGATGAAGAAGATAATAAAACATAAGATTTAACACCCAGGAAATTTTTTTCACTACTCCTTTGTCACGAATGCACATACATATGTGGATATCACTGGCATTTGTTTTTCAGCCTTTTTATAACTAGGTAATTAGGATAATAACAAAGGATAGGGTATTAAGATGAACAATGTACCCCCCCAAAGATGCCCACATCCTAATCCATGGTACCTGATTATGTTATCTCACATGGTAAAAGGGACTTAACAATGGTAAATGACAAATGTCGTTTAAATTAGGAATCTTGAAAGGGGGAAGATTAGTGTGGGTTATCTAGCTGAGGCCAATATAATCTCAAGGTTCTTACAAGAGGCATGCAGGAGGATCAGAGTCACAGAGAGAAGGTGTCATGAAAGAAGCAGACGACAAAATGGCCATGCAACACGGGGCCAACAGCCGAAGAATGAGGACAGCTTCTAGAAGCTAGGAGAGGCAGGAAAAGGATCCTCCCTGGGATCTTCCAGAAGGCTCCAGCCCCCAGCACTGCTGACATCTTCAGTTTAGTTCCATAAGAATCATTTTACACTCTAACCTGTAGAACGCAAAGGGAATAAGCTACTAACTTTTGAAGTAATTTGTTATAGCAGCAACTGGAAGCAAATGCAGATTTGAGATATACAGAATATTGACTCCAAAGTGGTTTAGCATAGTATTGTTGGATATCTAGGGATGTAGAAATTGATAAGCATAAACTCATACAGAAAGGATAATCTCTTAGTATGTAAACAGGCCTGAAAACAGTCTGGAGACATAATTCCATATTTTATTGACTATTTAAATCAGTGGAAAGTGCTAATGGGTTTTTATTATAAACTTCAATATACACTTATATTTATAGTTGGATCTGTAACCATACTGTTTTAAATATTGTAGCTCTATACTATATTCTAATACATGGTGGAACTAGCCTTAGATCATTATTTTTTCCTTCAAAAAAATTTCTGGAGTCCTGGCTGGTGTGGCTCAGTGGGTTGGGCATTGCTGTATGGCAAACCAAAAGGTTGCTACTTCAATGCTCAGTCAGGGCACATGTCCAGTCCCCAGTTGGGGGTATGCGAGAGGCAACTGATCAATGTTTCTCTCATATATCAGTGTTTCTCTGCCTCTCATTCCCTTCCTTCCCCTCTCTTTAAAATAAATAAATAAATAAATAAATAAATAAATAAATAAATAAATAAAATCTTTAAAAATTTTTCTGGCTATTGCACATATATACTTCCAAGTTAACTTGAAATATTATTGTCATCTTATAATGATAGCATTTTAATTTTCTTTTGGTTTTAGTTGACTTTGGAGGTTTTTTGAAAGTATAAATATCTTAATTTTATTTATTCTAATTCATGAATAACATACATTTAGCCAATTTTTCATATATACGCCTCCATAGAGTGTTATTTTTCTCCAAAATGGGTCTGTATATTTAATATTTGGTATATTTGTAGGGATTTTGTTGTTTCTCTTATGAATGGAAGCTTTCTTTCCAGTGTCACCACTATAGGCTGAAGGTTTGTTTCCTTCCAAAATTCACATGTTGAAATCCTACCACACAATGAGATGATGTTGGGAGATGGGAACACTGGGAGGTGATTAGATAACGAGGGTGATGTCTCCATGGCTGAGATTGTTACTCTTATGAAAGAGGTCCCAAAGAATACCCTGGCCCCTCCACCATGTGACAGTGAGAAGACAGCCACCCAGCTACAAACTAGAAAGTGGGCTCTCGCCAGACACCAACTCTACTGCTGCCTGGATCCTGGACTTCCCAGCCTCCAGAAGAGTGAGAAATAAATTTGTTATTTATAGCTATTTGGTTTACAGTATTTCATTATAGCAGCCCAAGTGGATAAAAATAGCCACCTTGTCTTTTTCTTAGCTCTGCCAGCTTTCTTTTCGTGTCATTTTACTGTAAGAGGAGTTCATGTTTCATCTTTTCCTTTTCTGTTTTGGTCTCCATGCAGCATCTCTGTTCTCTTTTGCTTTTATGAGAAATGCATTTGTTGTCCATGATTTTCTTTTGTTTTCTGGAACAAATTTTCTGTTAGAGTAGGTTCTTTGTCTTTCTCTTGTGCATTTTTATATCTAAAGAGATTTTGCCTTCAGTTCTTCTATTCATTTTTTAAAAAACATACACTTATTTATTTCTTTTTCTTTCCCCTTTTCAAGATCCCTCCACTTCCTTTTCCCTCTGGTAATCCCTGTGCTGTGTCTGTGAGGTTTTTTCTTAATCCCTTCACCTTTTTTTTCACCCAGTCCCCCAATATCCCTCTCCTCTGATGGCTTTCAGTCTGTTCTCTGTATCTATAAATCTGTTTCGGTTATATTTGTTAGTTTATTTTGTTCATTAGATTACATATATAAGTGAAATCATACCTTACATATCTTTTTGACTAGCTTATTTCACTTAATATGATACTGTCCAGGTTTATCCATGCTGCTGCAAAAGGTAAAATTTCCTCCTTTTTTATGGCTGAGTAGTGTTCCATTGTGTAAATGTGCCCCAGCTTTTTTATCCACTCATCTGCTGATGGGTGCTTGGGTTGCTTTCATAGCTTGGCTATTGCAAATAGTGCTGCAATAAACATGGGGGTTCATATATTCTTTCAAATTAGTGCTTCAGGTTTCTTTGTGTATATTCCCAGAAGTGGAATTACTGGGTCATAAGGCAGTTCCATTCTCGAATTTTTGAGGTAACTTCATACTGTTTTCCCCAGTGGCTGCACCAATGTGCATTCCCACCAACAATGCATGAGGGTCAGCTTATTTATTTCTGATGGGTACAACTGTGAGCATTCTATTTGCTCTGTAATAGAGTACGGTTTTTCTCTTCACTCCTCCCTTAGATTTCACACTCCACTGCTATCTTTCCTCTAGAACTGAACTTAAAACATGGCCTGGGCCTTTTTTTCCCCTATATCTCCAGCATTTTGGGAAAAGCATGGGTAGAGCAGATTAGCAGATTTTGGCAGCTGTGACTGGTAATACAGACTACCCCTTACCCCAGAAGAGTAACTAAGTATTAAGCCCTCATTTTACGATATCAGATTATTCAACTACTGAGCTACTGAAGACAGCAGTATGCACACACTATTGGTGGGATCACGTTACTGTCCCAACCAGTTCCAGAAGACCCTTGGCTCTTGGCTTCTACCACATATGTTTACATGATAAAGTAACAGTGCTTTCAACTTTTATTAAAGACTTATTTTTTACCTGGTTTACATTTTTTTCTCAAATAAGTATAATACTTGTGTTACTGTGTATATGCAATTGAGTGAAGAAAATAAAATCTTGTTAAGGTGCAGATGCTGTACCATAGTTAGCTGCTTTCACTGGTAAAGAGGCTTTCCTAAAAACCAGTCCATGCCAATTTAATTTCTTGCTGCAGCAAAACTATCAGTCACTGTGTGTCATGGGACCTGAATATTCTGCAAGGATAATTGAAGTTGTGAATGCTAAATCTTGACCACAGAAGGTCTACTACATTCACAGTGGCTGTCCCGACTTTGAAATTGCATAAGTAGGTAAGATGTTTCATGATAAGCCTTGTAATGATGCCAGTTCAGACCATTTTGCAGGTAGAAAAGATTTTGAAAGTAAATTATGTCATTTAAGGTAAAAATCATTATCTATGCAGAGATCTCTATCATGTAAATATAACTTGGTTCTTCTGAAGAACTCCTATTCATAAAATAGCTCACCTTTGTGTCTAGTTGTGAGGAAAATATCTGAAATGTGATTTAAAAGTCTAAAGACTAAATAAAAATGAAGACAAGCTAGGGGAAGTTAGAAAAGATTTAGACTGTGCAATTTTTTTTTATGTCGGTACTTAAGTGTTCCTGTTCACAGGCCCAAGGAAACCTCTCCTTCCCGACACCTCATCCACTCAGACTTGCACGTAGAGCTAAAACAGGCCTAGCAGAGCGAGTATAAAGGTCAGTGAAGAAGAAAGGCTCCAGAATTCATCTTACTGCTTAGCTGCTTTCCTGTGTCACCACTAACCAGCTTTGAAATCCCACATCTAAAGGAAATTTAAAAATTCCTAAAGAAAGTTTTCCTTTGTTCCTTTTGGAAATCATACTCTACTTATTCAAGGACCCAGTGAAGCAAGTACTTAAGCAATGTCACTTCAAAGAAATAGTCTATGAAAAAGGACAGACATTCAGTAACATCCTTTAAGGCATTCAGTGGGAAAGCAAGTTTGAAGATGACCATTTCATCTCCAGAGAAGCAAGCAACTAGTCTTTAAGTGCTACAAAAAATAGAGAGAAATGAATCCCAAAATTTAATGTTATCTCAGGCTTTGTCCTGAACTTACTATAATCTCTTTCAGCCCTTACACATATTCTTATCCTCCATCATCATGTACTACAATAAAAACATATCTCATTCAACACAAATGAAGAAATCCCCTACACACTTAAGAGGGACTAACAGTTATAAGCTCTTGAACATCAATTTCAAACATCCTGTTACACTGCAGGAAACCTCATTGCTGGAGGAGAAATAATTACATATCAGCAGGTGCAATTTTATTTGGGCGGTAAGATCTTTGACTAAGTAGATGGTGCAGTTTTCTGATTCACCAGCCTGACAGCTGCTTCTGTGACCTTTAGTTTTTCCAATGTGGTCAACAGTGATGTTATTTCTTTGACTCCCAACATATCCCAGGGTTGTGCTCACCACTGACAGATCTGTATGGATATGTGTCTTCCTTTACATCAGAATGAAAAGATGCATCTTGAAGGAAAACATTCTTGGGTTGGCATTTAAACAAGTAATTTGATTTGGCGGAGAAAAATAATTTTAACTTATTGTCATTTTGAAGTGGCATCATCCTAGTGATTGATAACAAAGCAAGATAATACTTTTCAAAAATACCTATGTCTTATATAGAGGTTATGTGTAAGAATGGCATTGTTTTAAAGAGTGAAGAGTATTTACTATATTATTATAGTTTTATACATATATCATGTATATGCATATGTGCATATATTCACATATTTGTATTTGCGTGCCCACAGAATGCATATATATAAAGAAAAATAGGAAATAGTAACCATTGTGAAGCCTAGCCATGCAGGAGTTACTCCTGCTATATGCAGGAGTTACTTGTATGTTTCAATTTTTGAATGAATGTTTTATAATTAAAAATTATAACATGTTTTATAATTAAAAATTTTTTAATTCCGATGTCTATATTAAAATTGCAAGGCACGAACAATTTACACGGACTTTCTCCCCCTAAATAAGACCGTGGACTGCAGAATGAAAGATTCATGTTAAAGACCAGGAACACAACCAACCAAACCAGTTTGCTTTTTGAAAGAGGCTGCAGTGCGGCATGGCAGGACTCTGGGTCCTGAAACAGCAGTCAGTACACATCCTTCCTTTCTGGCCTCCGTGCTTCCTGATCCCGTCTGCTGCCTGCTTCCCTGCACTCACAGCCAATAACATGCTTGGGGTAGAATAGGAACTCTTTTCAACTGGAGTCTCCCATATGTTCATTATAGAAAATGTGTTTGCATTTTCACTGCAACACACCGCATATACTGACGCTGCCTGACTGTGAATTCGTAGCTGGGAGAGAAGACGGACTGGCAGATAAAGTGAAAGAAAGTTGGTGAGAAGCAGAATTCCAGCCCAAGAGAGTTTCTGAGTTTCACAGGACTTTGGAGCTCTTCTGCTTGGCATTGGTCTCGTTATAGAACACCTGGGTTGTTGCCCGCACCCGCCCCACTGACTGGGGCCCCATTCCACTTAGACATGGACATAATTTCATTGGTTACGGCAACATATGAACTTTCTTAGCTCGAGACCCTATGTGAGACAAATGTGTCTAATTTCTGGTCGGTTGATGTCTGTCCTTAAAGTGATTTTCTTTTTCCCTAGCCACTAACTATTGATTTTTATTTCATGGATGCCAGCCATAATCTATTTTACCTCTATACGATGTAGACAGATGAACGAATGGGTGGCTGGATGTATGGATAGATGGATGATTGGGAGAGAGTGAGAGAGAGAGCGAGCATGTTGACCATATTTTGGTCTTACTTTTGGCTAACTTTAGAGCTTGCTATGAGACAACACATGAGAAAGGTCTAGCATACAAAGAAACCAGAAAAAATGGATTTACTGAATTCCCATTTTTGTGCTGCTGCCAATAGACAGTTGTTTGGAGCTTTGTAGCGCCTATCTTTATAAAGCCCATGACTCTCCTGAGGTCTCTAACTCCCACTAATCTTGACTTGCATTGGCGCATCATGACCAAGCTTATTTTGTTATAGATTACTTGAAATTTTCAGTTGCCCACTCCCTTGGTTTACTAGAGCTGCCATAACACCGTGCCACAAACTGGGTCACTTGAAACACCACAGACGTATTCTCTGACGGTTTTAGAGATGGGATGTCTGAAGTCAAGGTTTCGGGAGGGCCGGATTCCATTTGAAGATTAAAGGGAGGACTCTTTTCCTGCCTCTTCCTAGCTTGTGGTGGTTGCTGGCAATCCTTAGTGCCTCATGACTCGTGCAGACATCATTTCAATCTCTGCCTCTATCCTAGCGTGACCATCTTCCCTCTGGGTATACTCCTGTGTTTTCACATGGCCTTCTTATAAGGACACTGGTCACTGGATGGAGGGCCCACCCTAATGCATGATGACTTCATCTTAATGAATTGCAGCTGCAAAGTCCCTATTTCTAAATGGGGTTACATTTTGAGGTTCCCAGTAGGAAGGAATTTTGAGGAGACTTTATTCACTCTCCTGAACTGACCAAGAGGTAAATATATCTTTCTAGTATGTGGGTTTCAGTTTTGAAGAGTTCAGAGTAATGATTGTACAAGATTTTTTTAAAATGTGTTTTTCCTTTTTTCAGCTGAGAAGATATTTCCTTGATTTCTTCTCACATTGTCTTTCAACTAATTGAATTTCTAAATTTTATTTTGGTTATGAAAGAAAGATACAAAATGTTTCCAAACGTTGTCCCATTGACTCTAATTGTTCCTTCAGAAATAAAATGGTTAGACTTACTCACGTGAGAGCTTAGTATTTACGGGGCTAGTTTCATTCCTACACCCTCCTCTGTGAAGCTGGAATCAAGCAATCCCAGATTCCGGTTATCACACTTAGCTTCACCCCATGTCCTCATGCCTTCTTCCTCTCCTCAAGCTGTTCCTTGCTCTTGGGATACATTCCTCCACCACTATTATCAACATCCTACCCATTCTTTAAAGATGCAACTCAAAAGTTTCTCTGCTTAAAAGCTTAGTTCTCTTAGTCCTCTCTTCCTGACTCAATCTCCCCAAAGACTGAATTGATGTCCCTGTCTTCTCCCTTCTCCTATCAAAGAGGTCAAGTCTTTTACCCCATTTCTTTGGTTTTATCTCCCAGCACCACCATTCTCTACCTGTGTGATTTTAAAGAATTTACCAAGCCTTTCTTGGACCTTGGTAAATTGAAGATAGCAATGACTAACTTGCTTAGAATAATGCTTGGCACAAAGGAAGAAGTCAATAAGTGTTAGTTGGCCTTTGCAATCATTTTCTTCTTTGTCCTGTGGTTATTTGTGAACAAATGTGCGTACTCCACTAGACAGGGAGCTATTGGAAGCCAGGGGCTGTGCTTTATCTATCTTAGCACGCCATATGCCATCAAGTACATGCTTGTTACATAGCTGCGCTCAGTACATTTTTGCAGATTTGATAGAGAAAGAAACCCTTTTCAGATTCTGTATGAATTCTTAAGAAATAAAACAAGTTTTCCCTTGTTCTCTTGTGGAGTTTTCTGGTAGAAAACTTTTTCGTCTGCACAGATCACACGTGAGATACATGCATGAAACCCTTTGTGTATTTTCTTTTTTGGCACGTGGATGATAGAAAGCTTTTAAAATAATTGTAATACCAAAAAGTTTTTAGATACTTAGTATGTGCTAGGCACAGATAATATGTTATCTCAATTTCTCATCCTCACAAGAACCATGCAACCTTTTTGCTATTATTCCCAGTTTACAGAAGACAAAAGAAAGCTCAGAGAAGCTTAACCCGCTATAATGCAGAAAGGCACAATTGTAACAAGTGACAACAGTGACAGCTGAACCAACTTTCAGTTGGCTCTATAGTCCTGCACCTCTTCCCTCTATTGTGTTGTCTTCTTTCTTTTTTGTTATGACACTACAAAAAAAAACTTGAGAACTAGAGGGAATTATCTACTATAATTCCAACACCTCAACAGAGATTGCTGTATATGTTTTGCATATTATCTTATCTTCTCCATTAGCTGATTTTCTCTAATCGATGTCACAGTACACACACAATTTTTTCACTTGCTTTTTTTCACCATCTGAAGTGCTTTTTCACTGCATATTTGTTGTACATCATGCAACAATGATCACCATTTTCCTTTTTCTTTGAGTGACACATAAAACACATGGTCTGTCGAATAAAAATCTTGGTGTGTTGTTCATATCCCTGCGCCTTGATCTAATTTGGAAGATGGTTTTTGTCTTTTAGGGAAGAAGGAGAATTCAGAAGGAAACTCAGGAAAATCACAAGTGAGAGCAGAGCCATAGATGCAGAAAAAATGGCTTTTATTCAGAACTGAAAAGAGATAGTTTTCTGTCATTGTCTGAATACTGTTTTTACCTGTTAAACCCTTCTGGGTTGCAAAACAAAACTATTACACAGCACACACATGCGTACCTTGAGAGGGAATGAAAGAATAAAAATCCCAAGACAACTTTTAAATAGAAATTGTTGGCTTTGTTAGGTTAGCTCCATTCTAAGTAAATAGGAAGAGAAATTATTAGATCCAAAAGGAAAAATAAAATCTTATTTTGTATGGCAGGTTATTTACTCATGTGTTATTTTGTAACTACCAAAAAAATCAGGAAGACTGAGTGCTTTTGTACTTTTTCTTTATTCATGTCAAAAGCTTGGTTATAGACCTTTGATTCAGGGACAGTTGGGAAATCAGAAGATGTTTGAGGACGAACCCTTTTTCAGGCTTGGAAAGAGCAGAAATGCACAGAAGAAGATTTGCCAGGATCCCCAGAGAGAGAGGAAGAGCTCTTTCAGGGTGAGTAGAAGGGAGAGAAGAGGGATAAAAGCCAAGGGATGAGGAGAGAAGAAAGTGGATGGATAGGAGGTGGAGAGGGAGTGGAAGGAAAGGAGGGATGCTGCCTTGTGGTTCTCTGCTTTGTTTTGAGTGGCTCTAGTTACTGTGAATAGTGAATGTTCTCTTCTGAGAACCACATATGTAATTTTAGTTTTCATTTTCTAGTAGTCACCTGAAAACAGTGAGAGAAAACAGGTGAAATTCATTTTAATAATATATCTTACACAATCCAACATATTAAAAATATCACTTCAGCATGCAATTAATATAACATTATTAATCAAATATTTGATATTCTTTTTACCATAATAAGTCTTTGATAACAGCTGTAAAAGTGTGCCCTACATAACATCTCAATTCAGACTTGCTACCTTTTAATAACCATATATGGCTAGTGGTTATTTTATTGGACCACACTCTTTGTAATAGAGATCTGAATTTTTAGCTTTTGACGATATCCTAAAGATTATTCTTAATCTAATTATCACATTTAAAAGTGCAACAAAAAATACTTAGAGCAGTTCAGCAAGTAGTATATGAAGCAAGATAATCTGAGACTCTAGAGCTATTATTACATAACTCTCTTCACCCCTGGAGTAGTGCCAAGTTCGCTTCTTTTTTGTAGTACCTACCAAATATCCACTCTCTTCATTGCTCTAATAACTGAAGTATAATATTGGGTGTGGGGAGAAGTGACAGTAATATACTCAGCCATAAGCCTACATTTCTCAGCTTCCCTTGTATGTATGCCTGTTCATGAGACATAGTTCTGGCCAGTGAGTTAAGAGCAGAAGGATAAAGACAATTTCAGGGTAAGTTGCACTTTTCTGAAATAATGCGGTGTCTCTTGTTCCTTATTGCTTTCTCTTTTCACCTGCCTGGAATGCCAGTATGAGGCTAGAAGTGAGGCTGCCATCACATGACGTTGAGACAGCCATAGGAACAAAAGCCACACTCTACAGATGGTGGTTAAGCGCATAGATGGAAGGCCAGTGTGCTGATGTGCATCTGAAGTGTCGGGCAGGGACCACATACTATCAAGCTTTTCCATTTGTCAGTGTAAGACCTTGCACGGTACAGCTGCAGCAGTTACATGCAGCGCGGTGTGATGCCTGACTGGTGTTTTCATTTCAAACACCTTTCAATTTTTTCAACATCAATAGACTTTTACAGTACAAAATTCCACTAAATACTGAGAATTCCCAGCAGGCTAATATTTATTACTAAATATGCTAACTTTGAAAAAAAAATGTATTATCTTCCCTTTGTAAGGTACATAGTCCTGAAAAGAGTCTTTTTTAACCCTCTGTAGTGCTAATCAGTTCACCAGAACAAACTATGTCTATATCACAGCGGCAGTACAACACTGTCCTCATACACGTCAATGCCTGTGCCAACGGAGAAAGAGCTGTCCCCTGGGTTGATGATGTTCTAAAAGTTGTGAGGTATTTGTTGTTGTGCTCTTTTACGGTTCTGTCATAAACAAGTTGTCTTTGGGTGACTCGGGTAGCTTTTCTGTAACGCAGTTCCTTTATGTCTAAAGCAAAAGATTAAGGTAGTGGAATCCTGAATTCCTTTGCAGCTTCAGCAGTCTACAAATCTATAACAGCTTTTCTCCTGGAAGAGAGGACGCATAGCCCGATTTCCTTCCATGTTCAGCCTCTGGGGTTGTGCTAGTATAGATTGTTAGACTACATTTCTTGGCAGTGGTAACTCTTAAACAACCACCATTTGCTACTCTTGACAGTATTCCTTCTGCTACGGAACCTACCCTTTTAGAAGACTCAACTGATTCAGTATTGCTTAAAGCACCTTCATAAAATTTCAAGTGAAAAGGATTTCGAGGAAGTCAGATTTAGTACCCATTTCCTCTTTCAGAGGTTCCGGGAAATTATTTTTAGTGAGCTGAGAAAACAGGGACTATTCATACAATTTAACATACTCTGCACATGTGTTTTAAAATATTAGTCTGATTTCTTTAGTTCTATTTACTGTTAGGCATTATTGAAAATTCTACCTCTTTTCATTTGCTCTTAAAAAAAAAATCCCTAAGAGCCTTTTTCCAATTTTAAAAACTCTTGGCTAAATGCTGGTGCTATTTTAAACTTTGAGTAACTGGCAACCTCACATTTTATAAAGTTCAAGAAGAGCAGAAACTGCCGCTCTGTCATCTGGTTAGAATGAACAGGAAGCAGACAATGGGAGGCAAATGTCTGATGTCAAGTCCTTCTTTCCTTGAAAAATAGACTCAAATGAGGACAAGTTTTCAAATCTCGTCTTTTAGATAGTCGTGTTGAGGGATGGATGGGACCCACTTCTAATAATTCTTCTCCCATCCAGGTCATCTTACAACTTCCTATTAAACTTTCTATTATACATAAATTAATTCTTAAGTACTCTTTATGTTAATACTATTTCTATCAGAAAGCATGCATTCTATCTCACAATGTGCCTGCAAACCATGGATCCAAGGAGACAACATTATCTACTGGTTAGGAGTTCAGGGATAGTAGAAAAACAGATCTGTCACATGAATAAAGTCTTTCCCTATTCACTAAGCTTTAGTTTCCTACTTTCCATTGTAAAAAGGGGATAATTAGAATCCCTACCACACATAAGATTATTGTGAAAACTGTTAAGATATACATGTAAAATATTCAATTACTCTTGGTCATGGTCACTATTCAATAATTTCTTAGTTGTAATATTAGTATTATTATCACTATCATAACTGTTTGAAGTAATAATAACAATAGCACTATTTTTTCTAATAATTTTCCTTGTTGATACTACTACATACTTCCTCTCTACTTTTACATAAACTAAATAGATTATTAGAGTCATCCCAATAATTTCAATAATTTTGTTGGTTCTTTGAAAGAGTCTGTGAAGGATCCTGGAGAGAAAGGATGAGTTTGAATTCATCACAATGCATACAAGTTTACCAAACAAATCATTTTGGCCAACAAGCATCAGAATTGCTTTCTGGTGGTGATCACCAGCAATTTTAATTTATTTCATACAAAAGCACCTGTTGATCCAAATGTAACAACATGTTAAATGGGGTTTTTCATTGTTTTGTAACTGAAGCAAAACTTAAACACTGAGAATAACAGAGAACAAGAACCTTCTCATTCCAAATAGAGCAACTGAATATTTTAAAAACATCCTTGTAGTTCTCATAAAAGCAACAAATTTGGTACAGTGACCTTTACGGCCTATTTTCAGGCCTCTGTAAGAAGGCCAGAGGAAAAAAAAATGGGGAATGTTAAAGTCTTGAGTCAGAGAATAGGACATGAGGGCTCCCAGGGATCCAGGGACCACCCCTCCAAGTAAGCCAAGGGAGGGGTGTGCAAGAGAATTATATGTTATGATTGATGTTTACAATAAAGTAAAAATGGCATCTAATTTTCTGATAGGCATCTGCTTAAATAGTGGACTTTCTGTGCCTTCCGTTGATGTGTGTGTGTGTGTGTGTGTGTGTGTATGTGTGTGTGTGTGTGTGTGAGAGAGAGAGAGAGAGAGAGAGAGAGAGAGAGAGAGAGAGAGAGAGAGAGAGAGAGAGAGAGAGAGAGATTGATTCCCAGTGACTAGAACTGAAGACTGTATCTGAAGAGGGCAGCTGGGAACATATCCACAATATCCACGACAGGGTCAGTGCTAAAAAAAAGGTGACTTTTCTGAAGAACCTACACAGCTGCCTCAGGGAAAGCCAGCACTGGGAGGCTGCCCCAAGGAGGGTACCAGGTAGTAAAAGCCTTTGGCTCTTTGCTCTAATCCTCCCTTTCTAACTCTTAATTCAAAGAAAAAGGAAGGGGCAGAATACCCAATGGAAGAGAAAAGCCTTGAACTGGATGTAAGGTGGAAGTCTTAAGACTGAACTGGAGCATTTTCATATTTCAATATTAAAAATACCAAGATGAGACTGTCCTTATACCAAGGATGACTGGTTCCTTATGGAATATACTCAAGATACTATCAAGGGACATGAAAGGAAAGTTCACAGGAGCAAGCATGAAGGCAGTAATGGAAGAAAAAATGAACCTCTTTCTCATGTCTCCCTAGGTAGCCACGGCTGTTCACTGTACAAATTACACTCAAACCATGTAAAGGACAGAAGGAGGGAGGGAAGTAACTAGGTGGGTGGGCAGGTCCATTAAGTTTAGCTAGCTGTTAATCACAGCCCCCACCCCCCTTCTTTCCAAAGTGAGTTTGTGGAAGTGTGGACTCTAAAGCAGAACTTCTGGGTCTGTGTCGAGGTGTCTTTCCACTGCACTGCCCTACCTCCCGTACTATGGGCTTCTGCTTACACTGCACTTTAAAATTAACAAAGCACTTGAGTGAACCACTGTCTCACCAAGACTGTTTAGTTAGAACAAAATTCTGTCTAACAAGGTGTCAAAACAACCATTAAAGATGTGTGTAGGAGCATTATGTTAGCACTGCAGGGTGTCCGTGTGATGCAGAAGAGACACAGGACAGGGAATCTGAGGAGGCTCGTGCTCTGTCAAAGCTGAACAAGGAGCGTGGCCAAAGGAGCCTGGTCTTTGGAGTCAGACTGAGATCCAAACTGCGGCTCTGCTATTTAGCAGCTCTGTGACCTAAGGCAAGATTCTTAACCTTTTTAATCCTCAGTTTCTTCATGCATAAAATGGGAAAATGGCATCTGCTTTATAGGACTGCTGAAAGGAACAATGAGATAATATAAAGGTTTAGGAGAGTGACAGGAATGGAGCTCAATGAAGGTCCAATAAGGCAGAAGTTTTGTCAAATCTTCATCAGGCACTTTCTGCTCAAAACTCTTGTGATGGTAAAATCCAACAACACATATGAGAACACACTTTTAAAGCGAGTTATTTTAAAATGTTTATTTTTCTTGTTCTCCTCCTGGGAAATATCTCTCTTTGAACTAAAAGAGCATAGGGTGAAATTCCTTCACATCTTCTTAGAAGATAAATTCTGATTATTAGATCCCAGCTTTAAAATGGGTGATGTCAGCTCTCTTTCTCTCTCTTACACACACACACATCTGTAGACCAATCTCAGATGTATACACATGTAAACATTTAAAATAAAATATTAACAAATTAAATCCAACACATCAAAAATAATCCAATAACATATGAATAGGTATATAATTTCTAGAAATGCAGAGATGGTTTAAATACATAAAATACTACTACCTATTTTGCCATATTTATGTCAAAGAGAAAACTCATGATTATGTCTCTTAATGATGATAAAACATTTAACAAAAGTCACCTATAATTGCTGATTAAAAAACTCAATAAAATAGGAATTTATTAATACTGGCATTACATGAAAAATATATTTATATCTACAATAATATTCATGGAAAGAAATTAGATAGATAGATAGATAGATAGATATAAAATTCAGCTCTAAATATGGAAATACTCGTATCAATTGGAAAATGCCATGGACATTTCCTAAAGCCAAAAATTATTGTTTAATATTGTATTAGAAGTATAGCCAATGCAATGAAATGAGGGTCATGAAGTCATTTAAGCCTGAACAACTTAGATTTAAAAAATTAAGCATAATTATGACTATTTTACCTGTGGGCTGGTTAAGGGTTAGATGATAACCTTGTGAGTATTGATAAAATGGGGATGGATTTATTATGAGATAAAGAGATGTTTCTACTATCCATAGATTTGAGGAATGGTTCACATTGGGATCTGAATCATCCAGGGAATTTATACATGTCTGTGTCCCTCCAAAATTCATGTGTTGAAATTCAATCTCTAATGTAATGGTATTAGAGGGAGTACCCTTCGTGTGATTAAATCATGAGGAAAGAGCCCTATGAATGGGATGAGGACCTTTCTAAAAGAGCCCCAAGAGAGCTCTCTTGTTCCTCTGCCACGTGAGAACACAGAAAAAGACAACGGTCTCCAAACCAGGAAGCAGGTTCTCAAAAGACACCAAATCTGCTGACACCTTGATTTTGGACTTTTTTTACTTCTAGGACTTAGCAAAATAAATTTCTGCTTTTATAAGACACCTAGTCTATAGTTTCTCATTATAGCATTGCAAATGGACTAAAACAGATGTTGGTAATAACAAGGGAGGTATTGCTGTAACAAACACCTAAAAATGTGGAAGTGGCTTTGGAACTGGGCAATGCAGGAAGAGTTTTGAGGTGTGTGCTAAAAAGATCCTACACTGTCATAAAATCAACATTAAAGGCAATAGGCTGTACAGAAAGCCCCAGTCTTCTTAGAGAACACCTAGGTGATCCAGAACAGAATGTTGAAAGAAATATGCATGGTAGGGGTATTCGGATGAGGTCTCCTATAGAAGTGAAGAACATGTTATTGGAAACTGGAGGAAAGGTGACCTTTATTATAAAGTGGCAAACAACTTGGTTAAACTGTGTTCATGTTCTAGTGTCTTGTAGAAGACAGAACTTAACAAGCAATAGAGTTAGATATTTAGCAGAAGTTGTTTCTAAGCCAAGTATGAAATTGTGGCTTGCTTGGTTCCTCCTTACTGCTTATAATAAACTACAAGAAAAGAGAAATGACTTAAAGGTAAAATTGTTTAGCAAAAAGGAAGCAGAACTTAAAGATTTGGAAAATTTTTCACCTCTCCATGTTATAAAAAGTGAAAATGCATGGTGGGAAGAGAACACCAAGGGTGTGGCAAAGGGACCACTTAATAAGACTATTATGGATCAGCCCTCATAGCAGAAGGAGGGAGCTATTCTCTAAGACAATAACAGAATGACTCCAAAGGCAATCCAGAAATCATCAAAACTATTATCTTAATTTCAAAAGGGAAGACCATGGCCTTGTTTTCAACAACAGATAGCCTCCACCCAAAGCTCTGTGGGCAGAGCCACCTGGAGTCTTGGGGGCCTGACCCCTACCCAGCAAAACTGTGGGGACCAAGGCACCACCCAGTGTATCCCAAAGGTGGGACCTCCACCCCCTTGGGCTTATGGGGCAGAACACTGAACCAAAGAAGATTATTCTTGAGCATTAAGATCTCATGGACTTTGTTTCATAGTTTGAACTTATTTAGGGTCAAATACTCTTTTCTTCTTTCCTATTTCTCCTTTGGAATTAATATATCTATCCTATGCTTGTTTTACCACTGTATTTTGGAAGCCTATATCTTACATGGTTCACAGGTTCACAGCTGAAGAATAATGTGTCTCACAACGAATCATACCTTGGATTTCACCCATGTCTTATTTAGATGATATTTAGATGCAACTTTGGATTTCAGATTTTAGAATTGATAGTGGAACAAGTTAAGACTTTTTGGAGTGTTGGAACATAATAAATATATTCTGCATATGAAAAGGACAGAACTTTGCATAGCATGGGGGCAGGGGTATAATGTTGTCAACCGAATGTTTTTGTCTCCCTAAAATCCTTGACTTGAAACCTAACCCCAAACGTGATGATATTAGGAGCTGTAGCCTTGGGAGGTGATTAGGTCACCTAATAACATCTATGTATCATATAGCACGTATCTGAAGACAAAGACTTCCAGACTTGAACACTAAATAAGTAGATCTAGCTTACCTACCTTGGAAGCTCGGTTCTTGCTATATATTTTGATGTACAGACATGGCTTCAAATACTCTTATTTTATAAAGCTTTGTTTGTTTGTGTGTTTCCCACCTTTCTTTCTGAATGGATTTAAGGTGGCCTTCCAGAACACATGAAATAGAGCAAGATCAATCTAAAGTCAATTTCTGAAGAGAGAGAAAAAAACAAAATGGAGAGAGTGAAATGTTGGCCTAGATGAAGCTAGGGGCCCTTTGCAGAAGCTGGGACACAAAGCCAATTCTGGGGTGTTATGTGGAATAAATTGCATTACACTCACTCTCTACAATGAGTAGTATTTGCATGTGCATAAAATGGTTTAAAAATACAAGGGCTGCCTGCAGGGAAGGAGGCTACATAAAGTTTTATCACAGTCTTAGAAATACGTGTGCAAAGACTGGAGTAAATTCCCAAACCTAGGATATTAGGCAGGGGTCTGGGGCCTGGATTGTGTACACACAGCATCTTATGCATTTAATGTTTTAGTGTGGATGAGCAGAGTCAACTATTTTATCTCCAGTGTCTGTATCTTTGAAGCTTCATTACCTATGCCTTCTTGATACTATACATAATTCTTAAAAAGTTAAAACGAACACATCTGTGTATATGTTTACAACATGACAATGAAAAATACACATAGAAAAAGCAATTGTAGTGTATAGGAGACCACTCTGCATGGCATGAGTCCAGCTCCCAGTGGAAAGCGAGGTCCGATGCCCACAGATAGGTTCTCCCATCGGGAATCAGGCCTGCATTGTACCTAGGCCACTTTGAGACTTGTTTTTTGCTAAAACTCCCTCACCCTAAGTTGAGACAGCAAGTACTTACTGTAACTTCCTAAAGTCTGTACTAAACCTCCCCAGAATGGAGTGTAACTGGTTCAACCACTTTTCCCTTTGCATTTGCAAATATCCTTCTTCTGTGATGTGATTAGCGGCATCATCTCCTTTGTTTTCTGTAAAAGGTAACCACCTAAAGCAAACCTGCGCATAGTAAATGAGGACCATCAGGTAATGAGCCCAGAAAGCAATAAAGGCTTGTCAAGGCAAATGTTGATGCTTTTTCTCCTCTTGAGAGAGAAGCCATGCCATCCCTTTTCCTCCAGAGGACACGGTAGTCCCTGTGAATTTCTTGAATCTCATCCACTATGTGGTGGACCCCATGAGCTGGGTCCACATCAGTGGTGGGCTAGGATGGGAGTAAAAGGCAGAAAACTGTACTTGAACAACAATTAAAATAAAAAAATAATTTTTTTTTTAAAAAAGCAGTTGCAAATTATATAAAGTAGGGAAGGGCAAACACATCTACTAGATACATTTTATACATTTTTTAATTGCAATTGATTATAAAATTTTTATTGACTAGCCACTAAGGCAAAAAGGGAAACATAATAGAGATTGTTCTTCTCCAATAAAAAAAAAGAATCTTGAACTTCTTTAGAAAAGAGAGGTTTTTTTTTTCTTTTTGGCCATGCTATTAAATTCTAAAAGAAATTTTTCAAATGGAGCTATCACAATTCTACAGCCTTTACCACCCTCCAGCATATCAGAAGATGGGCTTTTATCTCACTGCTTGATAGTTAGTTCTTTAGTTAATTCCCTACACACGCTTCTCTGTATTTAGATTAAGAGCTCTGAGAGAATCCAAATATGTCTGTTCATCATCCTGATGCTGCACTTTCCTTGATATAGTAGTACTAATAAATGATTATCAAATGAATGAATAAATCAACAAACAATACTGTGGGTGTCCAAATTGTGCTTCTTAGCTGTTACCCAAAGAACTGGGCTTGGGTGGTTTTTAACAGTTCACTTATTTAAATGGTATTTATAGGACACCTACTATATGCCAGGCACTATTTTTAATACTGGAATATGGACAATAAACAAAAGAAGTTTAAAAAATTCCTGTATTCATAGTGTTTATATTCTAAGCTGGGTTGGGAATAAATAAATTATTAAAATGCATAACATGTTAGATGACAAGAGGTACTTTGAAGAAAATAAAACTGATAAAAAAAGAAAAAGTAAACAAGGAGTTCTGGGCTCTGGTGTGTACACAGAGGGAAGGGAAGGGAAGGCAAGGAAAGGCAAGGGAAAGCGAGGGGAGGAGAGGGGAGGGGAGGGGAGGCGAGGCAAGGCAAGGGAAGGGAAGAATTCAGAACTAAGAGTATTACTCGTAGTTCCTGGCTTCTTATAGAGACTGATCTAGTTAGGAATAAAAATATTATGAGTCAACACTAATGATTCTAAGGCAAGTAATAGTGTGAATAAAAAGAGGTTCAACTTATACCCAGCCACACACAGAATTTCATTGACAGGTATTTGCCACACAGAGAGATTTTGCTTCTATCCAAATCATACCAAGCTGGTGAAGTGCACACATTTTGGGGAGAGGTCTCAGGAAAGAGGCTGGCGAGGAAGAAATTCTTGGGCACATTGGGACTCCTCACAGAGCTCAACAGTAATGTTTTTCAGGAAAGAACTTGAAAATTAATTTCCAATTGGAAGTCTAAGTGTAATTTAGGTAGGTAAAAAGTAATTTCCTGGGTTGGATTTGAGCCAGGGCATTGGAATTAACACCTCATCTCTTACAAAAATTGCCCAGGGATCTTTAATAATCACAAGCAAGCCTGGCCTTAGATTTACAGCTCCAGGGTAGGCTGGTCTCCTCGGAGGGCAGCTTCGCTTAGCGTGCTGAACAAACTCTGGGTGATGAATGACAGCTAAATGCCACTTACTGATTTACATGTGCTCTGTGCTCCCAACAGCCCCTATGTTTTTTTCCAGAGAGCTCCTGTGCTTAAGGACCACCAAGACTTTGCTCTGACTGCTAGTACAACATCAAATCAATCGACACTAAGTGGCCTCTGCAGCCAAGAAAACTAAAATATGAAAAATTAAAATAAGTCAAAAGCTTCTTGCTATGGTGATTATTACTTTGAAGCAGGTAAGTACATCAATATGAATATTGTATCAATTATACCAGTGGTGAACATTGAATTAAGAATTCCAGACTGGGTTCTCATCTCTACAACTACAAAACTGTGTAAAATCCACGAGTCACTTCACCTGTTGGAGCCTCAGCTTTCTTGTCCACATGTACCTGTGGACAATCCAAACAATTTACTTTTCCTAAAAAAACAACACCTGATTTGTCACCTGATAGTATCTAGAACTTTAAAACCTGCTCCTACCCCCTTCTCCCCATGACCCCAGCCAGCCTGGCCTTTCATTGCTTCACATCTGCCACGCATGCCTGGAATCAGGGCCTCAGCACTTGCTCCTCTTGCCACGTGGAACTCTGCTCCCCCAGAGCTGTGCGTGGCTGGCTTCTTTCTGTCATTCAGAAATCACCTTCTCATCACCCAACCCAATGTGGCTCCTTGTTCCATTTATTGATTTTTTCTTACAGCATCCCATTTTATTCACTTCACTTTCCAAAATTATCTTTTTATATAATTGTTTACTTGTTTAATGTCCATTCACAACCCCTCCATTAGAATCAGGATTTCCATAAGGAAAAGTGTCTTGTATAACTTTCTCACCAATTTGTTGCGAGCATTTAGGTCAGGAACTGGTAGAGAGCAGATCTTTAACAGAGACAAATGAGTAGAGGACACTGGACTCAATGGTTGTCTCAGGCCACCCCAGCAGTCTGGAGGCCCACATATCTTCAGCTAGGATGACAACTCCAGGCAATGCCATGAGCTAAGGCAGTTGTAGCCTCTTTCCCCACCTGTTCTCACTCCCTGCTCCTTCTAGTTATAACCTCTGCTCCCACCCCCCAGGGGCTCCATTCTCAGTTACAATCACAAAGCAAGTTTATGGGGGAAGAGTACAAGGAGGAATTAAAACACCAGGGACAGTGCCGAGCTCAGAGTAAGCACTCAGTGTTTTCCCCAGTTTGCCCTCCCTTGCAATGGTGACATTTGATATAAATATTAAATAAAATGTAAAGTAATTTATGTTTTAATAAATACATCAGTGAAAATTTTAACTATGAAAACTTTCAAAGTATTGAATTTCTAATTGTAGATTTCCAAATGCCATACATTTCTCACGCTGGGATGAGAAGGACAGGGATTGAGGAAGAACAAACAGGGTTGAGACTGAGCACAGGACATGAAGACTGTAGGGTTTGAATTTACTGGGTGGGGGAGTAGGACCTACAAATTTATGATATTCAAGGCAAAAATGAATGTGACTGATTGTGGCAGTTGGAAGACTGGCAGAGAAAGAACGGGAATATGGAAGAATGGAATGTGAGTGCTTCTTGCCAGATGGAGCAGTCAACTGAAAAAGTCTCAAACTGGCAGCCCAGAGGGCCGGATTTGGCAACAACTGTATTTTGTGTGGCTCATATGGAGTCATTAATTTAAAAACAAAAATGGGATGCCTCTTGTCAAGCACATCATTTCATCAAGATTCCCTCCACCACCTTCTCACTGACTTTCATTACTTATTGTGCCCTAGAGTTATTGTAGATTGAAACCACACGGCTTAAGGGGGGTGCTGTGGCAAACAAGAAGCAACAGTGTCACAGTTGGGAACCTCTGAAAGCCACAGCTGTTAAAGCAGTAAAGCAAGACCAAACTGGTCAAATACAACAGCCACTGTTTGCATTAATGAGACTTCTGGAGCAATTCTGCCTTTTTAAGTAGTTGGTCTACTTAAGAGATATCTGGACTTATCTCTGCTATGTCTAATGTAATATCTAAATTTCCCTTCTTTGTCCTAAAAAGGCACCAATATCAGTGACTTTTTAAACTAACAGATTTAATGTGAAGTCATAAAAGATGTTTTTCAGCACATTTGCAATAGCCAAGTGCTGGAAGCAACCTAAGTGCCCATCAGTAAATGAATGGATCAAAAAACTATGGTACATTTACACAATGGAAAACTATGCAGCAGAAAGAAAGAGGAAACTCCTACCCTTTGCAACAGCATGGATGAAAATAAGCCAGATGACCAGGGACAAATACCATATGATCTCACCTATGACTGGAACATAATCATCAAAACAAAAAAAGCAAATGAAATATAACCAGAGTCATTGAAAATAAGAACAATCTAACAATAGCCAGAGGGGAGGGGGGCGGGGACAGTGGGGGGAAGGGTTTTCAGGAACTACTCTAAAGGACACAAGGACAAAACCAAGGGGGAGGGTGGAAGCAAGGGAGGGAGGTGGGTTTGGCTGGGGTGGGAGGAGGAGTGGGGAGAAAATGCAGACAACTGTAATTGAACAACAATAAAGTAATTTTTTTTTTTAAAAAAGATGTTTTCCAGGGAATAGGAAAGAGGGCAATTCTATCTTTGATGCACCCAGACAGCTTCATTAGGGGAGGGAACTGACGCAGGCCAGTTTTATCAATCAGAGATCCTCCAAGAAAACAAAGCCCCCACACCAAGTTATTCAAGAGGGACAATTTAATCTGGGTGATTGGTTACTAGCAGTAAGAAGATTGGAAGATCAGCCAAGAGAATATGAGGCAGCAAAAGGATTAGCAACGCAAGGAGCTGCTAGCATCCTTCGGGCTGGAGAGAGGAGGCAATGTAGCTGGAGCTCAGGAACCTGGGCCACAGAAGGACATGGAACCAAGGGAGACGTGAGGGGCAAGCTGGACGGCGGGGCCCAGGGGTAATGTGCCACAGCCATTGTTGGATACCTGAAGCAGACAGAAAAGGAAAGAAATCTGATATATCTTTTTTCTACCTTCTAGCCTCCATTCAGTACTTCCCATTGCCCTAAAGGAGCCAGAAACTAGTTGGTAACAGAGACTGGAACCTTAGTTTGTAAGCAGGAGAACTGTATGGTACAGTAGAAAAACAGAAAATGGACCTGAGAGCTACCAGGTCCCAGGAACAGAACAGGTGAGGGCTGAAATGCTGGCTCCAGTTCAGCAAAGCACAGCCTGCCCACAACTGCCTGCTCCATCAGCCCCTCAGGTGCTCCCTTCTCTGTTTACTTGTTTTCATTTACAAGATGCTCTTGATGGATACGCTGTCTGCACCATATTGCCATTTTCACTTCTCACACAAGTGAAACCTTCCAAGGCCATTCTACCTAGATGGGTGGTTTCTTTCAATGCCAATTTAAAATTATTTTCACAAATATATATGCATTTGAAATCAGGGAAGAAAAGAAAAGGAACAAATTTGAGAAGAGAGTGGAGTGCTAACACAAACCAGAAATCCATTAGAGCGTTCTTTGCAAATACTGTAGGTAATTAAAGACTTTTAAGGGCAACTGCAGTATTATTTACTTGACAGTGGAACTCTTACAGGCTATTATGTAAATACACATTGAGCACATTTTAAAAGTGCATGCTATTTACTATTCATAAGTGTTGTTAATATGTATTTCATTTAACCCTAAGGAGCCATTTCAGTCTCTTGTGTGAATTTACATTTATGAATGTTTTTATAAAATGCATATTATTTGCCCAATAGGCAGCTCTGCCATGAGAAATACTAGAGCTGACTGCCAATTTAACTTCACATGGGTTTCCATGCAATTGTTCCTTAGGTCTGCCTGCATGGTTGGCCATCCCTAAATAGCCCTCCCTTCCGAATCCTGCAAGTCAAGACCCCTGAGCTGTTCAGATGAAGGAATTTTCCAGTCTGTTTGTTGGTTCTGGTGATTTTAGTGTCACATAAAAAAGGCCAGGATATGTCTCATCTTAAAACAATAAGATAAAGATTTCAGCACTGAAGACGGCATTCTACCAAGCACATGTGTGTGATTGCCGTGTTTGCTGGGTGCTGGAGTCCCTATCCACAGAATGAAGATGAACAGGCTGTAGAATGAGACACTGAAAAAGTGAGTTTCCTTCCCCCACACCTCCCTCCCTTCCTTCATATCAGGATGGAACCCTTCCTGCCCCAGTCATTTTTCCTGACACCAAAATGTTCCCCCTGCCAACACACACGCACAACATATGTGGAATTTACAAAGGGAGTAAAGATTCCTTGCCAATACACACACCATACGCAGAGTTTACACATGGAATCTGTTCCGTGACTCCTGAACCCCTCAGCCAGATCAGAGACATAAACAGGGATCAGGGAAAAAAACTTAAAGGGAACAGACTGGTGAAAAGATTTCTTTGGAGAACATCTCTCTAAACTGAAAGTCCCTGCTCCTTCCTTTGGGGAAGGGGTGGATTAGAGTGATACTTCCTAACTCAAAGCCAGGAGGGACACACTGAAAACCTTACAATTTACTCTTAGGGGAGAATGAGAGACTTGGTGCTATTCCTATGACCAATAAAGTTAACTCAGATTGAGAACTGAGGTCTGATTCTCTCCCAGGAAATCTAGAGAACTAAAGAATTTTTCAAAGTTATGAAAAATTAAAGTGAACTGTATAATTTTTTAAATCCTCACCAAGAAGCATTTTTTCCCATTGGTTTTAGAGAGAGAGAAAAGGAGAGACAGAAAAATCAGTGCAAGAGAGAAGCATCAATAGTCTGTCCCTCCTTCCCCCACTGCACATACGCTGGACTGGGCATTGAACTCACAACCTAGGCATGTGCCCTGACCAGGAACTGAACCCACAACCTTTCAGTATTGGGACAACACTCCAACCAACTGAGCCACACCAGCCTGGCAAAACTGTACAATTTTTGATATTAAGACTTTATAGTTTATTTTCTTGTTACTTGGTTACAAGGGAGGTGCTTTTATCAACAGATGTTAATTTAAACATTAGATTAAGCCATATGACATTGCCACTTTTATAAATCAACAATGTACAGATGTTAGATAGAAACTTTATATGATTCGGTCTACTATAATACAACGTATAGGTTAACCAACTTGAGAAAGAATAGAAAGGAAAAGGAAACAAGTAAAATATGAAAGATATGTTCATTTGTTCATTGGTAATCCAACACTTCCTCAATATTACTCCACTTCCTCTCCCTCACACTTCCTGCAGAGTTTGGAAAGAAAATGTACTTTTCTAGCAGTGGTTAAGGATGATCATAGAGAGTTTTCTGACTTATACAAATATAAGCTGGAGCTTCTGGAAAGACATTTATTCCCTTAATAAAAGGGATGGATGAGGCTGGTACCATGTTACTCCTTCTTTCTTCTTCCTGGCCTGGGTTTAATGCTATAGCCGTCCACTAGTTGAAAGGTTAAAAATGCTGATCAGAAGGACAGAAAGAAGAAGGGTCCATGATCACATCATAGTCTCATTGCACCTGCCCTTTGCTTTCTACCTCCAGACTTGTTTTGTGAGAGAAAAAAACTAACTGTATTCATTCAAGTCACGCCCAGCTGGGTCTTTGTAACATAGCTAAGCTTTTATTTTTCTGATTCAGTAGTATACATGAATGTGTAGACAAACACACGTAGAAATTATCAGGGCCTGGTTAGTAAGATACTCAGTTTAAAAAATCCTTTTAACAAGAGTTAGAAAAACATTTTCTGTAGCAATCTCTATTTGAATTTGGATTAAATATGTCACATTTCTCTACTTTAGTGAATGATTTGACATTTTTTAAAAAGATATTTCAACCATAACAGTACCACAACCTCATCTTTCTGAAAAAGGTTTTGAGTAGGTTAAACCTGATGAAGCAACTGTGAGTCGCCGAGTTGTGACCGGCATCAGCGACCATTTCGTAAGGTCCCATGTGATAGACAGCCCTGTCGCTGCAGGTGTGGGAAGTTGCTGAAACTTGGCAGCAGCTGTGAGAATCACAGGATACACTCTGGAAGTAACAATTTCACATTTTATCTATCTATTTAATAAACCATGATTTGATATTTGTTTTTTTCCTGAAATTTTCCTCTTACACATGAAGGGAAAGTGTGGCAGAACTTCCAGTTAATTATGGTTTAGAATCTCACAGTACCCAATATAGCACATACCAGCACGTACATGCAAATTGCAATATATTGTGGATAAAAATCTGATCATTGGATATGGGATGGTGTGTCAAAACACTTCACACACATACACACACACATACATATATGTCATACGTACCTTATAATGATTCTCTTCAGACAAATATTTTCATTTTAGGCTACACTAGAATTTCTTCAAAATAAGTATTTGAAAGCCAAATTTTCTACACATATTAAATGCCAGGAATAGTGGCATCATTACTGATAAGGCATTCAGTAGAATTTTATTGGTTATTCATTAATTTGTTACAAAAATAATAAATATTATTAAAGGTTTTTTTACAATACACTCAGTTTTGAAAGCTATCTAGAATGTCAAACATAATGCATTTTGCATTAGTTCTATGTAAATTGTCATTGAATTCAAACTTTTAAATAAATCTTCCAATTTCTAATGCATCATATTATCAAAGCACAAAAACATTATATGATTATAAGAAGAACCTCAGAACTGTCTTCAAATTTAATGGACTCCCAATGCTTTTCCCCCCTGTTTTTAAGACATTTCACAGTATTTTATACATTATAAATGGATTCCATTCTTGGCTTAGTAATTCACCTAATGGACAATGGATACAAAAAAGCTGTAACTCCAGGGACATTAAATTGGTTCTAAACTCCGAAAATTACAGCTTTTACAAAAAGAAGAAAATACTAAAAACATGTCTAATGCAACACTGCATCTAATTTCCCACTACCTCCAGATTGTGTCTAAAAGCTCCGAAACTTCTTAATGACACAATATGTTAAAATTACGTTCCTGTATATTTAGATCTCAGAAATATCTCATCCATTTTATAACCCCAAGGAGGGCTTACCAGCAAAAGGATGCGTGCGTGCTGGGGGATGGAGGGAGGAGCAAGTGTGAGGTGCAACACGCATCCCAGAGACGATGAATTCTCATACTGGGGTAGGAGACAGGCACCCTTGCATGCATGGCACCCCTTTACTCACCAAGGCAATCACAAATCCAAATTCCCATGGTAGGTACTGATCAATGGTATTTCAGCAAAGGATAGAAGGTGGACAGAAGAAAATGCTTTTCTAGACATACCTTGTAATCAACTTTAAGCTTTAAGACCAACCTGTAATTTGACGATACTATCATTTAGGTCCTCAGCCACTCAAAAAACATGAGCTAATTCTCTCTGATTTTAAACAATACATTCTAGCAGTGGGGATAAAGTTATTCCATTAAAGAAAATGCTTCACGTTTTGTGAATTCACATGTGACTATAGTATTATATGACTAGTGTCTGGAAGCAAAGAGCTTATGAATTGGCACAGGTTTTAATACTGCTTAGCATGTTATTAGTTAGCTAAGTTCTTCCATCGGACATTCTAATTTCAAAGAGGACACTTCTTCACTCCCTTTTAACACTCTCTTCTGAAAAGACAAGTGATCCAGAATATTCTTACTGTAACATATATTCCTCCATTTAACCCATTTATCTTTTCTCTGCCTTATTCTGAGATTAGGAAGTGCCTTTGTCCAAGTAATTGTGTGTGTGTGTGTGTGTGTTTGTGTGTGTGTGTGTGTGTATTTCCTCCACATCTTCACAAATGGTTAGCATAAGTACAGTATGGAAAGATGCCTAGTTTACATGTTCCTCTGATATCTTGGAGCATTCACCTGATTATTTGTGTTTGAAAAAGCACTATTTCATTTTAGTTTTCACTCACTGCTTTTTAACTGTTGATGGATCTACAGCAAGGTTGGTACATATTTTGGAGAACTCTGTTTCTTTTAAACTAGCACCTTTTGACCATCTAGATAAATAAAAACTTCCCTATGTATAACATTTTTCATTATTCCTAATCTGATTTATTCATAAGAGAAATTTACTTAGTCTGGGTCTTTTGGTGCAAGGAACACTTCATCTTCCTTGTCATATGTTCACAGTTTTCTAGGGTTTTTTAATGCTAAAAAAAGAAATTTGTCAAGCTTGAATTATTAATTTACACCTAATTCCTTCCATTAAAGGCTGCTCAGCACTCTCCAGTTCTCAAGGAGAGCACTTGATTTCAATGAGAAATTACATTTTTTTTTTTTTTTTTGTTACAGGCTCAGTTATTCTGTTCCTCCCTTGATTTGGTCTGAGAGATTTGCCACAAATAAATTCTTCCATCTTGTTCCTTAAAATTTCTTGGCTATCTTTTATCACCAGTCACAGACACTATACCTTCATACTCATATTACGTGAGTTAACTGTGGTAAATAAACATTTGCCACCATTTTCACAGAAAAACATTTGTGTGAAATAGGTCTTAGTTTCTCTGCTTCTCTCTGGGCTCTTTGTCCCCACCCACCATCACCTACTCTCTTAAGTTCCCCTGGCTTCTTTTGAACCTAAACATTTGAAATCATTTCAGTCTTTCACCACCATCCAACAATATCACAAAAATCCTGTGAATCAGAGCCCCTAAATATCTCCAGAATCTGTGCCTTTTGCCCTCTTTCTTACGGTGTTACACCTATAATGATAACTAATATATATTGCAAAGTTATAATGTATTAAGGCTGTTTTATTTTATCATGTTAATTTATTTTATTGGATCAAATAATTCTATCATTGCAAGAATTCTGTAAAGTAGCTACTGTTACTCTTCTACTCTACAGATAAGGAAATTAAGGCACATATCAGTTCATAATTGTTTGTAGTCCCAAAATCAATGTTTGAATCTTGGCAGACTGATTCCAGAGCCTGGGGAGCATGGCTTCCTTCTTGCTTGGCCTATTGAAAGATGCTCCAATGTGCTCTTCCAAACCATAATTTCACCCTCAAATCTCCAATCCTTCCCAAAGGCACTAAACCAACTTTCTGGAACATAATTTTGAACAAAGCATCCCTCTACTTAAAACACTTCAGCAGCTTCCCACTATCTATAGGGCAATGCTCAATCTTTCCAGTGAGCATATAAGGCCATCTACAGTCTTGCCAAACCTTTCCCACCCACCCCGTTTAACCCTTTCTACTCTACATCAGTGCTCCAGTTACTGAAAGCGCCACCCCTCCTGAAGCATGCCCTTCTGTGTCTTCCTACCTGGTCGCCCTCTGCTTGCTGTGCTCTTTGCTGAACTAACTACCTAGCCCACTCCTGTTCACAATGCTACAGTCTTTGTGCATGCCTAATCATAAATGTCACCTCTTCTATGAGACTTCCTGAAATGGCTTGTCAAAAGTCATCTTTCCCTCCCCTGGGGTGTCTGAGAATTTTCTTCTTCGCTCTATTGAAACAATTATTTATGACGTTTTCCCCTTGATTATGACCATGTCTAGGAACAGAATCACATTTTTGAGATTTTTTTTTTTGTCTCCCTAGTGCCTGCTATATAATGTGGGAACCCAAACAATATTTGTCAAATAATGCTCCAATCCCTTCCCCCATGTGTTACCTTTTTAATTACATTATTTTATTACTTAAATAAAAATCACATGCTTGAATATATTATCCAGAAACTTTAACTCTCAGTTAGAGAGAAGTTATACCCTGAGGGATGCTAGTTGATCATTTTTTTCCCTTAGGTCCTTCAGAGTTCCTGTCACTGAATGTCCTGATAATCCTCCAGTTAGCAGCCCTATAGTATAACTGCTCCCAGCGCACGTTCCAGGGACCACCGGGGCGCTTGAGACACAAAGGTCTGTGAGGTCAAAACCATTTTCACGGTAATACTACAGATGTATTTGCCTTCTCACTCTATATCTTCCAGGAGCGTCTGGCGGAGTTTTCTAGAGGCCCCCTGGCTTGTGATATTGTCAATCCATGGCTAATGGAGCATGTGCTTGTGTATTAAAAATTTCTCAGTTTTCATATCTAATTCAGTTAATCTTGATAGATATGCTCCCACAGAAAGACTCTTCAATAATTTTTAAGACTACAAAAGGGTCCTAAGACCAAAAAGTTTGAAAACCACTGTTCCAGCCGTGTGCTGGCCTAGAAGGAATCCCATGTGCTAGTGAGGGTGGCATATAGAACAGAACCAAGATTCTGAAGGCTGCACGTACACTTCTGTTGTAGGTTTTCATCTGTATGGTACTCTGAAGTACATTTTTATTATACTTGAAGCAACATTGATTGTGACCCAGTGTGTTGTGCTTTTTCTTTTTTCTTTTTTATTTATTTATTTTTTTAAGATTTTATTTATTTCTCTTTAGAGGGGAAGGGAAGGAGAGAGGGAGACAAATGTATGGTTGGTTGCCTCTTGTGCGTCCCCGTCTGGGAACTGGCCTGCAACCCAGGCATGTGCCCTGACTGGGAATTGAACCCCGCTCCTTTCGTTTGCAGGCCCGCGCTCAATCCACTGAGCTACACCAGCCAGGGCGCTTTTTCTTTTCTATTACACTAATTCCTAAGCTAGTCTTTAAAACATGTAATATCTGTTTCTTCATGCAACAGAGAAAACTTTATAGTTCCCAAAGTTTTCTTTCATTTAGTCTAAAGGCACAACCCTTTCTCAAGGTTGTACTCATATCACCAGCTCCCTCACATTCTACAAGTATGCACGTGTTAAAGCGAATTATCCTCTCCTTGTGGCTTATGTTTTCTGAAATGGGGTAACAATGATGAATATGTCTTTAAAAAGCTTTCTAGGATGAACCTTTATCCTTTCTTTCTAATAATCCAGATTTAAAATTTATGATTTTTCTTATGTAATTTCTTTTTCACTAAGGCTTTACACAGAAAGAAGTGCTAAGAAAGATTTCTACTTATTTCTGCTTTCTAAAAATATCATGCATATATTCATCTTGGCTAATCTTTCTGTATGTGGTTTCAAATAGATTACTTTATAACATTTTGACTGAAATAAAAATCCTCTCTGAATTTTCACTAATATTAAACTCATATGGGGCATAGAATGCTTACAAAGGAGTATTTGTTTCCTTTCAAAGTGGTGCATTATAAAACTCAACCTACATCAAAAGAATCACCTTTTGACAGCATTCAACAAAAATAATGAATAATTAGAAAACTTAGATGTTTCATATCTTCTGGGATTTGAGGAAGCCATCAAAAAACTGTCTATTGATTCTAGCACAAAGAAGGAAAACTAATTTCCTCCCACACTAACATCCTCATGGAAATATCTAACTTTCTAAGATGCAGCTAGACAGGGTAGAAAAACAATTTTTTTAATCTGATCATACAACTACCTTGAGATAAGTCTTGTCAAGTCTGAACCTTCCAGGATTACACCTAATTCTCAAGTTCATTGCCATGATACACTCTTTCACACATAGCTGCCCTTTAGGGCTCTGCCCAACCCCATATAGATACCCTGTTGTTTCTCACATTTTCTTATAATTTGAAGAGATAAATGGTGCCAGCTGGCTTCAGTTTAACTCAAGGCAGGATGATATTCAGAACTTGGTACACACCTCCGAAAACTTGCCAGGAGAAAGAAATGAGGAGTGATGGGTGTGTGCATTCAGTTGGGGAGGGATGAAGTATAAAGAAATACCTGAATCAGGTTGCCATAGTAACAACATTCCTTGGGGATTTAATATCCAGGTTATCAATAATATTTGTAAATCACAAGTGTATTGAGAGAACTGAGTTTAAATAATCAAATGTATGAAAACAATTATCTAACATATCTGAGACATTTTTTTAACATCAATTTTACTTTGTTGAATCACTCATTTTCTCAGTTGGAAAATCAATAGGGGAAATAAGGTGGTAGGGTCATATAATTACAGCAAATTGCTTTTCTTATAGGAAAATCTATTTTGAAACAAATAAGAATATCTGTAATTAAATATTAATAAATAGTAACTGATACTTCTTGAGTGCTTAACATGTACCAAGCACTCTTGTGAGGGTTCATGTGGAATAACTAATTTAAATCTCATGAACATCTGATGCTATAACAATAATTATCCCCATTTCAGAAATGAAATGAAGAAATTGAGGCAAAGAGAGTGTTAGTCCTTTTTCCAGAAAGCACAGAGAACAAGCAGCAGTTCTGGGATTTGAACCCAGGAAGTTCTGCTCCAGAGATCATACTCTTCATTACTTCCTATTGTCTCAAGACCATGTGCAATAACAAATGGAAACTTCTCTTGCAGCTCTCTCATGGTGTGCTTTATAGTTTGTAATTTCATATGTTTGAATGCTTATAACTTTAAGTACTCTATTGTTCTCATTTTTATCACTCAGATTGTCTTCCTTCCTGTGTTGAACAAATCAAGAGAATAATTCTGTAACAAATTCCATAGAAAACTCAAAAAGTGACTTATAGATAATTGTGGCTAGAAATCCACTTTTATAGTGATTAGATCACGGTTTAGCAGTCAGCACTATAAAACAAATGTTCCATTGTATACTCATTTGCATGTGCTTTTCAAATCAACATTAAAAATATAAAGATGACTTTTAAAAAATTTAATTATAAAATATATTGCATGTTCATTATAAACTTGTAGAAAATACTGAAGTGGAAGAGCGAGATCCCGTTCTGAAAAATCAGTCTCTACTACCATTTTCTGTCTCCAAAAGAAACAACTAAGAACCAGGACAGATCAACAGCAGAATGAGGAGTGAGCTCGATGTTATTGGAAGCAGAGTCTGAGAAGACAGGGAGACCTCTTAGCCCAATCCACCAGTTACATAATGTCTGTGGGTTGCTGATAAATCCAATCTTGGGGTGGGGGAAGGTGGAAAGTCATGACTAACTAGAGTGTTTGCCAATTCCTATAGTGTAACTACTCCTACCATGGCCAGTTTCAAGCCATCACTGTGTCACTGAATGCTAAATCAGCCTAGAGACACACATCAGCCCTTGAAAACCAGCAGAAGCCAGACCTGGTACCACGATGACAGTGCTCCTTAAGATTCTAACTCTAACAGTCTAGGTAGGACTCTGTTAGCCAACACATTATAGCTCACAACTCCCGAATAAAATTATTTTCCTTCTCTCCTTGCCAGGACCATTTCATTGGCCTCTGAAATGGTGCACCGACATAAACCTGGTTTTCATTCTATTGGTTCTTCACAAGGCACACAGGGCAATCTCTTATAGGTACATATCTGCACACAACAACTTTCCTGCCTAAACAAATGCAATGGTTTCCATGGCAGGCTGAATAATGGCCCTCAGTTATGCCCTTGTCCTAATTATTAGAGGCTGTGAATGTTGCCTTATATGACAAAAATGACTTTGCAAATGTGATTAAGTAAGGATCCTGAGGTGGGTAAATTATCCTACATTATCTGGGTAGGCCTGATGTGATCACAAAGGTCCTTATAATAAAGATGCAGAGGAGTTCAGGGTTGGAGCAGGAGTTAAAGTGATGACAGAAGCAGAGACCGAAGTAATGCACTTTGAAGATGGAGGAAGAGATACAAGCCAAGGAATAGAGGTGACCACTAGAACCTGAAAATGCAAGAAAACAGTCTCTCCCCTCAAAGACCCCAGGAAAAACAGACCTGCCTACAGCTTGACTGTAGCCCAGTGAAAATGAGTTTTGATTTCTAACCTCCAGAACCATAAGACAATACATTTGCATTGCTTTAAACAGTTAAGTTTGTGGTCCTTTATCACAACAGCAATGGAAACTACTAGAGTGTCCCTTCCTATGAAATAAAGACAAAATTCCTTCAAATAGCCTATGTCTCTCTTATATAGTCTTGCTTCTACCTACTCTCTCACATCAACTCATGTCACATATTCTCTTGCTCCTGCTGCTCCAGTCCCACTGTGTTTTCCTTTCAGTCCACTCTATTTGCAATGCCTGGGCTGTCACAGGGCCTTTTCCTAAGCTGTTACATCTGCCTTGAATGCTTGTTCCTTTAAATATTTTCTAGTTAATTCCTAATCCAGGTCAATTCAAGCATCTCCCCTCGGCCCCTCACACACACAGAATACCATCTCCCTCCTGCACTGTATTTATAGCAATTAGAGTTTTACATGTGTCTGGCCCTGGCTGGCACGGCTCAGTTGGTTGGAGCATTGTCTTGGTTTTGACTCCCCATCAGGGCACATGTCTGGGTTCAGTCCCTAGTTGGGGCAGATGCAAGAGGCAACAGATCAATGTTTCTCTCTCACATACATGTTTTTCCCCCTCTCTCTCTCCCTCCCTTTGCTTCTATCTAAAATCAATAAGCATGTGTTCAATTGAGGGTAAAAAAGTTTTAAAGAATTTTACATGTGTTTGTATAATTTTTGATCATTGATTTCTCCTGCATTAGGTAGTGCCCATGCTAGTTCTTACTTACCTTTGTATCCTAGAGGCCTGACACATAATAAGCACTTAATAAATATTTGTTATTTCATTGAGTATGTCCTGGCTCATTCCTCTCTAACAATTGTAGTCAATGTACTCTTGGTTTTTCTATTGTGTATCCGACCAACATTTACCTAAAGTCAACTTTACACAGAATCTTAATCTCATATAGTCACGCAATTTTTTCTAACAATAAAAATAATGAGAAGAGGCCCTGGTCAGGTAGTTCAGTTGGTTAGAGAGTATTGTTCTGATACACCAAGCTCTCAGGTTTGATCCCCAGTCAGGGCACATATGAGAAGCAAACAATCAACCCATGCATAAAGGGAACAAGTCAATGTTTCCCTCTCCCTTTAAAACCAATCAATAAAATTTTTAAAAATAATGAAAAGATAGTAATAACACATTATTCTACTGAGAATTTACTATGTGTCAAGCATTGTAATAAGTGCCTTAAATATACAAGCTCATCTTACTGCTGCAAGTATGATTTTATTAAAATTAGCATTTTCAGATCAGGAAAAAAATAGGCCTTAGAGTATTTATGTAACTTCCAATACACCATATGGCTAGAACTGGATTTAGTAAGCAGATCTGGCTGACTAAACCTTCATTTCTCAGCACAATATTATCGTTTGTCCTTTCCAGGCCCCATACATGTTTACAGGAATTATTTATATATTTATGCTTATTTATTAATGTTTTCTATTTTAATCCATCCTCATGTTCTCTCTTTCTCATTACCTCTCACTCTTCCTTCTCTCTTTACACAACATTCTGTTTTTAAGAACTATCCATATTGCTGGAATATATACAGTTCATTGATTCTAACTATTGACACATTCTATTCAACAATATGCATTTATCATAATCTTTCAGTGCCAGAGAGTGCTAATTCTCATTCAATAACCATTCTTTCATCTTCCTTTAGTAGTAGTGGCCAGTTGAGAACATGGCTATCCAGTTAGAAACTAACTGGTCAGACTTCTTGGTCATGCTCCAAAATAGAAGTTATACACCCTCCACTTTTCTTTGCCTCTCTTCCCACTGTTTGAGCCATCATCTTAGACCACAAGGTTAAAAAGTATGTGCTGGGATGGCAGAGAATCAAAATAGAAGGCATGACCCATAAAGCTGTCTTTATTAGCTTTGGACTACTGAAAGTCAGATGTGTATTACATAATGATATATGCATTCTGTCTTGTTTAAGCCTCTGTTATTGTTGCTCTCTTACCACAGATGTACTGATATGCACACCAACACATTTGTCCATTTTTCTGGTGGCAGACATTGAGTTTTTTCTAACTCCCCACCACCACACTAACCATGCTGTATAACATCTTCACGCATTCCCCTTATGAATCTATATGAGACTTTATCTAAGCTGTGTGTGCAAGAGTAGGAGTTATGGGTCATGGCTTTTAAGAATACATAATTCAACTACAAACAACCAGGTTGCTTTGCAGAATAACATTTTATTCTTAAACATTAGTCTCTGTTTCCTCTCTATGAATTTCCTTAACTCAACTCTTTTCTTTCAATGTGCAACTTTAGTACCCCCAACCCCTGCTTGGTTTAAGTATAAAATCTCCTAAGAGAAAACAAAAGAGGATAAAGTTTATGAGAACACATGGAGAAGTGATAACTTTCCAAACTCATTTGGTCAGTGTGGATATGTTCTCCAGTGGCCTGAACTTCATGTTTACATCTTATAAGATTATAATATAATATAAATATGTTATGTATTATCAGAACAGATTAATTTTATAATCCTTTGTAATTTTATAACATGACTTTCAGAAACCAATATCTCTTTGTTTGCCTGGGGTTGTGAAAACGTACACCCACCCACCCCATACCAATTTGGATGGCTACTACAAAACAAAACAAAATAAAACAAAAAACAAAACAAGTGTTAGCAAGGATGTGGAGAAATGGGAACCCTTGTGCACTATTGGGAGGAATGTAAAATGGCACAGGTGCTGTGGAATGGTGATTCCTTAGAAAATTAAAAATAAAATCACCATATGACCCAGCAATTTCACTTATGGGACTTGTGTGTGTGGTGTGTGTAATGTGTGTGTGTCAGTGTGTGTGTATATATAGCCAAAAGTGAGATACTAATCTACCCAATTTTTACATCTCAAACCTACTTTCATTTAGGAAAGAAAGCAGAATTTCTGGTAAATTTGCTTCGGGAAACTAACTAATTCACACTTAACCTCTTCAGAGGATGTTTCTTCTGCCTGCAGGACTCAGCATCTCCAAGTTATCATCAGAGGTACTAATGCTAGAAGCTAGAGAGAGTAGGATAAACTCCCTGTTAATCCGATCATGAGGCAGGCCTCTGTACCTCTCATGCCTGCAGTGCTGAACACACAGAGGTCTAGTTGCAAGTGGGCTCCGATCACTGGACAATGGGCTGGCTGTTTCTGACTGAGTCTTGCTGGAAGGAGAAAGTCATGCTGGGAGAGATTTTCATGTCACTAGGGGTCTAGGTTACAATTCAAATACAGGTGATCAAATAGATCTGTTTAGGACTGTGTGATAGCCTCCAACATTTTGATCTAATGCCCAAAGACTACTTTTTCTAAACAATGAATAGGATTTGTCTCTACCATAGAGTTTCATATATCAGTATTTCCCCAAGGCCATTAAGTGGTTATGAAAAGCTTCTGTAGAAAACCTCCTGTAATAAAAGTTGTGTAAAGTTCTGCTTTTAAAACTGAAAGGAAGCAATCTCTGTCCCTCCCCTGGAAGGAACACTCATCTCCTTTGAGGCCCAGTGCAAGGTCCACATGATCTGGGCTTATCCTCCATTTTGAGCCAGCTTTCTTCCTCTTCACTCCAAATCCTTTCATTGCTATTTTCATGGAATGAATAAACATTGTTTTCTCATTAAAACTTTTTTATACCCAGCTTCTGTATACATTTTCAGCCTTGTCTCTCACCAACCCTACAAGTGACCATTCCTCTCCCCACTCCTCCAGCAATTCTAACTTCTTGAGAGCTGTCTAAACTTCCCATGGCATGATCCTCCCTTTTGTACCTTTGCACATAATGCCCTCTCTTCCTGGAAGGTTCTTCCCACTACTCTCTCCATCCTTAGTGCTAAGTTCATTCTTATTTAGTACTTGGACTCAGGAGCAGGGCCAGTTAGGGAAAACCTCTCAACTCCTCCCCGAGTTCTGAAGGGTGAGTCTAGTGTTCAAGTCTCACACCTTCCAGACCATGTGTTAAATCTGCCTTAGAAAAACAGGGTGGATCCTGCTTCAAGACAAATGTGTCTTCTTTGTAATTGTTTAATGCAATTTTGCAAACCAAAGAAAAGTTTGCAGGCAGATGGATAATAGTTCTAACACACAGTCTAAACTCCCAGACAACTCTTTGGTTTTCTGTTGGCTCCTAAATAAACATATCACCAAGGCTGATATTCAGCAGGTATGCCCTGATATTGTGCTACTCAATACCAGTTGGTAAACAGCTGCTCTCCTGACCCTGAGTGCCAGCTCCCGCTGTTGCCGTGGCATCTCACTTTGGATAATTTCAAGAACTCTCCTGCAGCTCAAAGGGTAAAGCCAGGACCAGAAGGGACACTCTGGAATCCAGCCTCGGAGCTCCTGCAGCTGTGCATTCTAATTGGTTAGTGATACATTCCTTGTTAACATATTTTACATATCACTCCTGCAGATCACCAGATTTGTTCAGGCTTTGAGGGAGCAATTGCAGGAACTCTCTGTTGACAGGTACAACAACAATGCACCATGAGATAAACTGATAATCAGATTTGCACTTAGGAAAATCTTTAATATAGACTCATGCCATAAGCCAAAGAGACTTAAGAGTCATGTTCCAACTACCAAGGAAATGCAGCTAGGATGGAGAAAATGAATGTTTTAAATTTGATGCCTTAATGGTTTAATTGAAATCATCAAATAGGATAAATACCTTTCATCAGCAGAAACTTATATTTACTGCAGCAGTTTATGTGTGTAGGTGTTAAAGCACATTGTGGTTTAGCATTTAATAACTTGTCAAATACATAGTGAGCTTTGGTGAATTTCTATGCATATGGCATAGAAATTCTATGGCATATGTAGGAGACAATAATTACAGAGAATTTACAACTGAGGCAGTCCTGTCATGGGACTTACTGGCATAATTAAGGATAGTGACGAAAAATAGAAGGGTGGAGGCAAGATGAGACACACAGATATTGAAAAATGACTTTGTAATAATGCTTCTGACTATTGGAAGTATTCAATAATGCTGTTTCCAATGGTTGTATTATTTCTGAGAAACAAAAACAAATGTGTAACAAACATACTAGAAATGAATAAAGTCCAACTATAATCTATAGACACAGAGAAATAAGTTGATAAACAAATGTTATAGGGCCCACATTCATTTAAATGGAATCTACACTGACACTGGTAGGAGGCAATTAGAACAATATGTGAAAGGATTCTTATCTCAGAAGACCATTTCCTATGAGTGAGGCCTCAGGAAAAAGAAGAAGATGGACTACTGAAGAGAAGGCATGAGTTTCGGAGCCCTCATGGACATGTTGATTCCATGAAGAGTTATTGAGATTCTACCATGTGCTTGGTGCTCTAGTTAGCTGTGGGGGGACACCAACATGCACACAGCGTGATCCTGTCCTTAAACAATCCACAATCAGTACAGCAGACAAACACAAATCCTTACGATCTGGCTCCAGCTGTAATGAATGAGGCAACAGAAAGGTATGAAGACACATGGGAGCGAGTCAATAATTCTGCCTGAGAAACACTAAGCAAAAGGGACCTTTTGAATAGAGAGAGGGACACATGAGAAGAGGGCCTTACTAAACGGAAAAGAAATATGTGATTCAGAGATGTAAAGTTATTTACTTAGAGTGATGGTGAAATAACCAGCCCCATGTAAAATCTACAATCACTAGGAAAGACTTGAAGGAAGCCCCTCCCTACCCCCCACAATACGAGAAACAAATCAAGGTGATTTTCAGAGTATTTCTACAATATTTTAGACTAAAGTGCCATCAAGAGACCAAGCTGTCTCATTGGTTATAGTCCCTATTGCAGCAGCGGTGAATGGGCGCACCCTATTCGGAGCACCCCCTGACTTCAGAAGTGCATAGTGGGAACTGGTGGCTCTGGCCCTGGTGCCTCAGCCTGAGTGGGATAAGGACAGAAAGGGTGGGACTGCGGCATCTCTGTAAGGGAGAAACCCAAATGAAAGAAGGAGATTGGGAGATGAGAGGCAGCTGGGCTCTGGCACCACAGAAAATGTAGACTATACTGTTTAGTACAGTAGACACTGACTACCTGTGGATATTTAAATTTAAATCAATTAAAGCTGAATGAAATTCAAAAATTGGTTGCTCAGTCCTGAGAAACTCTCATTATATTATAAAAGAATTTGAGGGCTACAATGCATTGTAAATGACATAACACTATGCAAAATTATGATTTTTACTTTTGGTATTTTAGTTACTTTTTAAAATGTTTTCAACCATTTCTCTCTTATCAGATAGTAAAGCATTTAAACATAGAAACTCAAAAACAGCTCCTCATTTCTAACAAGGCCAGGTCAATAATTTTCAGAATATTTATTAAAATTGCTTAGTGTGGCCCTGGCTGGTGTGGCTCAGTGGATTAAGTGCCAGCCTGTGAATCAAGGGGTTGCTGGTTCGATTCTCAGTCAAGGCGCATGCCTGGGTTGCAGGCCAGGTCCCCAGAACGGGGTGCACAAGAGGCAACCACACACTGATGTTTCTGTCCCTCTCTTTCTTCCTCCCTTCCCCTCTAAAAATAAAAAAATAAAATCTTTAAAAAATGAATGAAACAAAATCACTTAATGTTAAGTTTAAATTTAGTAGTCAAACATATCAGGGGCACTGCAGATTCAGTACCTAAGGAGCAGCACTGAGATGGAGATTAGCATACAGGATATTTATGAGGAATTTACAGTAGAAGGAAGGGAGAGGAAGCAAGACTGGACAGAGAGTGAAGCTGAGCAGCATTACAGTCCCAGCTGAATTGTTAGAAAAGTCAGAGAGCTGGAATAGTTCTTTAGATTTAAGGTTAGGGGTCTCAATGCCTCTGTGTTGACCAGTGTTTGGTAGTAGACTCTCTTGCTGAGGTGTGACCTCAAGTGAAGTAGCTGTTTGCCATCAAGGCAATGCCCAAGAAAAGCTGGCAGCCAAGGGCCAGCTTCTGGCCAGGCTCCCAACTGCTGAAAGAATAGTGCTTTATTTCTGGGCAATCTGGGTGGTGTACTGCAACATTCTCTCCAAGGAAGAAAAAGAGTGAGAAAAATGCATAAAGAAGAAAGAGAAACTGAATTTAGAGATGAGGAACAACACTAGTTGATCTGTTAATATGGTCATTTTCATACTAACTAAGAAAATGGAATCTCTTTTTGTCTTAGCATCACCATCACGTGATGAAACAGAAGGGCATGGACTAACTGTGCTGTCTGCTATTTTATACAGCTAGACACCACCAACAATGTTCTTTTGCATAGGACCTCCCTAGGTGATAAACAATGTAGTCAGCAATGTCTTTTTAGAATAGGGCTGAATGCAGACTCTAGAGGTATTTCAGGACTTTCCAATGCCCCCCTGATCCACCTAGAGGTCATTTGCAAATGGACAGAAAATTGTTTTATTTCTCCATTTAAACAAGGAGGGAAGGGGAGAGGGAAAAGAGGGACAAAAGAGAGATGGAGAGAGAAAATAAGGAAGACAAGCCACACAGTTTAAAATAATATAAAACTACAGATCAGCATCAACACAGCCCTCTTCCATCCCACTTTCACACTCTCCCCACCACCGTCTCCGCCCCTCCCCTCCCCACCACTGCCCCTACAGACACCAACTCTTATTTTTACAACCTAGTTTCACAGCTCCTGATGCAGATCATTTGTATGCCTTTGCTTTTAGGTCATTTAAAATTCTTAGATTCTTTCCCCCATTTTCTGATGGCATTGAAGTAATAGATTGAACAGTAAGATGAATAAAAATGTCTAAACATTTTTTGAGTTAAAAATTTCAGACTTTTCCATATTGAATTAATAGATGACTCAAAGTACCATTTTAAAATTTGCCTAGAATTTTAAATAAAAGTCAATGATTCTTTTTAAAGTTGTGATAAATGGAAAAGATAAAACAATTTTTAACTGTTTTTCTCGACTATTCTCTCTATCACCTAAAGATGGGTTACTTAAAATATAGCCCTAGACTTTGAAACATTTATATTTAATTCAGGAACTTACCTGATACATACAATGTTGAATACATTTTTTTCAAGGAATCATTGTTGGTTATTTTACTTTTAATCAAGCACATATACTTTAGACTTCCTTATTAAAGATACATTTGCTTCCATATAGATAAATATGCCGGCCTCTTATCTCATCCATATTGCCAGTGACAGCAGGGAGCAGGCAAGAAATTGTGACCACCACACTTTAGCGATTCTGCTCCATTTTGACTTTGAATGTACTGTTGGATTGTTTACTATAAGCCTAAGACTTGGTGTTTTCTTTCAGACTCAGGCAATTTCCTACAAGAACTTTCTTCTGGTTAGAAACAAACATGAAACCTGCCCTTGATACTTAATTCTATTATTTACTGCATAGCTCAAAACCTTGTGTAACCTTGAATCACTTGCATTTTTATTTTTTAACTTCTAAAGCAATCCAAGTTATGAATACGTTGGAACAAGTATGAGAAGTTTGATGGTTGTGCTGAAAAATCACTGTATGGCAAGTGCCTTAACCGAGGCAGCAGAGAGAGGAAGGATGAGCGTGGATGTTTTTCAAAATCGCGGAAGCCAACTAAATGAACACAGTGACATCTGCCTTTTTAAATGTTTGGATTAGGAGAATATTATAAGAAATGTAGTTTTACTCTTTATGAATTTTAGGTTCTTTGCAGAAGTTCTGAACAAGGCCATGTTATGGACTGAATATTTTAGCCCCCCAAAATACATGGATGATGAAGCCCTACCCTGCAAAGGATCCTCATGATTGGATAACTGTCCTCATAAGAAGAGACCACAGCTCTCTGTTTTTACTTCCCCCACCACCACCACCATGTGAGGACACAACACAAAGGCAACTACCTGTCTGCAAGCCAGGAAGATGGCCCTCACCAGAACCTGATCATGATGGCACCCTGACCTTGGACTTGTCACCCTCCAGAATGGTAAGAAATAACTGTCCGTTGTTTAAGCCGTACAGTCTATGGCATTTTGATAGCAGCCAGAGTTGATTAAGACAGGCACCACTTGCCAAGAATAAAACTTCATTACTTTAGCATATAATACAAGTTTTTATGATGTGCATAGAGTGACACCTTTAATGGTATCAAGTCTTTTTCCTGTCCCATTTTCTTTCCTCCAGGTTCTCATTGGTGTGATTTCTTTACTGACAAGCATGTTGCATTCACCTCCTATGACCAAATCCTATTCACCATTAAAGTCCAACTAAAGTGTCTCTTCTCTAAAGAGCCTTTCCTACGTCCCTTTGCAAACTTCCTTGCTCCTTACCTGTGCCTCTTAGTGCTTCAAAATACATTTATTACATGGCAGCCAGAGTGTGGTAGGTATCTGTTAGATGACCCCATGATCCTGGCTCCTAGTACTCATGCCCTCCTGTAATCCCCTACCCTTCACTGAAGATTGTATTTTGTAACTTGCTTCTAAAAAATGGTGGCGGGGGGGGGATGTCTTTCCTGAGATTAGATTTTAAAAAGAATATGGCTTTCATTTTGTTCACTTTCCCTGATTCTCTGGCTTGATTGCTCTGAGGGGAGCCAGCTGCCGTGTTGGGAGCTTCTGGTGCAGGCACTATGAGCCAAGGAACTCACTCCAATAACTTGTGAGGAACTGATTCCTACCAATAGCAACATATGCTGCATCTAGATCGTGGCCTTACAAAAATTGTGAGATAATAAATATTTGTCTTTTAAGCTATTAGGTTTTGGGGTAATTTGTAATGTAGCAATAGATAACTAAAACATAGACCTAAGCATACTAATATATTATCCTATCTCTTTAGCATTATTATTTTTATTCAGGTCTTTTGCTTGCTATTGGGTGGTAGGGCATATTGAAAACAGGATACTTCTTTAATAACATAAAAAGGACAAGCATGAGAGTGTTCACCATGCTCACAAAATGCCCTCCTTCACCCAGCCCACCAAAGCAAACTCTGAAGTTGCCAGCTCAATTTTTCTGCTTTCATATCTCACCCTCTTTTTCCTACCTCCACCACCCAAAGAGTGTGTGTGTTACCAGAGGAGTCAGAGATTTTGTAATGCTATATTAGGAAAGGGCATAGAGGAAGTGACCTGTGAGGGCAGAGGTGGAAGGAAAAGACTTAGTTAAAAATGTTAAGAGCTGGGAGGAAGGGGGAGCAGGAAATGATGTAAGTAAGCAATAACTGAGGACAGAGAGGGAGAACTTTGTTGGTGTTTAACAAGTGACATGCCCAGAAAAGATGTGTTTGAATAAAACAAAAATGCTATAATAAAACAACAACAGCCTGTTTAGATTGTTATCCAACAACCCAACAGTGGACTTTGTTCAACAGCCTTGCCCAGTCACTCATTCAACTCACAGACATTTATTCAACACACTCTGCCTTCATAGAGCTTACATTCTGATGGGGGATTCTGAAAACAAATCAATAAAATATTAATTGCATAATCATATAGACATATCTAATTGATTTTTTCAATCTCTTATTGCAACCAACACACCACTTTTACAAAACAGAAGATAATGCTTGTAAGACAAATAAATGAATGAGCAGATGAGAACCTACATTTGCAAGTTTTAGAATTGTTTATTATTATGTAAGAGAAAGTCTCAGGCTATATGTAATTGTCTGCTAGGGCTACCATAACAAAGTACCACAGACTAAGTAGATCAAACAAATGAAATGTATTATCTCACAGTTCTGGAGACTAGAAGTCAGAGATTGAGGTGTTGGTGAAATTGATTTTTCTGAGATGTCTCTCATTGGTTTACAGATGGCCACCTTCTTCCCGTGTTTTCCCATGGATGTCCTTCTGTGCATGTCTGTGTCCTAATTTCCTCTTCTTTTAAAGACATTACTCACATTGAATAAAGACCCAATCTAATGACCTCATTTTAACTTCATTATCTTTTTAAAGATTCTATCTCCAAATACTCTGACATTTTGAGGCACAGGTGTTCAGAGTACAACATATGAATTTGAGGGGGAAAGATTCTGCCTATAATACTATCTATGATTAATATTATAGTAAAATGCTTTCTTTCACCTAGAAGTTCTCATTTTTTTCTGATTTTAAAAGAAATTAAACCATTTTCACGGTCCCTAAAAGTACTGTGGGCCCTTGGCACTGGGCCTACTGCTGATAAGTTTATCCCGACTACATAAAGAAATAACACTTGATTTGAATTTTGAAGGATGAATAGTTGTCTAGAGTAGTTCTCAATTTTATAGAACATGTAAATCATCTGGAGTCTTACTGAATTGCAGATTGAGATTCAGTAATGTCTATGCTGGAATGCAAGATTTTGAATATATAGAAGTTCCAAAGTGATTCTACTGGCATAGGAACCAAACTGTACATAGAAAGAATCCAAAGCTGTGTTGCCCAGTATAGTAGCCACTTGCCATATGAGGTTACTTAAATATTAACTTAAAGGCATCAAAATGAAGTAAAGTTTAAAATTCTTTTCTTCAGTTGCCCTGACAATATTTCAAGGGCTCAAAAGGCATCTGTAGCTACTGGCTACTTTATTAGACTTCAGGTTAGAACATTTCTATAATTGCACAAAATTCTATTGGACAGAACTGATCTGGAGGAAAACAGGAGGGAAGAAACAGGATTTTGGTATAGAAGTAATGGAAAGGCCAAAAAGAATGAGCCACGCAATAGAAGGCCAAATATGAGAGTTTGTTTTTATGAAGTAAAGCAACATCATAAGCTTAAATAGGATAAAGTTATCTCAATTCAATCTATTTCTTTACTTTTAGCTTAATAATTATCACAGAAGTATTTATTGTTAATGGCAAAAGAAATTCAGTTGTAGAGTGAAGTTATCTGAATATGTATTCTCAGAGGCTCCGAGATGGAAGTTTAATCAGGTTAAGCCATTAGACTTCAAGTTTCTGTTGAAGGTAATATGAATTCAGAGTAGAGAGACATGAAACCAAAGATGACTTGTGTATGTATGAGAATGCATGTGTGTGTTTAAGACTGATGGCTTTCTATTTTGAACTCTGTTGTAGAAAAGCTAAATGTCCTTTCTAAGGGAGGTGAAATGAATGGTCCCTATCAGCAAACCTTGTGACTTCTCTTGCTTGTTTCCCACATTTGTCCCACAGATGTGTTGTGCTGATAAAGTATTTTTCACTTGGTGTGAGTCATTCACATAATTGCAAGCCCTGTTCTTTTTCAAGTTCATAAAGGGAATCAGAACCTAAGGAAAAAAGCACATTTAGTATAGTCAACATGACAGAACATATCCAGAGCATCCATTCTCCTGATGGCTCACACTCTAGGTTTTCATCAAAAAGTCAGGACATGACAATGCAGAAATTGCATTTCATAACTCCTGAGAACCACATTGATCAACAAAACTAACCCTTAATGGTAGCTAGAACCTCAGATTAAGTTGGACATCTCCGTATGATGCAGATCGTCTTTGTGTTAAACATCCCATAATAATGAGGTGTTAATTTTATTTTTCTTGAATGGCTCATTAAACCAGCCCAAATAATGAAACCCAAAGGCTTTGTGCTTTACACAGTGTCAAGTGAATTTGATCACTTTATAGTCCATCAACTTTAAATATTTCAAGTCAGGGTTGGTTCAGCTCGGGGGAAAAAATCAAAACCTCCAAAAGAATATGATAGCATGCTTTGGCTGCAGGACACGTGTGAACACAAAGAACACACTCCTCCAAGCTTAAAGTGCATCTGGCTGGCAAATTCTGCTTCAACCTCTCCAATTTATCACTAAAATACCTATGAAAAAAAACAGAACAAGATGAAAATTCACACCTTCCAAAAATAAAGACTGATAGAAAAGATATTACTTAAGTCTGGACTTTCTAATTGCTACTCAGCTCTAAGTGCCAAAGTAAGAAAAATACACCTGTAGCTCTACAAGCAATTTTTTATGAAACAGAAAATAAATAGGGTAGAAAGTTATTTTACTTATCCTCACTGTCTGCTCCATGCCAAACAACACAACAAGGCAGACAGTCCTTTACTTTTACAGGAGAATTCTGCCACCCACCAATATTTTTTATATCTATTCCAGGATGGAAATACAAAATAATATAGAAAATACGTGTTTGTTTGGAGAAACAGTAGGAACTAGGAATTAAATTAGTAGTTACTTTTCCTCAAGTATTAGGTATTACAAATGGAGGAATATGTATATTTCTTTGTATTTTACCAGTTTGGAGGATTATAGAACCAAATACAAGCACAAGAGAAAAATCCTACCTGTAATATTTCACAAGATGAATACTTAGTAGACATCAACAATCAGGGTGCAAGTTCTATATAGCTATTATTGTTTAAACCAGAATTAAAAAGGATATGCCCTAGCCCAAACTTAAAACTATGTCCATACATAGGAATGGAAGTCATTAATAGAAACTGCCTTCCAAAACGTCCAGACGCTGGATACCAGAAAAACACTTTAAAGCAACTATAATAAATATGATTGAGAGTAAAGGATACCATAGACAAAGAGCCAAAATAAACCATGAAAACATGTCTTACAAAATAGAGAATATCAATAAAAATGATTTCTATATTTTTATTTCTATTAAAATAGAAATTCTGTAGTTATCTATAATAATTAAAATGAAAAATTCACTAAAGATTCTTAGCAGATTTGAGAAGGCAGAAGAAAGAATCAGTGAAGGAGAAGGTAGGTCTATTGATATTATCCAGTCTGAGGAGCAAAAGAGAAAAGAATGAAGAAAATGAAATGAGAGACAGAAATCAAGGCAAAGGAAAAAAATATTTGAAGACATAATAGCCAAAAACTTCTCAAATTTGATGAAAAACTAATGTATGCATTCAAGAAGCTTCACAAGAAGAAATAGGATAAATCCAAAGAGACACACACCAAGGCACATTATAATCAAACTGTCAAAGCTACAGACAAAGAAATAACCTGAAGGCAAAAAGGCAGAAACATTTTGTTATGTACAAGGGATCATCAAGAAGATTAACAGCTGATTTCTCATCAGAAACCATTAAGAGTAGAGTCAGTGGGATGGCATGTTCAAAGTGAAGAAAGAAAAAAATGACCATCTGCCCTGGCTGGTGCAGCTCAGTGAATTGAGTGCCAGCCTGCGAACCAAAGGGTTGCCAGTTTGATTCCCAGTCTAGGGCACATGCCTAGGTTTTGGGCCAGGTTCCCAGTAGGGGGCATGTGAGAGGCAACCTTACATTGATGTTTCTCTTCCTCTCTCCCTATTTCCACTCTCTAAAAATAAACAAAATCTTTTAAAAAAGAAAAAAACAACCATTTAAAAATTTTGTATCCAGCTAAAATCATGCTTTAAAATGTAGGAAAAATTAATTCATTTTCATATAAACAAAACTCAGAATTTGTTGTTAGCAAATATGCCCTACAAAATATGCTAAAGGGTAAAATGAAAAGACAATAGATAGTGGTCTAATCTTCAAAACAGAAATAAAAAAACACCAGTAAATGTAACTACAGAGGTAAATATAAAAGTCAGCATTTTTGTTTCTAATTCCTTTTTTCTGCATGATTTTAAAAACAACTGCATAAAACACTATTAAATTTATATTAATGAGCACATTAATATAACTTGTGGTAACATAAAAGAAGGACAAGGGCTTTATTAGAGCATCCTTTATACTATTATAATTAAGATGTCATTAATCTAAATTTAGATAGTTATAAATTAACATGCTAATTGTAATCCCGAGTAAAATCTTAAAAAAGTAACTGAAAATATGTAATAAAATAAAGTGAATTAAAATAATATACAAGAATATAATTGTCAAAGAAGGCAGTAAAGGAAGAATGGAGAAACAAAAAAGATATAAAATGAGTGTAAGACAAGTTCTTACCAGTAATCACACTAACAATAAATTGGTTAAAATCTCCAATTAACAGGTCAAGTGCCAGAAGAAACAATTTTTAAAAGCACATGATCTAATCATAATTGGTATATAAGAGATTTACTTTTAATCCAAAGAGACAAATGACTTGAAAGAGAAAAATTCGAAAATGATATTCCATGCAAATAGCAACAAAAAGACAGTTGAAGTGGCTATATTAAGATCAGAAAGAATGGACTTTAAGACAAACATTTATTTGAGAGACAAAATATATCATATAAAAGGATCAATCTATCAAGAAGACATAGCAATTATAAATACATATAATCATAACAACAGAACCACAAAATATATGAAGCAAAAGCCAACATAATTGAAGGGAGAAATGACCAATTCAACAATTACCATCTGAGACTTCAATAACCCACTTTCACTAACAAGCAGAAATACTAAGCAAAGATCAACAAAAAAAAGACAAGACTTGAGCATGCTATGTAACCTATGCTTAACAGACTTAAAACAGTCCTCCCAACAATGGCAAAATATACATTCTTCTCAAGTGCACAGGAAATATTCTCCAGAATAGACCATATGTTGGGCCACATAAATTTACCTTATAAGGTTAAAAATACTGCACTGTTACAAAGTATGATCTCCAAATACAATGAAATAAAATTAGAAATTAATAACAAAAGGATATTTAGAGAATTCACAAATATATATATTTTTAAATTGATTTGAGAGAGAGAAACATCAGCTTGCTGTTCCACTTATTTTTACATCCATTGGTTGCTTCTTGTATCTGCCCTGACTGGAGATCAAACCTGCAACCTTGGCATATAGGGACAATGCTCTAACCAACAGACTTACCTGGCCAAGGCCCAGATATGTGTTTTTGTTTTGTTTTGTTTTTTATGTGTTTTTGTTTTGTTTTGTTTTTTTAAACAGCTCTGTTAAATACCCAATGTGATAAAGAAGAAATCAAAGGAAAATTCAAAAACATTTTGAGATAAATAAAATGACACCAAAAATAAAAAAAAAAATTAATGGGCTATAACTAAAGCAGCACTCAGAGGAAAATGATAGCTTTGTATATCTACATTAAAAAAGATAAAGAAATTCAAATCAATAACATAACATTCTACCTTAAAAAATAAACTAGATAAAGAACAAATATAAGCCAAAACAAGAAGGAAAAAACTAGTAAAGAATAGAATACTGGTACATTAGAGAATCTAAAAACAATACAGTCACTAAAACCAAAGGTTGAAAAATACCAACAAAATTGACAGTCCTTTACTGAGACAGACCAAGAAAAAATGAGAGAAGCCTAAACTCACTAATTTCTGGAATTAAAGTGGGGACATCATTATCATCATTAGAGAAATGGAAAATTATAAGGGAATAGTACAACTGATTGTATGACCAAAAAACCAGATAACCTGAATGAAATAAAGGAATTTTCAAAACTTGCAAACTACAAAACTGACTCAAGAAAAAATAGAAAATCTTTTAGATAGACTCAAAGTTAAAAAAAATTAAAACAGTAATCTAAATAAAAACGTTCAACAAACAAAAGCCCAGAGTAAGATATCTTTATTGGTGAATTCTACCAACATTCAATTAACGCCAATCCTTCATAAACTCTTCTAAAAAATACAGGAGGAAGGAGTACTAATTGACTCTTTTGATGAGGCCATTATTACCAAAGCAGACAAAGCACAAGAAGAGAAAGGTACAGATCGATATTTTTCATAGAAATACACAAAATATAATCAGGCAAACACTAGCAAATTAAACATGTCAATATATTAAAAATAATAAATACCATGACCAAGTGAGATTTATCCCAGGAATGCAAAGATGCTTCAATATACAAATATCAGGCAATATAATACATCATGGTAAGGGAGAAAAACATATAAACATCTCAATAGATACAGAAAATCAGTCGACAAAATAACGACATTTTTCCATGATAAAACAGTCAACAAACTAATAATGGAAGAAAAATTTGTCAACTTGATAAAAAGCATCTATGAAAAACCCATGGGTAATATCACACTTCATGGTAAAAGACTGAGAGACCTCTTCAAGATAAGAAGAGGAAAGGAGTGACCCCCCCCAGTGGGAGCAGCACCTGACTGTTACAGGTGCATCTACTTCCAGCCAAGATGGAGGCATAGATAGACACACTGTGCCTCCTCGCACAACCAAATAAAGACAACAACAAATTAGAAACAAAAAGCAACCAGTACTGATAGAAAATTGAACTGTATGGAAGTCTGACAACCAAGGAGTTAAAGTAGACACATTCTTCCAGACTAGTAGGAGGGGTGGAGTCTGGCAGAGAGGGGTTGCATTAAAATAGTGGCTGGCAACCCCAGGTGTACAAGGCAGCAGCAGACGGAACATGCGTGCACAAGGTGGCAGCAAGCAGACCCAGTGAGGCAGCAGATTGTGGAGGGGCATAGCGCACAAGGCGGCTGGCAGACTGGATGGTCCTACATTCGAGTGCAGATAAACCAGGTGAAACTGGGGAGCGAGACAGACCATGGAACCCAGGGTTCCAGCACAGGGAAATAAAGCCTCAAAACACCGATTGAAAACACCTGTGGGGGTTGAGGTGCTGGGAGAGGCTCCCAGCCTCACAGGAGAGTTCATTGGAGAGACCGCAGGGTCTTATAATGTACACAAACCCACCCACACAGGCACCAGCACCAAAAGGGCCTAGTTTGCTTGGGGGAAGTGACTAAAATCCAGCAGAGGGCAGAGCAAGTGCCATTGTTCCTTCTCTGACCCCTGTACCACATACAGTGTCAGAACTCAGCAACAAGGGTTGCCCCACCCAGATGAACACCCAAGGCTCCACCCCTTACTATGTAACAGGTGTGTCAAGACAAAAAAATGGCCGAAACAAATGATCAGATCAAAGCTCCAGAAAAAATACAACTAAGCGACAAACAGGTAGCCAACTTGTCAGATGCATAGTTCAAAACACTGATAATCAGGATGCTCACAGAATTAGTTCCATTTGGTTGCAAATTAGATGAAAAAATGAAGGCTACTCTAAGGGGAATAAAGGAAAATGTACAGAGAACCAATAGTGATGGGAAGGAAACTGGGACTCAAATCAATGGAGTAGACCAGAAGGAAGAAAGAAACATCCAATCAGAAAAGAATGAAAAAACAAGAATTCAAAAAAATGAGGAGAGGCTTAGGAACCTCCAGGACATCTTTAAATGTTCCAACATCTGAATTATAGGGGTACCAGAAAGAGAAGAGAAAGAGCAACAAGTGGAAACGTTATTTGAACAAATAATAAAGGAGAACTTTCCCCATCTGCCAAAGGAAATAGACTTCCAGGAAGTCCATGAAGCTCAGAGACTCCCAAAGAAGTTGGACCCAAGGAGGAACACACCAAGGTACATCATAATTACATTAGCCAAGATTAAAATGAAGGAGAGAATTCTAGAAACAGCAAGGGATAAGGAGACAGTCACCTACAAAGGAGTTCCCATCAGACTATCAGCTGATTTCTCCAAAGAGACCTTGCAGGCAAGAAGGGGCTGGAAAGAAGTATTCCAAGTCATGAAAGTCAAGGACCTATATCCAAGATTGCTCTATCCAGCAAAGCTTTCATTTAGAATGGAAGGGCACATAAAGTGCTTCCCAGATAAGGTCAAGTTAAAGGAGTTCATCATCACCAAGCCCTTATTATATGAAATGTCAAAGGGACTTATCTAAGAAAAAGAAGATAAAAACATGTACAGTAAAATGACAGCAAACTCACAATTATTAACAACCACACCTAAAACTAAAACAAAAACAAACTAAGCAAACAGCTAGAACAGGAACAGAAACACAGTAACGGAGATCACATGGAGGGTTATCAGTAGGGGAATGGGAGGAGGAGAGAGGGGGAAAAGGTACAGAGAATAAGTAGCATAGAAGGTAGGTAGAAAATAGACAGGGGGGAGGGCAAGAATAGTGTGGGAAATGTAGAAGCTAAAGAGCTTATGACACATGGACATGAACTAAAAGGAGGAATGTGGGGGGGAATGTGGATAGGAGGGGGTGTGCAGGGTGGAGGGGAGTGAAGGCGGGGAAATGAGACAACTGTAACAGCATAATCAATAAAACATATTTTTAAAATTTTTTAAAAGGTGAAAGGATTAAGAAGTACAAATTGGTAGTCACAGAATAGTCACAGGGATGTAAATACAACGTAGAGAATGTAGTCAATAATATTGTAAAAACTATGTATAATGCTAGGTAAGTACTTGAATTATCATGGGGTCACTTCATAAATTATGTAATTGTCTAACCAGTATGCTTTACACCTGAAACTAATATAAAATAATATTGAATGTCAACTGTAATTGAAAAATAAATGTTTAAAAAAGAAAAAAAAAGACAAAGTTTTCCTTTTAAGACCAGGACCAAGAATACGATGTCTACTCTCACATCTATTCAACTTTGTATTGGAAGTTCCAGCCAGAGAAATTAAGTAAGAAAAACAAATAAAAAGGCATCTATATTAGATAGGAAGGAATAAAACTACTAATTATGAACAGATAATTATGAATAGATGATCTTTTAGGGATGATGCAGATGGTACAGTCTATATATAGAAATGCCTAAGGGATTCACTTAAACATTTTTGGAACTAATACACAAGTTCAGCAAAGTTACAGTATATAAGATGAATATTATACAAAAATGGTTGCATTTCTAGGCACATGCAATGAATAATCTATAAATAAAGTTTCAAAAACAATCCCCTTTCAATAGCTTCAAAAATTAAAATATTTAGGAATAAATTCACCCAGGGCATGTGATATATATACACTGAAAACTATAAAACATGTTTGATAGAAACTGAAGACTTAAATATGGAAAGACATAATGTGTTTATTGATTGGAAAACTTAGTATTGTTAACATGGCAATACTCACTAAATTTATCTACAGACTCAAAGTAATCTCCATCAAATTTGTAACTTCTTTTTTTATTCCAAAAAAGCTCAAGTTGATCCTAAAATGCATATAAAATTGCAAGGAACCATGAGTAGCCAAGGCAAGCTTCACAAAGAAGTAATAAGTCAGAGGACTCACACGTCCTTTTTTCAAAACTTAATACAAGTCTACAGTTATCAAAATGGCATGGTACTGTCTAAGCACAAACATAATAATCAATGGAATATAATAAAAGCTCCAGAAATAAACCTATACATGCATGATCAATTGACTATCAACAAGGTTGATAAGAGCTTTCACTGTGGAAAAAAATATCTTCCAAATAAATGGTGCTGAAACAATGCAATTTCCACAGAGAAAAGAATAAAATTTGACCCCAACATCACATGGATATAAAAATTAATGCAACCTAAGTGCCCATCAGTAAATGAGTGGCTCAAAAAACTATGCTACATTTACACAATGGATTACTACACAGCAGAAAGAAGGAGCTCCTACCCTTTGGGACAGCATGGATGGATCTGGAGAGCATTATGCTAGGTGAAATAAGTCAGGTCATGAAAGACAAATACCATATGATCTCACTTATAAGTGGAATCTAATCAACAAAATGAACAAGCAAGCAAAATATAACCAGAGACAGCGAAATTAAGAACAAACTGACAGTAAACAGATGGGAGGTGTGAGGGGATAATGGGGGGGGGGGGTTCAGGAACATGTATAAAGGACACATGGACAAAACCAAAGGGGGGTTAGGATCAAGGGTGGGAAGTGGTGATGGCTGGGGTAAGGGAGAATGGTAGGGGGGAAATGGAGACAGCTGTACTTGAATAACAATAAAAAAAAGAAAGACAGAAAATTAATGCAAAATGGATCAAAGACTTAAATGTAAGTGCAAAAATTATAAAACCCTTCAAAGAAAACATAGTGCATGTCTTTGTGACTTTGGATTAACTAACCATTTCTTAAATACAATACCAAAATTACAGGAAAGAAAATAAACATTAGGTATATTGGACTTTGTCAAAACTAGAAACTTTTATGCTTCATAAAACACTGTCAAAACCTGGGAAGACAACCTGGAGAATGGGAGAAAATATGTGTAAATCATATATCTGATAAGGTGTTAGTAATCAGAATATATTAAGGACTCCTAAAATTTGACAACAAAAAGACAATTAATAAGTGGCCAAAGGACTTTCACCAAAGAACATATACAAGTGGATAATAAGCACATGGAAAGATGCTGAACACCATTTGTTGTTAGATAAATGCAAATAAAGCACTCAATGAGATATTGATTCATACCCACGAAGATGGCTATATTTTAAACAAACAAACAAAAAAAAACCCCAAAATTGCAAGCATCAGTGAAAAAGTATTTTGGTCTTTCCTTAAGAAGTTAAACATAGAGTTATTATATGACTAAGCAATTCCACCAGTACAAAGGTGTAGCGGCAAACACACTAGTGGTTGCCAGTGGCTGGGGTGAGGGGCAGGTGGACAGTGACTGCTTAATGGGTATGAAATTTTCTTTTTAGGATGATGAAATAGTCCTGGAATTAGAAAGTGGTGATGGTTGCACCACACTGTGAATATCATAAAAACTACTGAACTATACACTTTAATTGAAATGGTTAAGATACTGGTTTTTATGCTATGTGAATTTTACAGCAATAAAATAAAGAAAAAATAATAAAAATAAAAATAATTACTGTTTCTATTTTTAAAACAATGAAGAATAACACATTTCATTCAAAATAGTAGCAAAAAAATTACAAAAACAACCCAAAGAAAAAGTGAGCATCTATTCAGCATTATTTTTTAAGGTGTAAGGAGTTAAAGAAACCATTGTTAACTTTCCCTTAATAGTCACTCAAATGACTAGTCTTTGTGCCTTCCCACCATTACAAAAATAAAATTTGAAATGCTCTTTCCAGGCAATATTCATAAGAAACTTCCTGGGGTTCCTCCAATACAGAGATAAATACTGAGTCAATACTCAGGGGAATACAAACTTTCCCTGAATATTAATACTCTAAATATCTCCTCTTCTCGGAATTGATAACATTTCAGATGCTTGGGAATATAGAGGATATAATTCAGGAAGATAAATTGAGGGATATTCCTGGGTGGTTGAAATAGCACTGGCAGGAAATGGTGGCTCTGACCAGACAGACCCTCCGTGGGGGTGCAAGTCTGCTGTTTGTCCAGCTGTGATCTCAATTCAGAACTTGGCCCCAGCTGTTCTCATTCAGTCATAACCAATGAATACTCTTCAGAGGCAAGTTTAAACATCCCACCTACAAATTGTCTCTGAATATATCAAGTGGAATATAGTCTGTAGTTCTACTAAGACCTCCCTAAATGTTATATTTTTCCTTTATATTAGTGTATATATTTATTGGCAGAAAAGATGTTGGGTTAGAAAACCCTGCCGTTTCATTGATTTCCAAAAGCATTTTTTTTTTTATAACTGAAGTCACAGGGTGGCTTGCTTTCACTCAACAAAATGAGGCTTTGAAAATTTGTTTGGCTGAATTGGATGCTATCCACCAGGAATAATCTCCATCCTAGAATTAGTGGACTTCAGATGTATTTGTTTATTTGCTAGTCTGGTAAAACTTAAGTGATAAGAAGTTCTATCTTGAGATTATGAGCCAAAAAGTGGGACTTAAGTTGGACAGAGGAAGATCTTTTGTGTTAAAAACAACAAAAAGCTGAAAGGATCTAGATGTCAAAAACAGATGAAGGTAACTGTGCTCCCCCTGGAGGTGATTTTCAATTGTCACGTCTATAATGTAAACAGTATAAGGAATTCTAAAGTGCAATGTTATATATTACAATGTATTTTCACATACAGTATCTCACTTAATCACTCTTTTTCCAAATAAGAAATATAAATCTAGAAAAGTTTATGTGATTTACCTAACATTATACAGTAAATAAGTGATAAAATGTGGAACTTAAATCTGCTCTTTTGAAGAAAGCCCAGGATTCTTTAGAAAAAAATTTTAGTATGAAAATTGTTATTTCATATATATATATAATGACTCAAATGAGAGCTGTCTTTGCTGAGACACTATACAGACCAATAGTACATATTTCATTTCTGTAATGATAAGTATGGAAAAACATAAAACTTTACATAAAATATTATGACAGAGATGAAGACTTGTTTTAATTATAACAGTTGATTTTACTTTAATACTGGGTTATATCCTACCTCTCATCCTTTTTTTTAACCTTTTGGAAAATTAAAAGTAATGATACCCTTGCATTTAGGAAAGAATATTGCAAATATCATGTTTTAAGTTTTAACTCAACAGAAAAAGGAGTACATACTACTGTATTCTATACTAATGACTAACACTACTGCTTCTTGTATGTATTTATAGAATACAGTAAATCTAACCAAATATTTATACATGATAACCATACTATTCATCTATAAAATCATGGAATAGCATTATATGTTAATAAAGGTCCAGCCACATATAAGCATTGTGTGTCAATGTTCATTGCAATCTACTGATGTAACCGTAAATTAGTAATCCCTAGATATATCTCTCATGAGCACTCATAAAATATCATTTTAAAATGCTGTAAATTAAAGGTAAGTCTGGACATAGAAAATAGGAATCCTTTCTAACTCACGGATCACAGTTTTATGAAGCCCTAGATAAAATGTCTATATTTCAAATACTGCTAGAAGAAAGATCTTAAACATTAGATAAGCCAATCAGTAAATTCCTACAGTCTCACTTTCTCTAATTTTCAATTTCTCTTTCCATTAGTCCAAACTTTCCCCATTTCTACTATGAAAAGTCCACTTACAAATATAATGTGATTTTAAATAAGTTTAAAAAATTAAATTTATGCAGATTGCACCTAAAATTTGAAAAAATACCGTAAATAAGAGAGAACCTGGGGCATTGGTGCAGGAAGGCAAATCGAAAATAAGAATGACATCGCTCGCATTCACTAAAAAGGCATACAGAGCAAGAAAAAGATATCATCGAGTTGTTAGTAAGAAGAAACTTTTAGAATGATACAGATGAACAGATATTACCTGCTAGGAGAATAATGAAATATTCCACTGTGGTGATTTCAAACCTAGAGATTTGTAAGAACTTCGTAAATAATACTACTAAAGATGTATTTAACAAGTAGGACATTTAAGGCTTGAAACCAGATAACAAAAAGCTGAAAGTGCTATAGAAAAGTCATTACAATAAGATTGAAAGACTATATATCAAATCAGTTTGTGCTTTGAATTTATTTCTCTTTGTAAACCTTCGTAACTTTTCTTTGTAATTTTCTTTGGTATTTTGAATAAAGTACATTTTTTAGAGTAAATGTACTTATCTTTTTACTAGGTCATACTAAGATATTTGTATTTAATTTCCCTGTGATAGTTAGTTTACAGGGCACATTCAATTTAGTAAAGTCACTCAAAAAATTTTGGGGTTTCAGATGGATGCATGACACTTTGTTAGACGCTAAAAGAGATAAATTTGCAAAGTTCTTGTTTTTTTAAAAAAAGAAAAAATATATATAAATATGTTTCCTAATAGTGAACATAAAATATATACCCAAAATAACACAATACAAAAACATTTAGGTGCTGTGGAAGGCAATAAAGAAAGGAATAAACCTTAGTTGGTGGTCATAGAAGGCAATAAGGAGGTGACATATGAGATAATTTGGAAGAAATTGGTTAAGTAGAAGGTGGGAGGAGAAAGGGAGCCAAGAGCTAACAATGAGAATAAACGAGGCCACAAAAGACAGAGGCTCCCTGTCCACATCCTACTTCAACGGCCAAATTCCAAACATTATTATCTTTATCCATTTGCTTGAGCCCTTTCTCTGACGTGGCAGAGTGTTGCTCTTCCCGTAGATATGACTGGCCAAAGAGCCGAGGAATTAATACCAGCTGTGTCCAGCTCCCTGGCCTCTAATGATTCTACACTGAATATTTTCCCATTGCAATTACTCTCTAGTATCCTGCAGTAGAAGAGACTCTATAACTCTTTATTCATTACATTTTATTGGCTGCCCTCCCTGCATCACTTTTCCATCCTCCTACTGATATTAACTGCACTTCCCAAACAAACTTGAATCTTTGCCCCAGTTTAGGAGGAAATCTAAACTCAGAAATATGAATGTTCAAAATGAGAAAAAAATCAAAATGGTAAAGGAACATGGTTCATATTTAGATGTCCCAAAAAGATATGACTGGAAAGATAGGTTGTATTTATTGGTACAGGATTCAAGCATTTAATCTACCACATTATTAGACAAAAACTTAGTACATTAACTAAGGATAGTGTATAGAGGTAAGAGCAAGGTCAGGATGGAAAGATAAAATACTCTTTTTTTAGTACAAATTGTAAGAATGGGAAAACATCTCTCTATACATGCATCAATCAATGCTTTGCCATTGATGAATTCATATCAGTTGAATGATGGAAAGTGCAGGGTCTGGGAGAGGAAGGAGGTTTGGCATGAGGGTATTAGAAATTGTTCTCTTTGGTTTAAGATGGAAGGTTGATACTTCTTTTTTACTTCTTTAAATTATATTCTATTGATTATGCTATTATAGTTCTCCCAGTTCTCACAGGGCCTCATGTGGGGCTGGGACTCCTTGCTCCCAAGACATCCCTCCCGAATTTTTACCCACCACACGTGGATGTGGGACCAGCCAGTTCCACATCTTTGCCCCTCCTACCAGTCTGAATGGATGTGGTTTCTTTAATTCTGCAATTGTCAGAATTTCATTCAAATCAATTTCTGACAGTTCTGAGTAATGGTTGTTCTAAATTTTAGTTGTAACTTTGATGTGGTTGTGTGAGGAGGTTAGCCATGTTTACCTATGCCATCATCCTGACCAGAAGTCAATACCCCTTTTTTAAAGAGAACTAATATATGAAATTTTCTTTCATTATTTAAAAGTTATGCTTTACATAGTGCTTTGAACATAGTGGTTCCTCAGTAAATACATTGTTAAATCATCTTAAAAATGGTTAGTTTTTCTTTCTAAAGTCTATCACCGTGTCCCTTTATTTTTGGGGGAATATTTTTTAAGTCATGGTATCTCCCAACTAGGCAAAACATAAAAAGATTATTTATATGTATACACACACACACACACCTTTGCTCTATGGTTACTGTCCTTAAGCTCTTGAAAATATCATCCTTCTTTGTTAGACTGATATGTTCAAATTTAATTGACTCTTTCCCAAAAGTTTAAATGTATCTTAGTGTTGGATAAGTATCAAATTACCATCTGTTAGCTCCTTCATACATATGTATCACAAAATAGTACCAAATAATTTGTAGACATTTTCCAAAATGATGAAGGAGACCATAGATGATACCTCAGCCCTCAGTGGAAACTGCTTTCTTCATGAACCACTTTCCTTACCTTCAATCTTCAATTTTAAAGAATTCTGAATTTCTGTCTCAGAATCTTTAATATTCTAGAAAGCAAATGAAAACTGTGAAAAGTGTAACCTGGATTAATTTTAAACTCTTTCAAGAAAACAATCAAATGAAAGCCTTTCATCGTTGTACTAGAAGCCGCAGGTCCTTAGGGAAGCTAAGGGAACATGTTAAGAATTATGATCTCTAAACTTTTCTAGAAATACTCCTACTTGGAGGTATGAAAGCTTGTGTCATTTTAAAAATTGCAATGTAAAAGTTTGACTTATACTTAGACATCTCAAAAAAAAAAAAAAAAAAAAAAAGCCAGCGTTATTAAGACACAGTCAACCCAGGGAACTGTTTCTTTCTATTTCAAAAGTCTCCACCTTTCTCTCCCTCCACTTTTAAGGACTGTTCTTAAACTGGGTTAATAAGCAATTTTACGTATTTTCAAAGGTCTTCTCTCAAGAGAGAGAGGAGGTTATAGTTCACTTGGTTATAGGTAGTGACTTTGCCACAAAGGAAGTTGAATCACATTGGTTTACCCTTTAGAATTTATAAAGAAAAACAGATATTGTTTTTGCTTTTTCTCCTGAAGTTTAAAATTACTTTACATTAATGTGCTTTAGAATCAGTTACAGAAGTTGAGAGGCAATAACTGTAGCATATTTCCTTCCATCCTTATTTGTGAACATCATTAAAATGAAACTCGTAAACAAAAAACACCCACTTCATCCCTGTTTATCACTTTAAAAATGCAATTCCATGACCAAAGCCACCACCGCTGATACCAAACAGATGTGTTCTGTCAGAGGCAGACTCGGCACTGAAAGTTCAGCTCCCTCTGAGTATATTCTCAGGGCATAACAGGAATAAATTGCTACATTTATGGTAATTTCTTTCCAGAAGGGAAATGATTTTGAATGGAATTGAGTAGAAAATTCACCTTCAGAAACGAACAGGGTGGTGACAGTATTAGACATCAAAGTCAACCCCTGCATAGGGAAAGGCACTTCTTGACCCTAAAACAGAAAGATCATGTGCCTGGGTCCATCCCAACCCCTCCTATGATGCAGGAGACCTGAAAGTTGTGTTTCCCATTGAGTCAATGTTAAGATCCTTAAATGTGTTAGTGGTATTGTGATTACATAGGAAAATGTTTTTGTCCTTAGAATACTCTCATGTTGAATTATTTAGGAGGGAAGTGTCATGATGCAGGCACTTGACTTTAACACGATTCTGCAAAGACTAAGTCTCATGTGTTGGGAATTGGAGAATAAAGCAGGTATTTATGATAGAGGGACAGAGATGGAGGGATAAAGGCAGGTGCTACATTTTTTAAAAGTGAATAAGGAAATAAAGAAATTTATATTAAGTTTCATCTCAAATTTTAACAAGTATGTTTTCTTTAAATGAGAGTTCATTAAATGTAAATCATAGTTAATTTTGGTTTTCTTTATCAGTCTTAGAAAAAAAATGCCCTTCAATTCTGAGGACTCTAAATTTTCGACCTAATACTACACTTGTAAAAAAAAGACAATATAAAACATGTGTGATTTTATCAAATCTCTAATTAAGAAAGTTGAGTGACTTAAAACAATATAAATGTATTATCTTTTGGAGGTCAGCAGTCTAACATGTGTTTCCACAAACTAATATTAAGGTGTCGGGAAGGCTGCGTGTCTGGCAGGGATTCCAGGGAAGAAGCCATGACCTTGTTTTTTCAGTGTCTAGAGGCTTCCCACATTCCTGCCTTCACATTCATCTCCTCCCATCATCAAAGCCAAGGATCTCCAGTCAAGTCCTGGTCACACCACTTCACTCAGATACTTTTAAGGATCCTCAGGACAACACTGTGTCTACCCAGATAATCCAGGATAATCCACACATTTATTGTAAAATCAGTTTATTAGAAACCTTAATTTAATCAAAACTAACTCTGTTGTCTTATAACAAAACACGCTAACAGGTTCTAGGGATTGGGGCATTGCACCTCTTTGAGGAAACCAATATTCTACCTAACATAGGCATGCTGGGACAATTTGAAAAAATTAAAGGCATTTTTTTTAAAGATTAGTAAAATGAAGATACATACACACACAAATAAAGAACAAAGATAAACAAACCTCTGGATGCTGTACAAATTTATAAGACTCTGATACAAAAATTTATGGCAATAAAATTGGAATCTTGAATGAAATGAACAGTTTTGTGTAACTATGTAAAATGTATTATGCCAAAAATGACTTAAAAAGAAAATAGAAAAATGACCCATGGGAAAAAAAGAAAACTATTCATAAATATGTGGCCTAAAATGTTTAAATAAATATTACAACAAACTTTTTACCAGCAGGTCTTTCTCATGCAGAGTTCAGGAAAAACAGAATAGAGGGACAGGTTTCCAACTCATTTTTTATGACGCTATTAAGATGTTAATACTATTATCTGCACACACCCTAACACACCCTAACCCGACTATGAATGGCTCACTGGTGCATTTGCCTTCCGTATCATCAGTGTTCTTCTGGTGATCCAGACTCAGCCAGTGAAGTTCATTGTCTTACACTGAAGATCTGCTTTCTGACATCATTTTTCTGTGGAGTTACCTTAAGTTCTTCTTTTGCATAAATAATCATTACTAATAATGCCATAATCTTGACAGCTATGCAGGCTCAAGTTCTTAGCTTTGTTCTTTATTTTCTTTTCCTTACATTCCATCGCTGAACTGATCATGAAATGTTAATTCAACCACAACAGGGATCTACAAAGATAAATGGCATTTACTTATTTGAATATCCATTCATATTATATAATGTGAACTTTCAATGTTGTTTCCTGGGGTAGCTAGTCTCCAAAGGTGGTCCCCAATGAACCACTTCTGATATTCACATACTATGTAGTTTCCCCCTACACTGAAATGGGCTGACTGGCCCTGTGATACATATTTACCAATAGAATACGGCATTGGTGCTAATTTCAGGACTAGTCTTCAAGGCAAGAGGTGGATCACATTTTCTTTCTCTTAGAATGCTCCCTTTTTGGCACTCTGAATCATCATGTAAGAAAACTTGCCTTTCTGATGGACAGTTCACATGGAGAAAACTGTATGAAGAGGCCACATGGAGAGGGAGAGAGTGCTAGCAATCGGAGCATCTTTATCAATTCTATTCATGCCTTCATTCCCAGTAAACTTCTGACTGTTATATGAGGGGCATCATGTGAGACCAGAAGAAAATCTACCCAGTAAACCCAGAGAATTATGAGAAGAAAATAAATGAGGGTACTCTCTTAAGCCATTAGGGATCATTTATTTTATTTTGAAGAATAGATAATGCAAACTATAACCTAAAAAAATGTGTGAAACTGCTAAATTGCTTTACCTCGCTGGAGTAAACAGCTGAAGCTGAGAGCAGGCCAGGGTGAGGCTTGGCTTGCCTGGAACTTATTTACAGCATTTAGTCTCTAAACATCCAAACACCCACACTCTACTATCCCTAAGTGCATGATCAGGTGGGCCTCTGAGAGTGAGGTCCTTTTGGCTTCAAGCATAACTAATCCCATATGCACGTCAAAAACACACAAATCCTTCAAGACCAGGCTTCATAAGTCCCTTTTGCTGTGAACCTCCTGCAAAGCTTCCAGAAGAATGTGTTTTTGTCCAGCTCTGTTTAATCACCAAATCATTTTGCTTTCCTTAATGTGTGGTTGATTTAACTTTATTTTAACGACCTCTTTAATTATTTTAAGAAGAAATCTTTTCGTTCTCTACTAGATCAAAATATACTTCATCCATATCTTTCAACAATGCCTTTCAGAAACAGTAGGATATTTGCTGAATCAGAGTATAAATCATCAATGGGCATCTAATTTTTCAGGGTAAAACATGCTTGTGGGACTAAAAGCAAAATAATTGAGTTCTGTTTGGACAACGTTAATAAAGATCAGGCTTAGTGAAATGCAGGGAGCGTCTTTGAGGTTCAGATACATTTTCAAGTCTATTCTGGCATTTTAAAGATTAGACAACCATATTTATCAAATTTCCCTGGAAGCATTTTTCTGATATTATTTCCCATTGCCCTCCTAAACCATTAAAATACCCTGATTTATAGTATTCTAGTATTTTAGTGTCCTTGCTCTCTAAACTGCCTTTCACACCCAGGAGAATCATGGCAATCCCTTGTCCTTCTACCAGTCTCAGTTTCTATTTCAGGGAATAGAATTGCAAAGCAAAGACTAAGCCATTTCATTCTCTCTGTGTATCTTATAATCATAAATAATAAAAATAGAATAAAATGTAACATAAAACCCCATGCTTAATTATAAATAAAAATAGACACTCATTTCTTAATACATGGGGACAAAACAAATCCATAAAGTACACTGTGGTGACTGTGAGGGTGGGGTGGAGGTGAAAGAGGGTATATATAGGGGGATCAATGGTAATGGAAAAAATACAATAAAAAATGAACTGCTTAAAATTTTATAAACTACAGTGTGAAGTGCCCCCACCACCAAAGAATTATTTTGCAAGGGTAAAATATTCTCAAACTTAAAATAGTAGTTTTATAATAATTATGAGTGAAGAAAATTGCATTAGCATCAATAACACAGCTGTTGACACCTCACAACATATAACAAGCTGTGTTGCAGCACAGCAGCCAGAATGAGTGGGAGCTTAATAAGTGTTATCCCTGATAATAAATTAACATCATATTTTGAATATGCACAGAAAATTGACCAACACAAGCAAAAAAAAAAAAAAAACATTTCCACTTTCCCCATGGAATTTTTCCTGGCAGTAAAATAAATGAAATAATCACTTGACTCTCCTCACCTGGCACCAGGTACAATGCTGCTATATGAAAGCCTCTGGTCTCCTACTTCTTAAAGCAGCATCTGTATCACCCTAGAGCTTGGTAGAAATGCAGAATCTCAGGCCCACCCAGCACTGCTGAATCTGAATCTGTATTTGAAAAAGGTCCCCCAGGAAACTGGCTTGCACATTAATGTTTGAGAAGCTCTGATCTAGTTCATCTCACTTGGTTTTCTCGTTTGATCCACTTCCCTACAGGGTGTTCTTGCCTGGATAAATCATTCTTTGCACAGGGCAAGTAGGCAAGTGGCTATTTTACAAGGAGAACAATATGTTCATAACCTGCCCTTGCTGTTACTTTCTTCTTCTAACATTGTACCCATCAATGCCTTCCCTGAGTCATCAAGCATGCTGGCCTGATTCAGGGCAAACCAAAAGATTTTCATCTCTCTGTGATGATTCATACCCTTTCACTAGAGTACAGAGAAAAGAGAAGGCAATGTTGGCTGTTCTTACTCTTCTCTGCCAACTTCCCTATCCCCTGCTGCCTTCAGAAATAGGGGCAATTAACACCCAGGGTGAGTTCAAAGAAGGCCCACTAGTATTTTTATCCACTTGCAAAATTATCACAGAACCTTCCCACTTTTAGCAGAGTCCTAGTCTTGGCTTTAAACAGACACACTGCTATCCAGAGGTCTGAACTATTACAGATGTAGAAATGGTTGAATTTTCAGAGCAAAAGACAATCTATGACTTTGGTTGTTTCTAAGGAAGAAGACATTATCATGAACTATGGTTGACAATGTCAAGTTCATGTAAAATGATACAGAGATTGACTAAAGCTATGATTTATTTTAATACCTCTACGATTCTTTTCTGAAAAGGAAATTAACATGCTTCTGATATAGAAGAGTCAGTTTTTAAGAAACCAATCCTCCCATAAAGAATAGTCATCAGTCCTGCCAAAATGCAAAACAAACAAACAAAACCCCCAAAACCTAATGTAAAGATCTTGAGAAACATGGAGACTAAAAAGCAGGCATGTTGTATAATATTCCATCATGTAAATGTACCATAATTTTTTGATCCATTCATTTACTGATGGGCACTTAGGTTGCTTCCAGCACTTGGCTGTTGTAAATCACACTGTGCTGAACACACACACACACACACACACACACACACACACACACACACAGAAAGGTATGTTTTGGGGGACAGTTGAAACTAGAGCAAGTGACCTAAACAGAATTCCTTTAGTTGTGGTTTTACACAGAGGTGAAGCTAATGTGATAGTTAAAGTTATGACTCATTCATACACACACACGCACACACACGCACATCATCCTTTTTTCCAGAGAAATCAGAGATAGGAGCCCTAAGATAACCACAACCACCAGAGAGTGATAGAAGAACCCCGGAATGGAGAGACTTAGAGAAAGAAATCCCTGGATGATCCCGAGTTGGACTTGCACAGGGATGATTGAAAGCAACAAAAACTGAGACTTAAATAACTAAATGTAGAACGGAGCCATTCACTGCCCCTCATAAGTGTGATGGTCTGCAATTTTCATTTATCTGAAATAATTGTGTGACAGAACAAAACTATCAGCACTTGTTGGAATAATATAACAATCTAGATATTCCATAACACGACATTCATAATATCCAGTATCTAATACAAAAATCGCTTAGTGTACTAAGAGCAAGAAAATGTAACTCACTTCCAAAGGAAAAGACAGTTGATACAGGCCAACCCTGAGATTAGACGAGGACTTCAAAGCTGCGATTTTAACCATAACCAGTGAGGTAAAAGAAAACATACTTCTGTTTAGTGAAAAGATAGAAACAGCATATAAGTAGGAAATATAATAAAAAGAATGGAAATGTTACAAATAAAAATATAAAGATTCCAAATAAAAATACTCCAAATGAGCATAATAGCAGAATAGATATGAGGAAGAAAGAGTTAATAACCTTGAAGATAGATCAATAGAAACATAACATTTGAAGAAGGAAGATAAAGACACTAGACAAAAGAATGAAAACAGTCTCAAAAATCTGTGGGGGTGTTTTCAAATATACAAGTATTTATCTTAGAATATGAGGAGGAAAAAGGGGCAGAATGAGATCTTTGAACACATAAAGACAGAAATCTTCCCAATCTGGTGAAAGATACATTTATATATTCTAAAAGTTCAGCAAACCTCAAATTGAATTAATTCCAGAATCCATGCCTGGGCATATCACAGTCAAATAAAGAAAAGCTAAAGAAATTTGTTCTAACAAGACAATACTGCAAGAAATAATAAAGGAAGTTTTTGAGGCTGAAGAGAAATTATACTAAAGAAAACCTGAGGTCTTCAAAAATGAATGAAAAGCATACATGGACAATTATAAAGGACTAGTTTATCTCATAATGTATTTAAAGTACACATGACCATAAAGAAAAAAATTTGAGACATTTATAATATATTTAAAGGGCTAGAGCTAAATAGTCAATAAAATTAAAACAATTATATAAAATATTCAAAAGAAGGTAGGAAAATAAAATAGAGATAACAAACCATAAAAATAAAATAAAAATAATTGTAGCCTTGAACAATTTAAATAAAATTAAAAAATAAATAAAGAAAAAGGAAAAATAAATGTAGACTGAAGTCCAAACATAAAACTAATTCCATTAAATGTTACTAGATTAAATTCTCCAATTAAAAGAAATTATCAGAATGAATACAGATTCAACTGTATGCACAGAAAATGTTTAAGCAAACACAGAAAAACACAATACAAACAAGAAAGTTGGCCTATATATGTTAATGTTATATAAAATAAACTTTAAGAGAAAGAGTATTATCCAGGATGAATAAGTATATTTCTTAACGACAAAAGAGTCAATATAGCTAGAAGATATATCAATCATAAATGTGTACATGCCTGAAAATGCTCGAAATACATAAAGCAAAATTTAACAAAACTAAAAAATAAACAACTGAACAATCATAGTAGGAAATTTTAGGATCTTCTCTCAGTGACTGACAGAAAAAAAAACCACCAAAATTTTGAGAGTAAAGAGAATAAAGAAGATTTGAAAAACTGATGAATGAATAAAGAAAAGGTGGTATACCTATAAAATGGAAGATTATTTGGCCACAAAAATGAAGTCCTGATATATGTTGTAACATGGATGAATCTTAAGAACTTGGTAAATAAAAGAAGTCATTCACAAAAGACCCTATGAAATGATTCCATTTATATGAACTGTCCAGGACAGCAAAGTTATAGAGATTAGCAGTTGCTGAGGACTGACAAAAATGGAGGGATGTGAGTGATGGCTAACCAGCACTGGGTTTCATTCTGAGGTGATAAAAGATGTTCCAAAATCTATATTGATGTTTTCACATATCTGTGAATGTAATAAAACCAATGAATTGTACACTTTAAATGGTTACATTGTGTGAATCATATATCTCAATAAAGCTGTTTTTAAAAAGCAGAAAAACAAAAATGATATACGGAATTTGAATATTGTTAACCCACTTTGACTTAATGATATTTTTAAAACACTACACGACATATGCATGACCTTTTCTTCATGCCACCTGCAGGGACCTGATCTCCTTTGTGTGATAGGATCCAGGATAGATCCAGGCAATGTTTAGATAACTAAGACACAACTGCTGGTTATACAGAGCTGAAAGCACACAGCAGTGCTTCCCAGTGCAAGATTCTGAATATTTGAAGGGAAATGTTTGCTTGTTATAATGATTACAAGGTTCCACTAGCATATAGTGGGCAGAGGCTCAAGATGTTGTATATTATCAGGTATTGGATATATCACGTGGGAAGAAATATCCCTTATCCCACATGACTTTCCAACCTATAACAGACATTCATATAGTAAAAGCTTTTTTCTGACATTAGCTGAATACAGACTTTAACCAATAAACACAAAGAATTTTCATTCAGTTTAATTTATACAGAGAATTCTCCAAGAATGTAACTATCACTAAAATCAAGTGATAATTGTGCTTTCATTTGGGTTATTTTTTTACCAGAACTTACCAAGAGTTCCACAGAACAAATGTCATGCACAATAATGACTTTTTGGTATTTGAATCAACCAGCAAAACACACCTGCTTTGGTTTGCACAGGTAGCTGTCACATTCATAATGATTTATTATAGGAGTCAGTGCCTGAAAATTCTAGCTGTCTTGGCATATAACTTTGCCCAAATATTTACAAATAGAAATAAATATTTTATTATAACTTACTTTCATTGTGTTTTTTCACATATTATAGGTAGGGCATTGTGTTGATTTTTCAACTTATGAGTGTAGGTGAGTTTCATTGCAGGATAGAGAAAGGTGCAAGACAGATAAGTTGTTAAATCCGATGGAGTAGAGATCCACTAATCTAGAGGGAAGGTGAGTGCACAAATAATCATGAAAGCATGAAAGGGTTGCTAAAATGGAGGAATGTACAATGCAGAGAAGGTATATTAGTTTCCTATTGTTACTATAATAAACTACCACAAACTTACTGGCTTAAAACACAGAAATGTCTTCTCTTGTAGTTCTGGAGACCTGAGCAAAATGAGTTTCACTGGGCTCAAATCGAAGTGTTGGCAAAGCTATTCTCCCTCTGGAGTCTCTAGAAGAGAATCTATCTCCTTGCCTTTTCCAGCTTCCAGGGCCTGCCTCCATCCTTAAGATGCATCACTGCAATCTCTGCTTCTGCTATCGCACAGCCTTCTCTAAAGTCTAATCTCCCTCTGCCTCCCTTTTATAAGAACACATGCGATTACATTTAAGGCCATGTGTACAATCCAGGGTAATCTCCTTATCTTAAGATCCTCAACTTCATCCTACCAGCAAAGTTATACCTGTCCTACAGAGTAAGAGTCACAGGTTCCAGGGATCAGGGCCTGGACATCCCAGGAGGGTGTTATTCAGCAGCCCTCCCCCACCCCCGCCCCCCAGAGATGTAGGAAGGTCCGCCCTGGGTAGTGAATAAAAGCCTCATGAAGGAGAAAGTTTTAGTGTAAGGCATAGTCAGCATTAGTAATAACAATAACAAAGTAGGGGAGGGACCAGACAGAGTTTGGGATGGAAGGGTTTTTCTGGAGTGAAGAAAACTAAGGGAAACGCGGAGGGACGCATGAGAAAAAATGTCACGTTCGAAGAAAGAGCAGTGAGTTCAACAGTACTGCAGCTGAGCACAAGGACCGCAAAATGGGTCGCATGCAATTCTGCAGAGATATAAAACAAAATTTAATATTTTTTTCTGTAGACAACCATGAATTATTGAGGAATTTTAAGCAGGGCAGAAACACGATCATCTTAGAAACATCACACAGAAGGAGGCCTCTTAGGCCGGAGGCTGGTAAACACACTGGACAGTCGCCCAGGGTAGAGATAATGAGGACCGGGACACTACCCTCTACGGATGCATTTTCTTTTATTTTTCTATTTCTATTTTCAAATAATCCTCTTATTTACAGCCCTGTGTCTTTTAATGACGACCCGTGAATTGTGGCATTTTCTTTTTTAAACTCATTATTTCAGAGTTTTAATATGCTGAGGGTCACACCACAAGTCACAGCAGCTCTGAAGATAGAGAGCAGTAACAGGCCAATTCTCAGAAACCTCTGGGAAAATAAAAACAAATCTCAGTCTTAGAAAGATACACATTGCTGGACCTTTGGCTGACTTGATGAGAAATCACCTTTGAAAAAGTTTAATTTCAATACCGAAAGTCCAAAAGAGGGGCCATTATTCATACCGTTGTATTTTTTAAGTGTTGCATTGTTTTGACTCAGAAAATTTAAAAGAAAGGAAAAGTCTGTATTACAATGTTCCCATTAACAGCATCAGAGAATTAAGATATTACTGCATTTGAAAAACCTCCAGAGATCTGTTTTACTATTCCTTTTGTGAGAAAATTAAGGTTTAAAGTTGGAAAACTTGTTCTTGGCAGACAAATTTTTCATCTATGCAACATGATATTAAAAAGCACACTTCCGAGTCTAAAGTCAAATTAAGCTCCGAGAGCCCCCCTTTTCGTGCATAAAGTTGGCTTAGTAGAAATGTTTTGCATTCTCCTCAACTGGTGTAAATTTTTCCCATTGGATAACAATGGATCATTATTTAACATTCTCAACTGCTTCCCTCTATCACTGGAATATAACTGGAATATAAACAAATAATATAGGCCTCTTCACAAAATTCCCTCCTTTCCACCCATTCTTTTACTTTTGTTCCTTTCCCTCTAATTTATTTTTTAATCTGACTGGTAAAATTAGATGAGATAGCAGTCACTGAGGACACAGTTTGGGATTGGAGGTATTAACTATTTCTTCTGATCCTGTAGAGTCCACAATGCCCAGGCACTCACTCTGCTTCTGCCTCATTCAATGCCATGGAGGCTGGAAGGCAACTGCAGTGTCAAAGGGTCCAGAAGAGCAGCACCAACATCACCTGGGACTGAGAGAAATGCAGCATCTTAGATGCACCCCAGATTTGCTGGACCACAAATTATGAGGGTGGGACTTAAGCCATCTGTGTTTTATGGATTCCTCCAGATAATCCTGATATGACCTAAAGTTTAATGAGTGCCATCATAGACAACACAATGTGTCTCAGATTGTCCTCTGCAAAATGAGATAATAGTAATGACAATTACACAGCACTACTGTCATGCTTAAATCAAATGACATTTTGAAAAGTATTTAGTAAAAGGATTGGAAAGTATAATAGGCACTAAATACATATTTGTTCAGACCAAATAATTTTGTACCTGCTGATTATAAGGCATGGAGTAGGCACTGAAAGAATGAGGATCAGAAATAGACTTCAAGCAATCATTGGTCTGGGCCAGGGTGGGTAGGATGTGAGTAACATGCAGAACAATAATGGCAATTAGAAAATGAGTGTCCTGATGAAAGTGCAGGTAAAGGACTGGTGTGGGAGGGATTAGAGTAGGAGGCACGTCTGGATAGAAGGCATTGTTGAGGGAGGCTCTGAAGCCTTGGTAAGACCCTTGGAAACAGGAAGATGAAAATTAGGAAAACTCAGACTTCTGAAATGGCTTGTGCAAAGATATGCAACTTGAAAAATGCAGCATATGTACAGAGAATAATTTAGTTGGCTAAAATGTAAGGAGCATACCTTGGAAGAGTGGAAAATAAAGTCAGATTAGCAACAGATTTTTCAAGATACCAGGCTGAGGATTTTGAACTCTAGCATTTAGATAACAGAGACCTAGTTAAAAGTGTTTGGACAGGGGAGCAATACATACAGAAGAAATTCTGATGCACAGCTTAAAATTGGATTTAAAAATAAGTACAGAGGTCAGGATGTAGGTTGATTTTCTTGTTAACAGACTTTTGGCAAATATCTACTGTTTATTGAGGTAGATCCATGGACACAGATTCAAACTCGCAGTACTTGCCGCCAATGAGTAAACAATCTAGTGAAAATAGACTATCAAAAGTTAAGTAAGAGGAAGTCCAAAAGAGAGATATTTGACTACTATAAGAGGTCAGACAAAGAACAAATTATTTCGGAGCATTCCAAATTAAGACTGCCTCTCTACCTCCCAGAAGTCTCTAATGGGTCAATCAAAAAATAAATGTTGGAGTGGGGATTGTTTTGCACGATGTGGAAAGAAAATACCCATTGTGACTTACAATCAGATGTTCTTTTACCTTCTTGGTGACACCAATAAGCAAGTTTGCCCTTGATCGTCTCCAGAAAAAGAAAAAAAGTAGATCATACAGGGATATCAAAAGAGCAAGCAGGAAAGAGAAATAACCGGGGACTGGACATTACATGTTCTCTTGCCTAACTGCAGATAGAGAACCTGTCTCTGAAAAGAGTGGGAGCTTTTTGGATAGGCTGCTTATGAATAATAATCATGCATAATAATAATTTTCACTTGATCTGCTTCCTTTAAGAAGGAAAAATGGAGGTCAGGAGGCTCTCAAGCCCCATGCAAAGGATTTTCTTAAGCATCTACCTTAATAGAAATTGTACTGCAAAGGAGATTGCTTCAGGTTATATAGATAGTAAACAGCAACTTTTCACCAGCTGGTTCCATGTGAAATGCAAGGATAGAAAGATATTTCCAAAATTTAATCTCTAGATGCTATAATTTCCATTGCTAAAAATATGAAACATTAGAAGTTTAAAGAATCCACTCACAGATCATCACAATTAAAACTTTCAGATATTAAAATATTACATTTAGTTCAATTCATGGCTAAGGGGATGAGACAGTATGGTGAGTTTGCAGAAGCCAAAAATAACAAGATATCATAAATTCACAGAAGTGAGGGAAAACTGGGGTCAGTGTTTGGTCTGGGGGATGCGTCCATTGCAGGTAGAACAGAAGCTGTTTTTTAATATACCATCCATTGGGATCCAGAAATAAAGCCTGAGATGAGCTGGGGTGCAAGGTCAGTTTTGAGACCCCCTAAATAAATTTAGGCCCTGCCAAGTGAGACAACTATAAAGGGTGAATTTAGGAGGGTAGGAAATCCACATGAGGAGAAAGTAAGGATACTTACTATTCAAACTTTCTCCGCCTAAGAAATATTTTTTCCTTCCCCTGGCTCCTTGGGAGGTAACCTCTAAGCCGTTGGAATGTCCTGTTTAATAAAAATGTGTTTGTTTTATATTCTTGAATAATGTCAGATAGTCCATGTTAACAACGTGATTTATGGTGCAGGCCCTGAATCATGCAGGAACAACTTGACTCCTGGCGAGGCTAGAGACAAGGCCAGTCGCACAGAGAGTCAGGCATGTCTGTATGACTTTCCCTCAGTAAAATCCCGGGACCTCAGGGCTCTGGTGTCCTCCTCTGGTGCGCAATGCTGCGTACATGTTGCTGCACATCACTGCTGGGAGCAATAGCATCGTCATGGCTTTGCCGGAGAACACAACTAGAAATTCATGTGTAAAACTCCCCAGGATCCTACCCTACGTGCCTCTTCCTTTTGCTGAGTTTAATCTGTATCCTTCTGTTGTAATAAACTGTAACCATGAGTTTAACAGCTTTTCTAAGTTCTGTGGGTCCTTCCTGCAAATCATTAAAACCAAGGGTAGTGAAGGCATCCAGCCAGAGTCCACACTTGTCTGTTGTCTTTGCTATGAGAGAAATAAGAAAAACTGTATTCTCCGAGAATTACTAACCTAAGTCTGAGGCATGTGGATCTGAAGCCAGAAGTTACAATAACTCCTAGTCTGAAAAATCCACAAACTCCAAGTTAGTTTAATTTTGGCCTGGGTTGGTGACTGCCCTAAGGTGCCTGTCATAACTGAATAAAATACCTTGTGGGAGGAATACTCTTAAGGTTTGATCTTAAGTGTCATGGAAATTAAAGTAGGAGATAACGTTGAAGAAGGTGTGATTATTGCATTTGGCAACTTGAGAAGTTTCCAAGTAACCATACTGAAGCATTTTATTACTTCTTTACACTTTTTTTGATATACCTGATCAAAGTGACTTTCTCTAAAGGAAACTTTATTTCCTTGTGTTGAGATGAATTTCAAACAGAGAGAGGAGCTGTGGTCAGGTTCCACCTTGTTACAAGGAGGGAATTTTCCTCGCTACTTATACAGCACTCAACGACTAGAAATTTCCTTTCCCATAATGTTAAACCCAAGATGTAGCAGTGTCTTTGGGAGATCAGAATAATATAAATTGACACTAACAGCATAAAAAGCAAGGGTGGTGAGCTTGGGTATTTTGTTACTGTTGTTTGTTGTTGTCATTTTTTGATGATGATTATGATATTGTGAATTACTGTGGAGAAAGTAGGCATAGAAAACTTAGTCTAAATAGAGTAAACTCTTCTTAGTGTTCTGTCCTGGGATGGATACCGGGTAGGATAAATGGTAGAGCAATTTTTGAAGCTTTGAAAGTGAGCAGAAAAGTGACAAGCGAATTTAATATGATTTTAGTCCAAAGCAAATATCTAAGAAAATTTTAAATTGAACTCTTTCAGGAATGCTGGGCTCAAAACAATCAATTATGATTCAGGAATGAAAGCAAAGAGTTATCATAAATACTTACTCAAGATGAAGCTTAATGGAGGAAAAGACAAAAAAAGAAACCCATAAATCATCTAATGCTCAGAAGCAAAAAACATTATTGTCTTTTAAAATATGATGGCAGTTCTAATACTGTATAGTTTATGGCATTCTGATTACTTTAACTTCAAGACATGGAACAGCTTAGAGGACAAGCACACTTGTGGTAGGCTGAAAATTTTTGTTGGTTTGTTTTGTTTGTTTGGCATCTCTTTGGGGAAGTCATCTGTTGCATTTTTATAATATGCAGTCCTGGTAGAGTAAACGTAAATTAATCCCATACCATCTCTGTTGCAAGGATCTGCTTACGACCCACTGCGATCCAATTAGCATCCAATGCTACAGTGACAGATCCAAGGAGGGATATGAAACACAATTCAGACCAATGAATGAGTTTTCTACATGGCTTGTATTTATGCTGTAGGGAAAGAAACCTGGTCTTTCACCTGGATCACTTACTGGAAACGCCAAGGGAGTGTAAAGTTGCCAGTGGCTATCTTTGTGATCATATGAAAAAACACAGAGATAAGCAGAGCTGAGAGAAATAGGAAAAGTGGGAGATTTCTGATGACATGATTTAAACTGCCAGGTAGAGTTCTGGCCAGGATTCCAAATTACATGTGTCAGTCAGTTCCCATTATCCTGACTAAATACACAATTTAAAAGTAATGATTTTTCAATCTTCCAACAGGATACAGTATAACCAGAAAGTCCTGAAGGACCAAAATAGTATAAAACTGGACTGGATTTATTCAGCAGATTTTAGAAACTAGTGCTATTGACTGAAGTCCCTCTCCACCAAATTTTGTAATGAATTAACATTCACAAGGTGTGAAATAAACATGTAAATTCCATGGCCCAAAGAAGTGATGCCAGCTAAAAATATCTGTCATAAAAGCATTAGTTTTATTTATGGATATTCTTTTTACAAGTGTGCCTTAACAGGGAAACAAGACTTATTTGGGTATACCTTCTTTAAAAAAATGTTGTTTATTGTCAGAGATAGAATTTGGGTTTGCTCTCATACATTAATTCATTTATTCAGTAAATAACTATTAAGCACCTACTATGGTGCCAGGGAATGTGCTTGACTCTAGAGATGAGTAATAACAGATACATTTACCGGTTTCAAGGGGCACTCCCTCTGGGAGAGAAGATAAGCATATTTTCAATAAACATTATTGAATGCAAATATTTTTGAGTCAATACTAGAAATTGTGGTAGAACAGAGGAAGAAAAAATATATAGTTTACTTTGACAAAAGAAGAAAAGTCATAGAAGGCTTCACAGAAGAAATAATAAAGGACTAAGTTCTTGAGAATAGGAAAGTTAGGCAGGCAGGCAAAGTGTAGGAGGGAAGGAGCAACATAAAGTGGTCTATGGCTGGAGAGGAGTGCGGGGGGCAGTGCGGTTTGGGGGAGTTGTGTTGGGTTGGCAGTAGAAGGAGCTGGATAAATGGCCCAGGGTCATCAAAAGCTGGACTTGCTTGCAAAGAGCAGGAACCTTACTCTACATGGCATGGAGCTCTGAAAGTATTTGAATCAGTGGGGTGCTCTGAATCATGAACTTGACACATGGGACAATTATCCTCTTCAGTTGTTTGGATTCTACCACTTCTCACTCTTCCCAGGAAGTAGGAGTGTTGGGTTTTCTGCAGCTGGCAGTCCAACTGGCTCCTGCAGATCTTGTTTTGGGGGATGTCGTTATCTAGAAATGGTCTCTTGGTAGTATACTTCTTTGTCTAGAGGGCCTACTTTGGTAAAACAGGTAAAGAAAATTAGTGTTTGATCCATATGATTATGCATGTTATTTTCATGCTGTCAATTGATGAAACTCTAGCCTGTATTCTACCTCGTGATCTAAGGTTGGTGTTTCCCCCCGATAATCACAATGAGGTTCCCCATGAGTTCTGACACTAATAAGTTAGTTCTGGGGGCACAAAGAGAGTGAGGAGGAAACCCTTACATGGAAGAACAATTTCCCCCACCTGAAATATGTTTCCTTTTAGGCCCTTCTTTATAAGGGGAGGAGAGAGGAAACACTCTAGTCCTAACTCATTTCTTCCAACAGTTTTCAGTGAGAGAAAGCAAAGCTGAAGGAGTTATGAAGAACAAGGATTTCAGTCATTAAGCATTTGAAAGTGTCCACTGAGGTGGGACTTGCCTACAAAATTTAGGGGGTCCGGTTGGCTAAATAAATTAAGAGGTAGAAGTAAATACAAAAGGCCTTAATTCTCAGCAAGCAGCTTCTTCACCCTGCCTCTGCCATTGACGGGGTGTAAATAACTATATTTGAGGAAATAGTTTGCTCTTGACATTATGAAATAATTTCCTAGCAGTTTCTTTTAATCCTTCCTCCTCTTCTCCTTTTTCTAAAAAGCACTTTTATGTCATCATTCTTTATTTACTTGGCTTTTGTGAGCATGAAAAACCAAGATGATATGCTTATTAGCTTTAATTTATATGTAGTTTTTGTCAGGAATTCTCACTCTGCTAATAGCTTTGAATCTTCATTCATCTGTATTACTCAGAATTAAATTTGAAATTTTTACTAACATTTAATCCATTTGCCTCAAATGAAATTGTTTAGTTTTTTTTTTTTTAATTCAGTAAGAAAAATAATTTAAAAAGTGTGAAGACAAGGAATGAAGAAGTATCTTTTCCTTGGGATAAGACACCCAGGTTCACATAGTTCATCCAAAGGAAAACTGTTCCATCCTCTCAGTTTCTACTTTACTGTTTTAGTTTCAAGTTGGTGGAGAATATAGAGAATAAAGTACATACTATTAGGTAAATCATAATGTCACTTGATGAAAAGGAGCCTGTTTTCAGGACAGGAGATAATATTATGAAATGAGGACAATGGAGATTTTTTGCCCTATGGAGATAATGGAGATTATGGAAAGATTATACTTGGCAGGTATAATGATCTAATTTACTTTTATACTAAAGTAGAATAGGAACTTTCTGTGTCATCCTCCCACCTCTTATCATACATGTTTATCAGTTAGTTTAGATGCTGTGTGGTAAACCAGTAATTACACCAGCGAGGGCCAAGAGATTGTTATTCTTGCCCCACCTCACTCCATGATATGTGACCACAGGAAAATCACATATCCTTTCTGAATAACAGTGTTCTCTTCTGTTTCAGTGGTTCCTCATGATATCCCTAGAATGCACTGCCTGCTGACAGACTAGACATTCAATCAGGCAAGGGCCAGACTATATGTAAAAATGGGATTCTGATCCACAGTTGCAACAATCAGCCCAGAAGTCAACATAGTATATACAGTTCTGAGTCCAAGATGTCTAACTACTATCTCTGTCAAATAGTCCAGGAAGCTGAATGATAATCCCTATAACTCTGGCTCAGAACACCCAGGACTTGATTAAAAACCAATGGCTTCTCTTATTTTTCCCACATTTCTACTTAGGACCAAGAAGAGAAAGCCATATATGCACCCCTAACCAATCACCTTGCATGCCCTGCTTCTAGTTAGCTGCCTACGGTTTTTGCATGGCAACTGCCTCCAATCAGGGCACACCTGAGACTTTCCACTTCTTTCCCCCATAAAGTTTCCATGCTCCTCTTCCTGACTCTGCCCCTCTGCCAAATGCAAATGATGGTACCTGACTTCCTTGCTTTAGCAAGCTTTGAATGAAAAGCCTTTGCTCTTATAGGTGAGGTAATATGGTATTTGTCTTTCACTGACTGGCTTATATCACTTAGCATAATATTCTCCAGTTACATGTGGGAGTGGGTGATGGGATGAGGGGAGGAGGGCAAAGGGGGAAAAATTGAAACAACTATAATAGAATTACAATTTTAAAAAAGGCTGTGCTTGTTCTCATTAGGGTGAAACTTCACTTAGTTCCACACCACTGTTTAGTTTCCAACCCCATCCACAATCAACTAGTCTAAGAACCTCATAAATTGTCTCCCTTCTCTCAGTATTGTTCTTCCAAACTGTCTTCCATGTCAGTGACCAAGTGATCGAAATATATGAAAGTTGAATTATATCAAGCCTTGTTTTAACACTTTCATTAACCTTAGAATAAGTTTTGAAAATTTTTAGCTAAACCAATTTGGTCTCTTCTTACATGTCTACCTCCTTCTTTTGACAGACAACTCTACGATCACATGATATCAAAATTCTTGGTGTTCTCAAAATGGGCAATATTCTGTCACTTCAAGGCCTTTGTAAATGCAGATTTTTCTACCTGAAATTTCGTTCTCATTTTCTTCATGTGATAAATTCTAATAACTTCTTAAGATTTAGCATAGCTATCTTCTCCTTTGTGAAGCCTTCCCTAATTTTGCCAGTCCATGCTGCCATCAACCAAACATGCATTTTCATTTTATATGATTTGCTTAGATAACTCTCTATTCAATTCAATGTTAGTTTTTGCGCTTTTAGCTCCTGCTCAATATCTGGCATATTATAGATACTCAGTAAATATTAAAGTTATGAATGAGTGATTGAAAGAATGAATTTTTACATAGATGAGCTCCCATATGTGCCTAAGTCATAGGACCTAATTACTTTTCTTTGGTGGCATTTGTATTAGTATTAGAGAAGTTACCCATTAACTCCTATGATGGGCCAGGTAGGGTGGTAGCTATTTTCTATTTATGATCCCTTTACTTTTACAATAATTATGCAGGATTAGGTATTATTTGCTCCCTTTTATAGATGACAAATTTAAATTTTAAAGAGGTTGAACAACTTGTCCAAGGACACATAGTTAATAGATAGTAGAACTGATATTTGAAAGCAGATTAGTATAAAAATCAACATTGAGATCTAAGGAGGACATGGAAACTTACCTTCTCATATTAAAATCATAGGTGATAGCTTACAGTAGCTATCACCTACTACAAGCCAAATACATGTTACAAGTAAAGAAGCATGGTGGAACTAACTAAGACTAGAACTAGATATACAGTGGGTTGTTATTATTCATGGATTCAATATCTGTAAATTTGCCTGGTCTCTAAAGTTTATTGTAACCCCCAAATCAGTACTCACAGCATTTCCATGATCATTTATGGATATGTGCAGAGCAGCAAAAAATTTGAGTTTCCTGAAACACACATTCCCAACTGAGGTTGAACAAGGCAATCTGTGTCTTCTTGTTTGAGCTCTCACACTGCAAACATGTGTCTTTAAAATATATAATTGTATTTATTTTATAGAGCAGTTTTAAGTTCACAGAAAATCTGAGAGGAGGGTGCAGAGATTCCTACATACCCCTGCCCTCTCAGATGCATAGGCTCCTCCATTATCAACATTTCCTGCTAGAGTAGTACCTTTGTTAAAACAATGAATCTACATTGACATGTCATTATTACCAAGAGTCCATAGTTCACAATAGGGAATACCCTTGGCGTTGCATATTCTATGGGTTTGGACAAATTCAAAATGGCATGTGTCCACAATTAAAGTATTACATAGAGTGCTTTCATTGACCTAAACAATCCTCTAGGATCTGCCTGTTCATCCTTTCCTCCTTTCTAACCCTGGTTAACCATCAATCTTTTACTGTCTTCATAATTTTGCTTTTTCCAGAATGTCATATATGCATAGTTAGAATTATACACTTTGTAGCCTTTTTAGATTGGCTTTTTTCACTTAGTAATATGTATTTAAGTGTCTTCCAGGCCTTTTAATGGTTTGATAGCTCATTTCTTTCTAGTGCTGTAATATTTCTAGTGCAGTAACATTTCATTGACAGGATATACCACAACTTACTCATCCATTCAACTACTGAAGGATATCTTGGTTGCCTCTGAGTTTGGCAATTCTGAATAAAGCTTCTATAACCCCCTGTGTGGACTTAAGTTTTCCATTCTTTTAGCTAAATATCAAGAAACGTGATTCTGGATTATAAGGTAGGAGTATGTTCAGTTTTGTTAGAGACTGCCAAGCTATCTTCCCAAGTGCCCATACCATTCTGTATTCCCACCAGCAACGAATGAGAGTTCCTCCTGTTACACCTTCTCACCAGTATTTGGTGTTGTCCATGTTCTGAATTTTTCTCCACTTAACAGGTGCTTAAACATAGTATTTTTTTGTGGACTACTTAGTGCCAAATTTTTCTCATTTATGTACTTTTTCTTGGGGATTTTACTGTTTAAAATGTCTCCCAAGCATACTACTGTTTTTCTAGAGTTCCTCAGTATAATAAAACTGTAATATGCCTTATGAAGAAAATGCATATATTATATAAACTTTGCTAATACATGAGTTATAGTACTCTTGGCCGTGAGTTCAATATTAATGGATCAACAATATGTACTAAATAATGTGTCTTTAAACAGAATTACACACAAAAAAACAAGGTTATGTATTGATTGGTTGATAAAAAATGTCACTAGATGTTCACAAGTGTCTAACCTTATATTTCCTCTAGGACCAATGTTTTCTTATTCTTGAATTTAATGTTCCCAGCAATATTATATAACTAATGTGCATAATAATTGGCTGTATTCTCTATGGCCTGTAGTATCATTTGAAGCTTTGGACTTCATTTTCTCTGTGAAGAAAGGAAGAGTAAAAAGTAAGAAATAAGAATGCATGATTTTCCTTCTGCTGAAGAGGCCTTGACTGAGGAAAATTTCTGTTTGCACATCATAGTCATTAATGCTCTTCAAAGTCTATTTCTTCCTCTTTTCTTCTCTGGGATCCAATAGGATTTTACTTCCTGGACCTTAGTTGTTGGTTGGGATATTTTGAGTTCTGAAAAAAATAACTTCCAAAAGATTCTTCAGTTGCTCATGGAGACACTCCAGAGCCCTCTGCCTCTCTGCCTAGATGACTTACAACATTTAAGATGATGGCTGTTCTGATAGGCTATGTCCTTGAGTAAAGGTGACATGAAGCACTGCCATCAGTTAACGAGCAATAGTCATGTAACATGAATGAGAAATAAAATTTTGTTCTCTTAAAGCCCTGATATTCAGGGATTTACTTTTTCAGGTATTATAGCTTAGCCTTTTCTAGCTGATACAAGAATTATTTAACCATTCAATGGAGATGATTGTGTTTAAGCAGAACCCAAAGAAAGAAAGAAGTAAGGGATATAAGGGATCTTATTAAAAATTCAGATTCTTGACCACAATCCCCAATATTGTGGTTCAGGAGGTCTGACGTGCACCACAGAAATCTTCAGTCTAATAATTCCCCATTCCTAAGCTCCTAATACCAGTGATTCACAGATCACACTTAAAAAACATAGCTTCAATTACTTTGGTAATTATAAATCATTAAGGTCATTTTATAAAGGATTACCTTTTAGCACAGATCTGGATGCACAGTGATGATGGAACCCACCTTTTGTGTTCATACTGATATATTTTCCAACTCTTTCATTGAAAGACAAGGACAGTTTAAAACACTTTTATGATTTCTGCCATTCAATCCTGGTAGTCTCTGCTATTAATATGTCCCTGAGATAGTTTCAGGAATAACAGAAGTGTAGCAAATGTAACAACATTCTTTACAGCCACTTCGCAGACTGTTAAGGGCGAGGTAAAGACGAACCCCTTAACCAGTTGAAGTGACAGAGAGTGAGCTTTCAGATAATCAGGCTGTAATTGCATGAACTGGAATTGAGCCAGGAAGTGAAGGCCAACAGAAAAGGAAAAGGAAGGGTCTACATAAAATGCATGACTGATTCTTTTTGTATTTTACCTACAATCATGCCTTCAAAATAAACTGTACCTTACCCAGCATTCGCCAGGAAAAACTTAAGTGCCAGAAGTCCTTAAAACAGAGAACTCTGCTCGTGGAGCTGCACATTCCATTTCACCTATGTAAAGCATGACTCCTAACTAACACTTCAGCAGAATGGCATTTTCAACAGTATTTTCCAATTTCTTTTACTTGCTTTTTTTTTTGTTTGTTTTTATTGTGCCTGAACAGCCTAATTCTACAGAACTGCTTTAGAGATAATAATGACACCACACCCATTCCTTAATTTCCCTTGCACAAATGTGCTCTGTTGAGCGCGTATGAGACACACCTTTTCCTTTCTTTATTAGGGAGAGTTTCTTTCTTGACTTAGAAGTGCTGACAATGCTTGGTTACATTCTCTGGGTCCAAGAGTGGCACAAGCCATGCTGCCATGCTGTCCCTATTCATCCTTGTCAATACCTCTTACCCTGGCTTCCATCACACTGTCTTCTCCTCCCTATAACTTTGGTCCCTATGCGAGGACAGCATTCAGGTTCCTTCCTATGTGCTCTTCATCCCTCAAAAAAACCATAGGAAGTGGCTAATTACCAGAAATTAGAAGATATCTGCTGCTGTTCTGCTACCAATCAATCAGAGCTGCGCTTTGGTGCAGCCACATATACGTGTACATTGTTACATATGGAGTATTTGTATAACTTGGTATCATGCTTTTTCACAGTATATAATGCTTACTTTATTTTTGTTTTATCTTTATTGTATTTTTCCCATTACCATTTAGTTCCCTTATACTCTCCTCCCCCTAGCAATCACCACACTGTTGTCCATATCCATGAATCCTTTTTCTTTTTTGCTCAATCCCTCGACCCTCTAACATCCTCCCACCCCCAGCTCTCATCCTGCTCTCCACAACCCCTGTGGCCTGGAAGGTGGCATGGTCCTCACCTCTGCCCTTCTAGCCAGCCTGGTTGGGCACAGGGCAAACATCTGATACAAGGGGATCCTGTCCATAAACTGGGCTACAAATCATATCCTGGATAATGTGAACTGCACACATAAAAGCAGAGTCAAGCAGAAAGTGGTAGATAACGAAGCAGCGAAAACACACAGATGTGTGACCCAGTGTACAGAGAGAATCAGACGAAAGGAGTAGACCTCCTATGTACCTTCTTCATGCATACGTAGCACAACAGAACTTTCCAAACCCCTTGTGGTTAAGTGGGGGCATAGTGAAAATTTTTTACTAGTGGGTTAGGAAGGAAAGTGATTGTTACTCCTTGGCAGAGAATTTAACTGTTGGTATGAGATGCTACACAGCTCTCTTTCCCTCTGTGTGTCGTATTCTAAATAGTTGTGCTCTGTCATCCAGAATCCAGCATGAGGACCAAGCAGGGCAAAGTCACAAGCTGATGTTCAACAGACATTTAGCATGAATGAAAAATAAACCTGAGTAATTTTTTTAAGAAAGAGTGGTTCAATAAACAAGAGTCCCCAAAATCCAGAAATGAAAGCAAAAATTTTACACCTGAAAATATAATCTTACAATTAGAGTGAAGAAGAACTCTTCTGATGGCACAAAAAATTAAGAGGATTCCAAAACTCTTGAAATAGCACTTTCTCTTGCTGCCTAAAGACTAGGCAAGAGTGCCCCTCTGATGTGCTTCTGCTCTGTTGTGTACTCTGAGTGAAACATTTTCACACTGCAAAGCCATTGCCTGTTGGTTTATTTCTCTTTCTCCACTGAGACATCATCGGCCCGCTGACAGGAGTAGTTTCATGATCACTGTGGTGTTCTATTCTGGTTGAGAATATTTTGATGGCAAGAAACAGAAACCAATTTGAGATAATAAAAATAATTATTTAAATCACTCTTTTTATATATCTCTGACCCCATCATGTCTTCTATTTTCTATTCTCTGAGAATCAGCTCAATTCATTTGCCTTTTTATCATAGTCTATTGATTATTTATATTGCATAAAGCCATCTTGCCTTAATTCAACAAAACCTACTAGGTCCAACATTAAACACTGATGAACGACTTCAAAAGTCTTATTTGTCCAACTCCTCTCTGTGCAGAGCCCTATCATCAGCTTGTACACAGTTCCCACAGGTCAGTTATAATGGGGGATCAGGAGCAATGATTATATGATACAATGTTCATTGTTCAATCAGCAGGAATTCTGTGAATGAGCAGATTTCCTGATTAAGGGGCATAGACAAAGTAATTCCGTCAAAGGTGCCTAGTATGTATCCTTAATATCTGGCAGCCAGAGAGCATCAAAACTTTGTTAAATGAATTAACAAATGAATGTGGCAGACATTGCAAGTAACACATCAATCTTCCCTTATTTCTCTCTAAAATAATCCCACTTGAGCTGGGGATTGGGGTGACATTAGTTCAGGGAATATGGGCCCAGCCTGGCTGGATGCTGGAGATAGCTCACATTGGTTTGTGGGAGCTAGTTATGCACACTCTTCTCAACTTTGCCTGAATGAAGTCATGTTGGTAGCTTGAAATCAGCTACAATGAAAGCACTCACACCACAGAAATCAGCCAATGTACAATCAACGTTTGCTCTTTTTCTTTCCTCCCCAGAAAGCAGATTATTAAACATTTACCAGCATGCCACTGGCCCAGGCAGAATCAAAGGTCGTGGTCTAAACTATTAATGGAAGCCCCAAGCCTCATTTTTCATAATTGGGTAAAGGGAGATCCTGTGATGTAGTTCTATGAATGGAACCTGGTCTTTCTGGGATTTTTTTTCCAGTCCTAGAAAGATCTCAGATTTCCTGCCTTTGACTGTTGTCTTTTAAGAACATGAAACTTGTAGCCGAGTTGCAATGGAGAGGCAAGCCTAGAAATGAAAATCAACAGGCTTGCAATGAATGACAAGAAATATGATAAAAGCCTGCTTTTCGATGATGCCATTAAGTAACTGCACCAAACTTGAAACTATCCTTCCACGGGGTATCTTGTTATGATTTAACGAATGACATTTATTTCTTAGGGTATTTTTTTGTTGAATTATACAACTTATATCCAAAAAGATTCTAAATACAATGGATGGATAGGTGGATTCATGAATGAACCAATGAATGAATAAATGAGACCATTTATCTAGGTGTGTGCTGGGCAAAAAAAAATACCTGGGACAATTACATGTATGCACAATTATGTGGCATCTGTCCTGTTGGACTTCTATTTTATCCTTCAGAGTTGTAAAAGTGAATATGGTTGAAGAGAGAACTTCTCACTTCTATGTACATTTAGAAACCTCCTTCCTGGGGGACAAATCATTCTTTTCTCCTACTCAGTGCTCACTGGAAAATAAATATTCTAGCTTTAAATAAAAGATGTAAAATTTTAAGATGCAATTTTTGTGTGTGCCTGAAAGTTTGTTGGGAATGATAGTGTTTTTTATTTTATTTTGCATTTATAATGCAATAAACTATTGCTCTTACAATGAACAAGATTGAAATACAGCAAAAAATTTAAACCATTATATGCCTGGAGAATAATTTATAGCACAGTTTTTACTTTGACTTATTTCTTTCTCTAGTTTGAGTCTAGGACATGGGCTCAGGCAAACACAAATCTTTCCTGGCTGGTGAGAGAGGTCACTAGCCCCTATTCTAACTGGTCAGTTGCAATGAGTCATTGTTTTCATCCCATATTCTTGTCATTGAATCCAAGTTCTCCCCAGAAACTCTAATGAGCTTTGATTCCAATGTACACTTGATCATTGGTGCTACCTGAGAGGTTCCAAATCAAAGAAAATATGCCAAAGCCTGACTACTTTATCTTCTGGGGAACAAAAACAACATAAGGTAGCTAAGGTGAAAGGTTTTTTTTTTTTTTTTTTTTTTTACGACAACCAATTACATTCTCAGGATAAGTGATATGCATAACAATAGCAAAAATATTGTTCTGGGTGTTACTTCTTTCAGTTTCTATTAAAACCGTAAGAGCGCCTGCTTCCATTATACCTTCCCCTGTATTTTTCAATCAAAATGTCACTTAGCTGCTATTCCTAGAGTGCACTTAATATTTTCATTAAAACCAATAAAACCAAGAAATGAAAAGGGTGCAGGTGGGTGAGTCAATTAAACTCCTCTTGTATGTACTGTTAAATAGCAGTTGAGAAAAGAAAGAAGCCCCACTGAACACCTGTCTCTTCTCTTGTGAATGGCAGCTACCAGAAATCCACTTAGCCAGCTATTGTCTGCTTATTTTCCTGACAGATAATGTAAGGAACAGGCGGTTACGGGACCAGTAATTCAGAATTAATTTTTCCTTCATGAGAGTGCTATATGGACACAGAGTGCAGTAATGGGGCCTGAGCAGGATTCCGGGGGCGGGGCTGGGATGGGGGGTAAACAAGGCAATTTGAGATGATGCGCAGGAGATAACAGCCAGTCAGAGCTGTTGTTTACGCTGCCACATTTTATTACTATTTTCAATCTTTCTTGAAAGTATAATGATTTAATCATTAAAACATTTGCCTGGGGTGTGAGTTAAAAGACAGGTGAAGAAGACTCTACAAGTTGTTCTCCATCTTTTCTCACCAGATTAACAATGTTAGTGGTTGCAAAAGACAGCTGTTAAGCCACACATTGGGTCTGTTTGTGGAGCTTCCTCCTGTGAGCATCTACCTCAATTGAGAAAATTACCACGTTTCCTTTTATAAACTGGGTCCTTTTTGATAACCCATCATTATTACTTCATTTTGATAGGAAATACCCAGCCCTAACATGCACAACAAAGATTTGTTCCCACCAGAACAATTTAAAATTCTCTCTTGCTCCTATTCTTTCTAGCTCTCTCGTGTTCCCTCTATGCCTCTCTCTTCTTCCATGTCCCTCCTCTAAGCTCCTGTTCCTAAATGCTAGCCACCCAAGTCATTTCACAGACCAGCTGAATCAAGGCTCTCCAGGGATGAATTAAAGAGTAGAATTAGAGACAACTGTTTTGTGGCCAGCCTTTGAGACTCTCTGGCAGAAAAATCGTAACCAGATCATATGAATTATCTCTTAGTCTCTGATACCACACAAAATAAATCGGCATTTAAGACTGATTTCCATAACTTTTTTTACTCAGGTAAAATGTATTGATCTGTTATGCAAAGAGGAAAAATTAAGCCAAAGAGGATAAGAGCAAAAGAGCAAACGTAAAACCACCCATAAATCCTCTCATTTCAAATATTTGATATTTAGAGTAGAATATGTTTTTGGAGAAGTTCATCTTTGTGCAGTTAATGTTGTTAGGGAGGAAATGTGCAGAACCCAAGCACTTTAAAGTCCATTAGTTAGTTATTAAAACATAGACTGATTAAGTATAACCCTAATTTCTAAGCCCTAAATCATGACACATATTTTGACAGGGCTTTTTTTCTCCTTAAAAAAAAGTAATCTGGTAATAGATTTTAAAATTCTCACCCAGAGGATATATTTACTGATTAGAGAGAGAAAGAAACATCGATTGGTGGCCTCACTTACACAACCAGACTGGGGATTGAACCAAAAACCTAGGTATGTGCGTTCACCAGGGACTGAACTGGAAACTTTTTGGTGCACAGGACAATGCTCCAACCAACTGAGCCACCCGGCCAGAGCAATCTGGTAATATTTTTGACCATGAAGACATTAAATCTGAATAAGGTTGGTTAAAGTTACATGTTCTCAGTTACTTCCGGCCATGATGGAGGTGTAGGTATACACACTGTGCCTTCTGGCACAATAAAAGTTAAGGACAACAAAGATTTAGAAAAAAGAAAACAACCAGAACTAACAGGAAATTGAACTGTACAGAAATCTGACAATCATTCATCCAGACTGGTAAGAGGGGTGATGTCGCGGCAGGAGAAAGCGGAGGTTGGCAGACCCAGACGCGTAGGAGCGCCAGGCATGCAGGCGGTGGCTAGCAGGCCCGGGTGCAGGGTGGCAACGGGCAGACCCAGTGAGGCCCCACAAGGCGGCTGGCTGACCAGGTGGTCCCACATTTGCATGCAGATAATCCAGGTGAAGGGGAAGCAGTGGAAGGGACTGGAATCTAAGAGAGAGAGGAGCAAGCCCCATTGTTCCCTCTTGGACCCTGCCCTCACATAGGGCATCACAACCCAATGATTGGGTTGCCCCGCCCTGGTGAATACCTAAGGCTCTGCCCCTCATACATAACAGGTACAACCAGACCACAGAAAACAAAAACAAAAACAAAAAAAAACCAAAATGGCTCAAATGGGAGCACAGATCAAAGCTCCAGAGCCAATTCATCTAAGTGACCAAGAGATAGTCAGCCTATCAGATGCACAGTTCAAAGCACTGGTGATCAGGATGCTCACAGAACTGGTTGATTTTGGTCACAAATTAGATGAACAAATGAAGGTTACAATAAGTGAAATGAAGGAAAATGCACAGGAAACCAATAGACATGGGAATAAAACTGGGACTCAAATCAATGGAGTGGACCAGAAGGAAGAAAGAAACAACCAAACAGAAAAGAAGGAAGAAACAAGAATTCCAAAAAGTGAGGAGAGACTTAGGAAACTCCAGGACATCTTTAAACATCCCAACATCCAAATTATAGGGGTACCAGAAGGGGAAGAGGAAGAACAACAAGTGGAAAACTTATTTGAACAAATAATAAAGGAAAACTTCCCCAAACTGGCAAAGGAATTACACTTCCAGGAAGTCCAAGAAGCTCAGAGAGTCCCAAAGAAGTTGGACCCAAGGAGGAACACACCAAGGTACATCATAATTACACTACCCAAGATTAAAATGAACGAGAGAATTCTAGAAGCAGCAGGGATAAGGGGACAGTCACCTACAAAGGGGTTCCCATCAGACTGTCAGCTGATTTCTCAAAAGAGACCTTCCAGGCAAGAAGGGGCTCGAAAGAAGTATTCCAAGTCATGAAAGTCAAGGACCTATATCCAAGATTGCTCTATCCAGCAAAGCTTTCATTTAGAATGGAAGGGCAGTTAAAGTGCTTCACAGATAAGGTCAAGTTCAAGGAGTTCATTATTACCAAGCCCTTATTATATGAAATGTTAAAGGGACTTATCTAAGAAAAAGAAGATAAAAAATGACAGTAAAAAGACAGCAAACTCACATGTATTAACAACCACACCTAAAACAAAAGCAAACTAAGCAAACAGCTAGAACAGGAACAGAACCACAGAAATGGACATCACATAGAGGGTCAGCCACAGGGGAGTGGGAAGAGGAGAGAGGTGGGAAAAGGTACAGAGAATAAGTAGCATAGATGGTGGATAGAAAATAGACAGGGGGAGGGTAAGAATAGTATGGGAAATGTAGAAGCTAAAGAATTTATGACACATGGACATGAACTAAAGAGGGAGAATGTGGGTGGGAGGGGGTGTGCAGGTTGGAGGGGAATGAATGGGGGAATGGGACAACTGTAATAGCATAATCAATAAAATATATTTTTAAAAAGTTACGTGTTCCCAAAATATCTGAATTATAGATTTCCATATGAGCCACCTCTACTTAACTCATGAACTTCTTAACACTCTTTGTTCACACTCATTCATTTCATGAGCATCCCATTTATTTATTCAGTCAGGAAGCCTGTAATTAACAACAAACATATTCATGGGACCGTGTTGCTGCTCTGGCACTTTTACATGTACCAAATCCCCCAATTTTTTTTGAAAAAGTTAAATTCTATTTCTTGCATAGAACAAAGTCAATTAATTCTTAATTTGCATATATCATATATTTCTCTAATTTGCTGTGATCCTTGCAGATGTTGTCCATGGGCTAGACAACAGGTGCTGAACAAATGCAGCTCTTCTTAATTGAACCACCCCCCCACAATTCCTATTCTACAATTAAAACTTGATCATCTAGTCCACTAGTTATGCATTCCCCTTCTCCCATATCCAAGTGGACTTATTCAGATTGGTGTTTGAAATATATACCCTTGTGTCAGTGTTTATGAATATTATTTTATTTGACTATTGAAAGGTTCTTGAAAATGTATCCATATAACTATTATCTCTTAGACTTGGAAAAACTCCTAATTGGAAAGAGTTTTGTACATCTACTAACATAGTCCTAAGAACAACTGATTAATGGAGTTCATACTTATTTCTATTAATTGATGATAAAATGATAGATGCTTGATAATGGGTAGTCTAGAGAATTTTAGAGGACTATTTGCAATTAGATGAAAGAAGCTTTAACATTGGAAAGAACGAGAAAGTTGATCCATGAGAGAGTCACCCTGAAGCCTGATATGTGTTCAAGACATCATTATCAGAAACAATTGTGTAAGCAGCTAATTTGATGTGTCACCAAACTGTGAGGATGTACGTATGTTATGGTGATACTGCAGAGTGAGTGGGGTAGCACATGGTCATCATCACACAGACAGAGATTATATACCATGCCCAGTGGGCAAACACCACCCATCACTGACTTATAAATCAAACTCTCACTGAACCCTCCAAGCTTGCTGGCATACATTGATATGAAAATAATCAAAACATTTTTTAGTTGTGGTTACTTGTGATATTACTTGCATAGTCCTTTCAAAAATCTTAAAACTGTATGTAAATGAATGTGTTATACTTAAATTAGAAGGAAATACAGTATGTGAAATATCTTAAAAGTATGTGTTTTTCCTTATATTTCTAAATCAGTTAAAAGTGATCTGTAGAAGAAAATTCCTAATAAATGGAAGAAAAGGAATATAAAACTTTTACGTAAAATTTATAGTAATATTGGGTCATTTTATGTAACATTGTTTGCTGTCATGTTTATCAAATTATATTTTAAATGTAGAATATAAAATTACTAGTAATTATAGATGAAACCACATAGAAACTTCATTAGTATGACCTTTTCTTCTTTCTTTTCTTTTGATTCAAAATGGCCTCATCCCGCATTCTAACTCACTCGTGTCCTCCCTTGCATGATCATTCCTTTAATTGTTAAGCCCTCAGGACAATGAGGTCCTGGTCAGTATCAAAGCCTCTGGGCTGTTGACCTCAGAGACAGAGTTTCAATCAGTAAAGGGAACATCCAGGTCTTAACTTGTGTTTCAGCTCCAGGCCCAGAAAAGTAGCAAAATCAGATGAAGCAATGCATGGCTGACATCAGGACTAAACACACTGATCAATCACCCGCTACCCTAGCACCAGCTGATCAGTGGGGATCATGACCCTGACTAGGATGCTAACTTCCTCAGTCACCGTGATTACTGATTTTTCCCATATATATAACCCATCCCCTGGAAGTGTTCACAGAGCAAGGTCTCAGAGCATTAGCTCACCTATGACTCCAGGAGTGGGCCACTTCCTAAAAATAAACGCTTACTTTCTTTGCTGCAAACTGTTTGTGATTTATTGGGCTTTGATGCACACAGGCAAATAGACCCCTTTAGTTGGGTAACGTAGGTCTTGGAAATTCCAAGTTCCTAGACCTCTATCTAAAACTTATGTACTGAAACACTGTAGTTTGTGAAATTCTTGGTGATCAATCACATTTTAAGGAAAGCTATTGAACTATAAGTGACATATTTTATGTCAGCATTTAATAATAAAATAGTTTTATACCTTCTCATCCTAAAAGTTATGATGATGAAAAACTTGACTTCCTAAATACATCCTTCCATGCATCAACATACATTTTGGCAAAGAAGAAACAATAGGGTATAAATCTAGCAAATTGATTAGTTCATCTTAATTAGGGGATTAACCTCATCCTTAATTTCACCTTTATTTATAGCACTTGTGTGATGTTGTACTTTATAATAAGAAATATATATTTCGGTCTTTATCCACAGGTTCCTGGCTCATAGCTCCCCCAACCCCTTGTAATTTCCTAAGTGATTAGAGCAATAAGGGCTATATTTTGATATCATATTTAGATGCTGTCCTAAATTCCTGAAATAATTTCAGAGTTACAAAAGTGAAATAGGTATCTTTTTAAAAATATATTTTTCATTTATTGATTTTAGAGAGAGGAAAAGAGAGAGAGGGGGAAACACCAATCTGTTTTTCTGCTTATTGATGCATTCATTGGTTGATTTTTGTATGTGCCCTGACTGGGGATCAAACCTTCAACCTTGTTGTATGGGGCTGATACTCTAACCAACTGAGCTACCTGGCCAGGGTTGAAGTGTGTGTCTTTTGTTATTCATAGCAAGCCCCTTTCAACTACACCTGAATTTGCTCAGTGTGGTGACTTTAGGAAAGCCCCTAAGAACAGTGGCTGGTTGGCAGGGGAGCCAGCCCTATGATTAGAGGGTTGGGACTTCTAGCCCCACACCCTCACCAGTACCTCAGGGTAGGGAGAAGCAGCTGGAGGTTGAGCCGGTCATAACTTGTCAATGATTTAATCAAGTGTGCTTATTTAATAAAGCCTCCCTAAAAATCACTAAGCTGCAGGATTTAGAGAGCTTCTGGATTGGTGAACTTGTGGGCATGTGGGGAGAGGGACGTAATATACCTGGAGAGGACAGGCGTGAAAACTCCATGTCCCTTCCCACCAACCTTGCCTTATGGATGTCTCCCATCTGACTGACTCTGAATTTCTTCTTGTAACATATCAGTAATCTACTAGGTAAACTTTTTCCCTGAGTTCTGTGAGCAACTTTAGCCAATTAATTGAATCTAAAAAGGGGGGTTGTATATACCTCCGATTCACAACCAGGGAAAAACCCAGGTGACAGCCTGATCTTTCAACCGGCATCTGCAGTGGGGGAGAGGTGCAGACTCGTGGGACTGAGCTCTCATTCGATGGGATCGTGTGCTAACTCCAGGTAGATTATGTCAGCACTGAGTTCAATTACAGGGCAGCCAGTTGGTATTGCAGACTTGCTTAGTGCATGGAAAGTTCATGTATCTGGTGTCCGAAGTGTAGTTGACAGAAGAGGAGAGAAACAGGAAGTGTGTGTTTCCTTAGAACTTGCACGGAGGTGAGTTTTTATGGGCAAAATGAAAACATTACTCTATATTGAAATCTCTTCAGGTTTTCTTAATGTTCAAATAGAGTGTCTATTGGTAGCTAAATTTGTGTTGATCATAATAAATAATAGCAGATATTTAGTAAATAGAAGTTTGCCCCACCCTATAGATAGGTCAAAATAAATTATCTCTGATAATCTCTTACTATGGGCAAGGCCCCAGATTTAAGTTCTCCTAAGGAGTTAAAGGGAGGTGCACAATTTCCCTTGAATCTGAAGCTAAAACTGCCTTTAGCTCAAAGTAATCTGCATACTACCAAGATACATAATAGGGTGACTCCTTCTGAACTGCCACAATATAATATATAATAATATAACTACTATTTTAAAAGCAGAAAAAAGGAATGGGGGCTATGTGGGAGGTAATAAAAGTGGGTTTCATTGTTCATCTTTATAATACAATTTAAAGAAATATTGTAAATGTACAAGCCAAAGAGCTAAATGTGAGCCTACTATTTAAACTATGATGGTAAGCACCGGATTAACTAAAATAAAGTATTGTTCAAATGAATACAGGCCAGGAATAGGAGTGGGCATGAGAATGAGGAAGTAGGATGGGAAGATAATTTAGTTTACATTTTACAGCCTCTGTACTATTTAAACTCTGTTTAAAAATACACATATATTTACTTTATGGTTTCTAAAGAATTAAGAAAATTATGGTTATTGCAACAACTTTATACCACCTGATAAGTTTATACTTATTTGTCAAGTATCATGCTGACTTCATTGCTGACGTGAAGTTTGATATTAATTTTGACTTTGCCCTCATTTGTAAGAGGTCATCAGCTCTGTGATATCCAGTACTCAGAAGGTAGAATAACCTTTCTACTCACTGGTCTTGGATATATTCCCCTTCCTGGCTTTCTACATGAATGGAGATGACTTAGACCATTTCAGCAGCTGTAGAAAAGTGAAAAAAGCACAGGGTCACAGATTCAGAAGTTTTGAGTTCTGGCTCCATTGTGCAGCATCCAACGTGTCACTTAATTTCTCCTAGCTTCAGTTTCTTTTGCATAAAGCAGGCATAATACCACTCAAGGTTGTTGAGGTGATTAATGGAGGTAATAAATAGAAGGGTATTTTATTGTCAGTAATGAAACAATGTTTAATATAATAGCTCACATGCCATTTATTTTCCATGTAACCTGCTTCTTGGCAATCACTGTGGCTACTTGGTGCTGCTTCTGACCTCTTCATTAGTAGTATCAGCCTGCAGGCAGCTTTCCCAGCTCAACCCCAGCACTGCTGGTCTTTCTGTTTGTAGCATAATATAAGGGAAATGACTGATTTTTCTTTTCTTAGACAGTTCACTTCATCCACATGCAGAGAGAAAATCTGTTTTTTACCTTCTTATGTTTTCAATCTAAACAAAAACATAACCTACTTTACCTAGTTGAAACATTGCTATGAGGGCATGAAAGGTTAATTCGTCCCCTTATACAGAGAGTTGGACACTGGCTTGAATTACAGACCAGGGGTGACTTTTAAGCATCATCTAAACAGTAAGCTGTGGATTGTAGCCTCCTTGTCTGAGTCCAAATGCTGACTGTCTTCTTAAAAGTGGTTAAGTGGAAGTTATTGATGAGAGCTTGAGTGAGATTTGACATCAGGCTTTAATTATATCTTGAAAGGCAAGGAAAATGGAAAATGAAGTCTAATTCCGTTAAACAGTTGATTACTAGCAATAATCACAACAAAAAAATGTATTTCTGTTTCACTCAAGTGCTGCCCACATGGAACACTAGTATCCCTAATTAAATTTATACCACTCTTATGATATTTTACTTGGACCAAGAGGAGGGTTTATTCACCCTATTTGAAAATGTATTTACATGGACATATAGTCCTGGGATTTCCTAAAAATGAAAAGAGTGGGGCTAGAGAAACTCCTACATTATTTGACCCCTTCTGAGGACATTAATAGTGATCTGCAGTTCCTGGTCAGCATTATCTGTACCAGAACAGAGTGCAAAACAGGTACCAATAATGAAAAACTAATGTTTAGAAATATGCTACCTAAGAACACAATTACCAGACACATTTAAAGTATTTTAAAATATACTTTGTATATCACCATTTACACAAAAATCTTGACCCTCTCAGTCTCTGCAGTTTGCTCATTGAAAAACATGTGTGAACAAATTTGTTTGTTTCCAGTCCCTGACATTCTCCTGCCAAGTGGAGCTACTTATATCAAATACAAGACGTTCACAGAATTTAAGAAACTCTGCAAGACAGCCATAAATTTACTGTATTGGACCATATGATACTGGCAATATTCAACCACTTTTTACTTACCAATCTGGTAGTGTCATATGGTTCTATCTATTAGATACAGATGCATTATACATCAGATTTCTCTAACTCTTGCATAATGAGTTACGTATTAGTCATGTCCACCATGAGCATTGCTGAGGGAAGTACGTTTGGGTTGAAGAAACTCAGTAGCATTTCTCTTTGGCAATTAAAAGTGACTATTATAAAGCTGTGTTAATTCAAGTGACTATTCTGTTCTGCTAAAGCAATTTCAAATGAGAAAGCGTTTACACTAAACAAACCTTAACAGTAGTTATCTCTGTTGATATAAGTTAATTTTTCTTCTTTAAACTTTGCCATGTTTTCCAAATTCCTATAATGAACAAGTATTTTAAAATCAGAGCCATGTTGATTTTAAAAATTAAAGGGAGTTGAATTTTAAATACCACATTAAAGTCTGCAGAGAGCAAGTTGTATAATAACTAAGCCTATTCCTTTAGACAAAATACCTATGAATAATTCTGAAAAATGACTTGTTTATTACCACCACCACCCCAATTTCTCCTCCTATTGACAAGTAGTCAGGGTAGTTGACACTTCCAGTTTCACTTGAGCTGATTTGTGACACTTATTAGTCAACCAATTTGGAAGCATAACGTGTTTTGGTGGTCTAATGCTACCCCTGGTCACATATTAACCTCATTTTTGCTTAAATGCTCTATTAAAATGGGAAACCCTGTTCAGCTGGCAGGGGAATAGCACTTGCTTTAAATTGGATATTATTCTGAATTACAGTCAACTCTGTAATTCAGTGTCATGTGGCTGCTAAAAAGCCGAGGATCTTAGACTGCATTAATAAAAGTGTAATTTCTGGTTTATGGGAAGTAATTGTCTTTCTATATTCTGACCAAGCCACATCTGGAGTATTATGTTCAATTATAGGTCAATATTTAAGGACCATGGTGAATTAGAATATGACCAGAAGAGGGAATCAGGATGGAGAAGGGCCTGAAAGCCAATGTCATTTTTGAGCAACAGGCAATGGAAAGGACACTAGCTGGTATAGACCACATAAGAGACGCCTTCAAATATGTGAACTGGTTGAATGTAAAAGAGAGACAGAATTCTGCATTTTTCAGAAGCAACATGAATATATGTTTTTTATGAGTGTAAAAAGATATAAAAATGGTACTTTTTAATCTTCCTTTTAATTGAGATCACAAAAGACTGGGAACAAACCACTAAGTGACAAGTATTTCCACATTCCAAAGTGAGGCACATGACAATCTGCGCCCAACGCGAAAAGTGCAGCCCAATTCAATTTGATGAGCCTAGCAATACCTTGAGAATATAAGAGGTTTAATATCATAGGGCCTAAGAGTGGGCTGGATTTTTTTCTTTTTCTTTCTTTTTTTTTCAGAGAGGAAAAGTTGTTGGAGAGCAGTGGTGCTTGCCCTGCCTCACAGGAAGGAGAAGAGGCGCCATCCTTTTGGAAGAAGCAGAGATAGGTAGAAGCACTCGGAGAACTGGATCTGTGTCTCTGGTGAATGGAAAACAGATGGTGGTTCCAGACCCACACCAGCAATAGCCCCAAGGTGGATGACTGTGGCTAGAGAGCCACTCTGACTTTGACAACAGAGCAAGGAGAGGAGATGCACTGGCCTTTCTTTCCCAGGCCTTCCACGTAGTCATAGAAGTTTGAGCAGTGCATGTGCTGTCTAAAGGTGCTTGGCATTAAGTGGCAGTTGAAGACTGAAATACACCCTCTGATTCCCAAGGGTGGGGTCACATCTTCCAATTTAAAGGAGTGTGTTTTCCTTTGCAAGGTCACTGGTGACATGCCAAGCCATGTGCTCTGCAAGGATGCATCTTTCCAGCAGAGTGACCTTTTTGTAATTCACAGAAAGGGACCATACAGGCTAATAATGGCAGCCCTATCCAGAAGTTAAGTGTTTCTCATAGATCAGATGTAGGGCTTGCATTAAAAAAGTCAGCTTGGGATCATCTTAAAAGGAATTTGTCCAAGAGAGCCACCAAGTGCAGAGGTGAGACTTTAAGAGAAGGTATGAGATGATCAAATCACTAGGTATCTGGAGAGTTGTGAGTGATCAACCAGAGAAAAAAATCACCTGTAGTAAGTAAGGGAAGTACAGGTATAAAAATACCATAAATGGTACAATCTTCAAATAGAAGTCCAACCTTAGAGAAAAAAATCATCTTCAATACTCATAAAACTCAAAGCATCAATACTAAACCATAGTAGTGACCGTTAGATAAGAACTTTCCTGTACCTTCACACTTCTCTTTCCACTTGATCTAAATCTAAAGGTATCAGCTAGTGCAGGGAAAAGGAGAACTTCACATCGGAGAAAGAAAGGAAAAAGCAGACCAGTCTCTTTCCTCCTCTGCAGGATTTCAGAGCTTGAGGCAGCTAAGAAGTTGGGGGACTGGAGCAACATCAATTTCAGAATTTTGAGTTCTTGAGAATACACATTTAACTGCTAAAATGAGACTTTTAATGACTAATAATAACCAGGAGATGTTTTTTATTTCTAGAAGTCACCAAAAACAAGTACAGGAGGCACCTGAATTGTCATCCAAGTAGCAAAAGAACTGTCTTCAAAGCACAGGTTGTGAGGCCAGAATGGAGGAAGAATAAAATGAACAAAATTGTCTCATTTACATTTCTGAAATTTGACACAGCAGATTCTCATTCTTTTTCTCCCTTTTTCTCTCCACCCTCCTCTCTCTCTCTCTCTCTATCTCTCTCTCTCTCTCTCTCACACACACACACACACTCCATGTAAAAAGCATTGATTTCATATCAACATGAAATTTTCACTGTTAGACTATCTAACAACAAAGTGGGCTGCCTCAAACTATGGCCCCTTCCCATCACTGAAGCCTGGGAAGGCAAACGCCAGGGACAGGAGATTTCTGAGACTACTGTTTCCTCTGTTTTTATGACACAGTGAGAGTCCATGCTAATGAAACAGAGGCAGGGAAGAGACAACTAGAAACACTGTAAATCCCCAAATGAAAAATAATGTTTTTCATTTTTGAAGCAGGGACATTATTACTGGAGGGAAGGAGAAGATTTCACGACCTTTTAGTGTGGGTTGCACTTGGATGTGCGGGGGGAGCAGAAAAATAGACACAGACACAAATGATTAGATTCTGATAAACAACCCCTCCTGTCTAAGCTGAGCACATGCATCTGAACATCTTTAGGTCTGATCTCCTTTAATCTTGCCAGAAGATATAGAGCTGTCAATTTAATTAGAATGTCCAAGATTTTGGCCTCAGCCCCAAAACAAATGAGATCATGATGAAAGAGAAATTCATTTATTCAATTTCATTCGTTCAATAAATATTCATTGGGCACTTACTCTTTGGCAAGTACTGTGGTAGTCACTGGGGATAAATTCATAAGTGAAATACATACAAATCATATCATAGGGCTTACAGTATAGCTGAGAATATAGGCATGAAATAAGGAATTACAAGTGCAATGAGATAACAAGGGTAACAAGAGACTAAAATAAAATTAGACATTACAGAAAAATTGGTATATTTCAAACCTATAGCAGTATTGGATACAAATATAATTGGCAAATATAATTAGATAGATAGATTTATTTTATCAAGGCAAGTTTAGGGAATCTTTAAAACTTATGATAAGGTACCTGAAAGGCATTCCGTTCTTCCCCTAGAAACATCTATTGCTGCAAGTGCAAATGCTCATCCATTTCTCAGAGCAGTGAGGACAGAGGACAAGGACCTTGGCTCTCCTCATGTTTCATTGTCTCAGCTCAGGCTGCCATCACAAAAATGTCATTGATTGGCTGGCTTCAACACCAGACACTTATTTTCTTACAGTTCTGGAGACTGGAAGTCTGGGACAAGGGTGCCAGCATGGTCTGTTTCTGGTGAAAATGTCCTCTTGCCTTGCAGATGTGTCCTCACATGACACACAGAGAGAAATGTGGTGTCTCTTTCTCTTTTTATGAGGGCACCAACCCTATCAGATTAGGTCCCCACCCCTAAGACCTCTTCCAAGGCCCTAACTCCAAATACAGCAACACTGGGAGTTAGGGGTCCAACATGAATGTTGGGGGAGGGGAGACAATCCATGTATTAAAAGAACAAAAATACTCAGCTTAAAATATTCTGAAAATGAATCCAGATTTCAAACACTAATCAAAACCAAAAGAAACAAGTGTCATTGCCTTGCTCTAATATACTGGGTGGGGCTGGAAAGCTGTTCTTGTAATACATTTGTGGCAACGAAAACAAAAGCCTTGCAGACCAAATCCAAAGCTTGTTCAAATAATCCAGCTTTTATTATGACATCTGTTTGGTGGGAGCATGAAGTGGAGGGGAAGCTGGGCATAGCATCTCTGTGGAAAATATTCTCTTGGTCTGTCTCTGAAGAGACCTGCCATACCTCATTGCCAAGGCCTGGTATACGTGGTCCACTCCTACCTCCTGCACTATTACTAGTGAACTGTGAATGACAGCAGACTTTCTGTTTGATTTTAAGAGCAGAGGATGAAGACATATTCCTTTAAGCATGATTGGTGTGTGACATAGCACTTCATTAATGAAAGTGATGAACTGGCAGTAGGCACAATTTAGAAGAAGATGGTTCTACATCTCACCACAAGTGCTGTAAAACCACTCAGTTTTTGTGACTAGTCAAAGCTAGTGTGCATTCAACTGGTAATTTACAAAGCAAGAGAAAGATGAAGAGAGTGATATTGATTAGTCTGCATGGAGACAATGCCACATTTGGAGGTTAAATAAAGAATTGATAAGAATGCTTTTTAAAATAATGAATGACAAAAACAATACTACTATGATGATGAAAAGCAAAAGAAATAAATTACATCCAATTTCACGATTATAACAAATCAATTAAGTATCTCCTTTTTTGTCCATTTGAACAAGAATATGTCATAAGTCCCAGTGAAGAAAATGGAACAAGTTTTGGGACTGGAATCATGAAGGATGTCTGTGCACTGGGAAATGACGTAACAGTCATGTCATTGAGTTACAGGGGTAGTGGAGCTAGTGCAACTTAGTGGAATAAAGGGAAGGAGTGATGTCAACATCTTAAAACTTGAGAAATCACTGCCTCTGACTTCAATTATATATGTATACACACACATATATATATAAATTATATATTCCACATCTTCTTTAGACATTCATCTATAGATGAACTCTTATGTTGTTTCCATGTCTTGGCTACTGTGAATATTGACACAATGAACATGCAAGTGCAGGTGTCTCTTCCAATTCCTGATCTAATTTTCTCTGTTTATATACCCAGAAAGGAATTGCTAGATCATATGGTCATTTCATTTTTAATGTTTTGAGCAACCTCTATACTCTTTTCCAATATTGACTCTACCAATTTACATTCCCAGCAGCAATGCACAAGGGTTTCCTTTTCTCCACATCCCCACCAATACTTGTCACCTCTTGTCTTTTTGATGATGGCCATTCTCACAGGTGTGAGGTGATATCTCATTTTGGTTTGAATTTGCTTTTCCCTGATGATTAGTGATGTTGAGCATCTTTACATGTGACTCTTGACTATCTGTGTTTTCTTTGAGAAATGTCTGTTCAGGTCCTCTTCCCATTTCTTAATTGGATTGCTTGTTTTTTGCTATTAAGTTGTCTGAGTTTCTTATTTATCTTGGATATTAAGCCCTTATCAGATATAGTTTGCAAATATTTTTCCCATTTGGAAGGTTGCCTTTTAATTTTGTTGATTGTTTCTTTACCTGTGAACAAGACTTTTAATTTGATGTAGTCCCATATATGTATTTTTTATTTTATTGCTTGTGCTTTTGGTGTTGTATCTAAAAAAAAAATAAATAAATCATTGCCAAGATCAATGTCAACAAGCTTTTTTTCTTTTGTTCTCTTTCAGTTTTATGGTTTCAGGTCTTATGTTTAGTCTTTAATCCATTTTGAGTTAATTTTTTGAATGGTGTAGATATGGATCCAATTTCATTCTTTTGCATGCGATTATCCAGTTTTTCCAATACCATTTATTAAAAAATTTATCTTTTTTCAATTGAGTATTCTTGGCTTGCTCAGTGAATATTAAATGGCTGTATATCTGGGCTTTCTTTCCACTGTGCCCCATTGGTCTCTGTGCCTATTTCTGTGCCAGTACCAAACAGCAGCAACCTTCAGCAACTACCACCCCGATCAGTCAGCAGCCATCAACGTCAAGGCAAGATCCTCTACCAGAAAAAATATTGTGACTTCCCAAAAGCTCATATGCTGGTTAGTATTTTGACACAAAAATATTTTTAATTAAGGTACATATATTACTTTTAGAATAATGCTATTTCACACTTTAAATAGACTACAGTATAATGTAAGCATAACTTTTATATGTGCTGAGAAACCAAAACATTTATGTGACTCACTTTACTGTGATATTCACTTTATTGTGATATTCACTTTATTGCAGTGGTCTGGAACCAAACCCACAGTTTCTCCAAGGTATTCCTATACGGGTCACTCCAGGCATTGCTAGCATCCTAGAAACCTCCGTGTTCCTTTTCGCAATCACATCCTCCTCCCTTCCCTCAAAATTAACCACTACTTTACTTGTTTTGTAATTATCCACTTGTGTATTTAATGAGCATCACAAACCAAACATAAACCCTTGCTCCACGCCTCTTCTCCCCATCATCACAACCAGAACGCTTGCTTCTTACACACTCTTCCCTTCTTCGTAAGTGTCATTCCACCTATCATTGTTTAAGTCATCACTGATGGCTATCGTTCATCCCCACATCTGATCCTTCATCTCCCCCGGTATGACTCTCTCAAGAACACAGTCCAATCAGCACACATCAGTATGCACTATAGCAAACTCCTTATCAAGCCACTAAACTCTTTCCTAGAAAATTACAAAAGCTTCCTGACTGGTCTTCAATGTTCTTTTGCTTACCAATCATCCGTTTTAAGTAGTGTATGGGTAACTGTTTACAAGATGAAAGAAAACCTTGACTTGTAGCATTTGCCCATTTCCATGGTATAAATTCTCACACCACAGCCAACTTTAAGAATGACCCTATGAAACAAAGGGCTTGCAAAAGTCTTGGGAAATTCACAAAACACTCTTGGAGCCTATGAGTCCAGCTGTAGCATATCACTGAATACTTGCCATATTGCACCCTGAGGGATATTTCCAAAATGTAAACCAGATCATATCATTCCTTATTCTCAACCCTGCCATGTATTTTTAGCACTCTTGGAATAAAATCTAAGTCCTGTCTCTGCCTTACAGAGTTCTTTGTTTTTTTGCCCTTCCCAATCTCTACTGTCTTATTCCAGCTCACAGCCTCCCTAGTCCATTGTGGTCAAGCCCACCCTCACCCTTCTATTTCTGGCTTGCACGCATCTTGTGTCTATCTTACATCTTTTTACAGGTGTTACAGGTGTTTTCTCTGCTAGTGAGGCACTTCCTCCATGACAACTTGTATCCTGGCTTCCTGTCATCACTCTGACCTCAGTTTAAATATCTCTTCAGAGGAGCCTCAACTGACCACCATACCTAAAATAGTCCCCTAATTAATTTTGTACAACACTCCAATTTTATTCTATAAAATCCATGCTATCTGATATCTTCAGTGTGTATGCATCTACCAAGTCTCTCACTACGATGTAATTACCATGAATTCAGTGACCTTTTTTGCTTTGTTCATCTTTGAAACCCCAGTGTCTGGCACCTGATAGGTGTTCAGTGAATGTTTACAAAATCTTTTTTTAATGAGTTAGATCTGGCAGCATGAAAGTCAAAGCCAACTTCATTGTTTCTTCTTCTTCTTCTTCTTCTTCTTCTTCTTCTTCTTCTTCTTCTTCTTCTTCCTCTTCCTCTTCCTCTTCCTCCTCCTCCTCTTCCTCTTCCTCCTCCTCCTCCTCCTCCTCCTCCTTCTCCTCCTCCTTTCAAACTTCTTCTATTGGTTTATTTTCCCCCATTCCTTGAATAAAATCTCAGGCCAGAAGCAAATTTTAAAAGTTTTTTCAGTCACAAGATCTATCTTATTTCTAAAATTAACAATTTTCATCCAGCATAATATCAGAACCGTGGACTCTTACCCTACTTAAAGCTTCTAGCTTTCCCTAGGTCCCAAATGCCCTAGGCTAGAGCTTCTCTCCACCCTTCTTCCACTTCCAAGGTGCTGCTTTGACCCCTTTACTGCTGGTGTAGAGGAAGGAGGAGAGGAAAAGAGCAGGCAAAATAAACTGGATCAAAGCAGTAATGATCTGGCTTGGTCCATCTGGTTATGGGAAGTGTACATAGCTGATTCCTTCTTTGCTGGGACACTTAGATGGGCTCCTTAGAGATCCTTTGCTAAGATTTTAACTGAATTTATTCAGTGAGGATGAGACTTTCTATCTGGCTCCCACTTAGGCTTTCCCAACAGTCCTTAGTCTCCCACCTAGCTTCCCCTTGGGATCTTATCACGACTTCAAGAAGCCCTTCTTGAATGGTGTTTCTTTTACAATTAACCCAGACCTGCTCTCCAATAAACCCCTTTTTTTGTTGTAGTTATTGTTGCAAGTTCCAACTACATTCTCCTTTTTCGATTTTGCCTTAGTAAAGTCTGGACATACACCTTGTGATCCCCCAAAAGCCTACTTCTTGGTCTTAAATGGAACTTCTCTCTACATCATTTTCCTTCGTGTTTTCTGATGACAAAGCACCTCCCCTCCCAAATTTCTCATGTATGGATGCACTGTTGCTTCAAGATACATGAACTCTTTAAAGAAAAATATTTTCCTGTGAGGTTCATGTGGGTACTCACTGTCTTCATCAACCTATGACCGTCACTTTTCCAAAATTTCTGGATGAGAGAGTAACCTGGTTCACTATCTTGCCATCCACTCCAACATGAGCCATCATCTAGAGAACTCAGTGTTCAGTCTGCATGGTTGACTCATAAAAATTCAATCTAGTCTCCTGAGCTTCTGCAGCCAGTATCCAACTGAACCAACTCACTTCCTTCATCACATTTTTATCTTGCTATTCCAAATTTTTACCTTTGATGTCTCAAAAAGTATATTTCATTTCCTGAAATCATGCTTCTATCCTTTTACTTTCTTTACACCATTACTTTTCTATAGCATGTTCAACCTCAATAAATAAGGCTTCTGCTTCTACTACTAATCCTCTAGGAGCCCAACTGCTAGTATCTCTAGTCCCTGTACTCACTTTCAGAGTACTGCTAGAGAAAATCACATATAACCATGTAGGTTGATACTTCTATATATGCCTTTGTGTTAACTAAATGTGAGATATAGAGCTATGTGACAACTGTTCTATGCAAGTTCACAGGAAATTAAAGTGTTAGTGTTAGGATTAAGCAAACCGAAATCTGAATGCTATCTCTATCATTTCCCAACTGTGACATCTTAGGCAACTTACTCGTTAAAATTAAATCTTAGTTTTCTATTCTTAGTCTCCTGAAGAAACTGGTTTGAAATTTTTTAGATAATTTTAATTACTCTTTTTAAATTATTTTTTTCTTTTTGAAATCAGACAATATTGAAGACTGTTTCTGTCAGTTGAGGTGTCAGCTGTATTAAATACTAACCAGATGTGTTACGTTATGTGTGTTCAGAGATGTGAATGATGAAAGTATTATATTAGATTTTTCAAATCTTTCTCTCTATATATCACATCCATTTCAGATTTTCTAGATGTTTTTTATGTTCATGTATTCTCAACAAAATGTCAACATGTCAATTCAATTTTGTATTCCAATTAAATGGTTTCTGCTTTTCACATATTCTTTTTTTAGATAAATTTGCTAGGTTTTCAAAAAGTGTTTTAATCATCTCTATCACTGTTTATTTTCAAATAATGAAAACACTTAAAGCCATGCATTTTTCTCTCTTTGCTATTTTGCTCACATCACATAAATGTTGATATGTAACACTTCAATTTTAATTACTTTTCTAAAGGTACATATTTCTAAATTCCAGTTATTTTGCTCCAATAGTTAAGATTATATTTATTTTTAAAAATTCACTTTTGCTACTTTATTATTTTAAATCATTTTTATTTCTAATTTATATTTTTTAAAGATTTGTACATTTCTCATGGCCTAGTAGTATATGATCATTTTTGAAATGCTTATAGAATCTTGCAAAGGATATGTAGTCTCACTAGGTACAAGTTTGTGTGTGTATGTAAATACAATATAAAATTGTTATTCAATTTTTAACTTCATTAAAGTCCCCTGCAACAATTATGCTAGAATCAATTATTCTTTGTATTTCTATTTTTGTTTTTGAATTATTGATGCAATATTGCATGATAAACTGTTGTTCCATATCATTCTGAATCATATCTTCTATTTTAACAATGCACTTCTTAATGCTCTAAAACCCAGGTCAATTCTGTTTAATTATGCTTTCAAATAGTGATTTCAAATAGTGATTTCATCACAAATAAAAATTTTGCTTTTAGCTAAGTCTGAATCTTTGTTTTTTACAAAAAGATAATCTTTGTGTTGAATCAATTTGTAATTATTTTGGAATAATATTTTTAAAACTTTTCTTTGAAATATAGTTTCACTTTTGTTTGCTCTATTTTACTCTACGCCTGCCTCCATTTGTCTTTAGTAATATGAAAGCTTTTAATCCTAACATATTTATGGTAACTTTTAAGGTTTTCAAAATACAATCCTATCCTATATAAGGCTGATTTAAAAAGTAAGAAATGATTGATCCTTTTCTACAAACATTCCTTTCATTCACAATGTGTATTAAATAAAATCTGGATTTAGAATCAAATTATACTTTCAAGTTATTTTCCATACATGTGTTCTCTTCAGACTAATTTTGAAATTAAAACCATATTAACAATTTTTAGTGTAAATTCTATTTTAACTAATTTTACTCCCCACCAGACAAATTTATGCCAACAGAAAATTTATATGCCAACATCTCTCTCTTCTTAAATTCTCAATGTTGATTTTTCTCATAATCAATTGTGTTTCATCTATATACATTATTATTCCACAAATTATTCATGGGTGGTATGTCTATGCCCACCTCCCTCCTCTGCTGCTCACTTCTAGGAATCTTTCTCTCTCCCTTAAACATAAACAACTACTTGGTTCAAAACAAAATCTTTGGTTGGTATTGATGCTAGAGAAAATAATGCATTCTGGTGACCTTGTAGAAAGTGTATTCTTTGCATTAGAGAGATAGCCACTCATTCTTCTAGATAGCATAAATGATAGATCTTGCCTTTTCAATTCCAGGAATAGGTGGTCTACAGTTGATAAGAAAAATTTCCAGGTTGTCCTTCAAGACAGCAACTGTGCAACAGAAGACACCAATGCTTTGTCAGCTCCATTCTATGGACCCAGTTTCAAGTGGACATCTGTATTGCAGTAAGTTGACTATTGCTCTTAGTTGGAATAGTATTGCACATTCTTCTAATTTTTCTCCCTGTGATTTTTAAGGGTGTTTCAGTTAGAATTTTGGAGACGTTGTAACAGTGATTGCTAATATGGTGCTATTTTTCAAGACACAGTTTTAGCCATCTTTTAATCCTGGTTGTCTAGTAGAAGACCTGAAGCTTCATCTCCCCTTCCCTACACCTGAGCTTCCAGAGGCCAAGAAAGCACTAGAATCCTAGTTCTGGACCTATTGGGGAAAACATCCATCTACTATAAGAAGACTTACATTAGGAATGTTAAATGGTCCATCCAAATCAGAATCTGAGTTGGAGTAAAAAGTTAGGAGCTTGAAGTAGTAAGAATCAACTTTAAGATGGCATGGGGCTGCTAAATGTTAATGGGCAACTAGAATAAAAACTGGAAAAGAAATGGGATTTAATTAAGAGATGGTTAAAAAACAAACAATTTCTACAAGGTCCGGAATTCTTATCTCAAAGTAATTAGAACATCCTCATCTTAACTTCATTAGTCAGTGTGTATGTGGTGAGCAGTATTTGCAGGTGCACAGTTAGAGAGAGATGGCTGACCCGTGGGAGTGTTCCAGTATCTTAGCTCAATCTTCCAAAAAGTAAATTCTGAGATGAAGGTACCCAGGCAAGTGATTCATTAAGAAAGTGGTTACAAGAGATATCAGAGAGAAAGTGGGGCAACAGGACAGGGAGAGGAGTCAAGAAATAATATAATTTTGGATAATTTCCAGACCCAGCCCAATTCCACAGGAAGACCTGAACATAAATGACATCATGGAGTTTGTCCTGCCTCAAAACAAGGAGATAGACTTTCGCACCTGCCATCAGTTAGCCATTTGGCAACAGGCTGCCCTTGAAGGGTTGTGAACTCTCAGACACTTCCACCTATGTCTGGGGGAAGCATCCCAGTGACCCACGGATAACTCTGGAAGAAGATAGCAGGCATGGAACCTATAAGTAAACCATTGGAGGACAGGTGAAGGAACGAGTAAAAGGAATCTGTAGGCATCAGGGTGGTGCACCACCAGCATTCACTGTATGTCATAAACGTTGGCAATTATTGAATGAACAATGGATGACCAGTCAGAAAAGAGTCAGGATCCCAGACAGCATTCAGTGTGGTTAAAAGGAAGTAGTCTAGGTTTATGAAGATATTTTAAAAAGTAAAAAGAAAAAAAAGATAAAGGAGAAAACAGGTACAGAGACAAACCTTATCTTCCTCAAAACTATGTCAGATTCAAGACAAATTTATTTATACTTTCCATAGAAATATCCATTATGCTGGTTTCTTCCCTAAAGACCTGTCCTTAATTCCTATCATTTATTTAAAATAGTAATAATAAAATAAGAAGTTTCCTCAGGCCCAATCTACTTCCTCTGTAATTTTTCTTTTGGTTTGTCTTTCCTTGCAGGCTAACCGGTACAAGTACCTCCTACATTGAAACCTAATAGATTTTTCTTTCTACTTGAGACTGTATCATCAAATCATTGTAGATTTGAATAGATCATTATTTTCATTTTTTAATTCATTAATTCACTTATTTACTCATTTAATAACAAATAAACATAGAGTCTCTTGTGAGACAGGGACTAAGGATAAAATAGTGAATGAGGTTTGCTCCTTTTTTCAAGTTGCTTATTGGGACACACTTGTTTGTCATAACATTATCAGTGACAAGAAAAACTTTGCAACCTCTTCAACAAGTTTGTTTCATACATTTATTCAAAAGAATCTTACTGAAGATGTACTAGGTCAAGACTGTGATAAGTGCTATGGGAGGTGCAAGACCAGTCCATCACAGACATGGCTTTTTAGGCTGTTACAGTTTATTTGGAAGTGTAAGAAGCATCATGCAGTTTCAGCTACAAACCAAAGGCAATGCGATGGTGGAGTTACAATTTTTTTACCATCTACTCTATACTAGGTTGTGTTTTTTTAAAAGAGCCTTTTACATTTGTCTTGTTGTTTAATATTAATAATCTTAAATTAGATTATTTTTATCCCCACTCAGTAAATAAGGGAACAAAAGCTGAAAAGTTAAGTCATTACCCCAACTTCATACTGTAAGTGGCCAGAAGTTTCTTCAAACTGCAGTATTTGGCCACAAGCTCCTGTTCTTTCTAATATGCCATGCTGTACATTGGAGACTATTTGAAATAATATTTTTACCCTCTTACAGTACTAAAAATAAATATTTCTGTTGAAGAGCTCTCTAGAACTAATTGGGCCAAAATTATAGAATAAACTGAAAAAAGTGTGGAAAAGATTCACAAATGAGGTAATTTGGGGATTGTAGTTGAACAGAAAGGCTGGGAGAAAGGAAAGTAAGCACCACTAAGGAGACAGTTGAGGAATAGGGAAAAGATCTTTGGTGCTTCCCTCGTGCATGTGCACTGCTGATAAGCATCCAGGCTGAGCACTTGAAACTTCAAGCAAAGCCCTGAACTTTCTGAAGTTCAACCACTGCTAATGATTAGTCGGGCTAATAAATACAAGGTCTGGGTTATCACACCCACACTATGTGTGGAAGAAAAATCAATAATATCAGCTTCATATTAAATGAAAGGCCTTTGCCTCTCAAACATAGCCCAAGGGCAAATGTGTTTATGAACTGGAAGTGTTATGGGCTCGGTGTTAGTCAAGGGGTCATCAGACTCAAGATATTCCAGAAGCACATCATTTATCACTTTCTACTAAATATATTCTGTCTTAGTCATAAAAAAGTGTACAAGCAGCAAACAATCCAGCAACACTTCATGTAGGAATCAGTTAGAGCATGTACCCTTCAAGTTTAGACTGCTCAGTTGTTGAATTTCACTCAGGCACATTTAAGTTCCTCAAACAGCATTACTGATCACCTAACACATGCACAGCTCTATGCTAGGTGCTAGGAGACAGCCCAATATATGCTTTTTAGTTGGGAATATAACTATAAATATAAATATCCTGATAGGCATAATTTCAAGTGTTTTGGCCATTAATGAACAATGGGTCTTCATTTGGGATTCAGAATATATGAGAAGCACAGAAAGCATGTATATGAAAAAAGTATTCAAGTTGCACAATGCACGTTAAGTAACAAATGGACCCACCTCTTATATGCCTATTGCATACATCCATTTCTCTCTAACTCAGTTACCAAAATTCAGCCCAAACCATGGCCAATTGTTTTATTTGGATCACAGTAATAGACATATTTCTTATCTTATCACTCTTAAAAAAACCTCAAAATGAGTTTTTTTCACCCTGTAGAAAAAACTTCTGAGAATAAAATCTTTGCTGAAAAAAAGGTCCCTTTGCCATTAGGACACAATTCAAACTTCACAACTTAATTTATGAGCCCACCTGACAGACCTGCCACTGCCTGCCTCTTTGGCTGTATCTGATGATTATTCACCTTCCTCAGTGTCCACTCCAGTCTTTCTGAACTCTCTCAGCTCTTACATCCCTGTTTCTTCTGTCACATCCTCTTATATGCTCTTCTCTCTGGCTAGAATGGCCACCATTCCCTCACTTTGCCCCAACAGACATATTTTAGACAACACAGACATTTTCTACATAATTCTCACCCATCCATCAGACTCATTTCGAATGTCACTTACTCAAGGAGGCCTTCTCTGTTTTCCATGTTACATTAAACTACCTGCAGTGTGGTTCCATAATGTCCACCCTCTCCATATCTAAATAATCATTATACTTTATTTTTATTTTTTGCTAACACTGTTTTCTCCGTGCAAGGGTATGAATTATGTGTTTTATGTAACAGTATATTATCAGCAGGGCCCTGGCACATTTTAGGAACTCAGTAACTAAATGTGTTGACCAGGGTAGGGAATATTCAAAATACTAAATGACTGGCTTGGTATGGATACCACCTCTTTGTTGCATGGGAGCATCAGAGTTGAAAAGCAGCCTGAACACATGTATAGTCATGAACACATGACTACATCACTGCAGATCAGAGTTGGTCAGACAAGATTTCTGTTAGAGGAAAAAAAGTATTTCTGTTACAAAAGATTTGCATATGAATGTGAAAAATGTACGTAATAAAGTAGGTTGGACCAGAGGTTGCTGGAAACAGGGGAGATCCCCAGTCCAGAGGAACATCCTCTAATCCTGCAAAAAGGTGGGGGGTGGGAAAGGTACCAAAGTAGCAGATTAAAAGTACCATGCCTTCTTCAAGGAAGGGAGGAGCCCAAGGAGCAGAAGGCACAGTGCTTAAGACATACTGCATAACAAAGGCAGCTACATACACCAGGCAGCCCTTGCCTTCCCATAGGTGGCCTGCAGAAGGAGGCTGCTGCCTGGGGCGAATTGTGAACAAAGACAATGTAGCTATGCAAAAAAACTTACAGAGCCACTCCTGACATGAGGTAGCATGGGGAGAACTCACATAGCACCTGCATGAGCTGAGGGAGGCAGATGCCCCACCCTAGATGAACAGACACTTGTGACCCTGTGCATGGCTGGGAAACTTTTGCCCCTACTAAAAATAGCAGTTGAAAGAGGGTTAAAGACACTGGGAAGCTGACAAAAATGGTGGACACTGGTGTATCATAGGTAAAGCTGGACACTCCTGCTGGCTTCCTGCACCTGGGATTTCTGGAAGGCCCTTTTTAAAGCAAAGGCATGGAGGTGCTTGAGCTCTGCTTCTCTTGCTTTGGAGCTTGGTGCAATCTCTCTCTCTCTCTGTCTCTCTCTGTCTCTCTGTCTCTCTGTCTCTGTCTCTCTCTGGGCTTTTGGTGCTTGGACATTCTGGGTCTCTGGCTTTGCTCCCCACATGGATGAGAGCTCTCATGGGACCAGGCAGGTACCATGCCCAACAGGGGCTTAGGCCCTGTATGGTTGGAAGTTCGCTCCTGAAGGCAGGTTACCATGCTTGGAAGCATGCCTCCTGGGGCTCCAGCCTCTGCAACACCATGATCCAGTGCATCAGGGCAAATAGTTCCTGAACTGAGTCATGGAGACTGGGAACAGTGCACCCCAGATTCTGAGTGAGATTGCTCTGTAAGAAGATAGCAACTCTGAAACCCACAAGTGCACATTCCAGAAAGGATGGAGATCTGTTTGTGTGACTGGCTTAAGGACTGATGAGGAAATGGGGAACATTTGGTTTGTAGTCTTCTGGGGAGCAAGAGAAGTTCTGGGTTTCATGGAAGAGAAAGGCTGAGAGCAGTAGCGATCTCAGGCCCCTGAAAATTAGAACCCTGTTAATAAAAACCTATTTCCCTCAACACAAATCATTGGGTCATGTGGAGTAAGGGTGACAAGTAGCCAAACCCCATTCTGCATGATTACTGTCTTTGCAAATCTTTGGCAACAGGTTTGGGTGGTAGGTTAGGAAGGGAGAATTGGAATGAGTGAATCGCTCAATGCATGATGCTCCGGATACAGAAGTGTTACCTGCAGAGTGGCAAGGATTCCATGGCCATGGTGAACTATTCTGAGGAGTAACAGAAAAGAAGCCCAGGTGTCTTTCCTTCTGTCATCTTGATCAGCACCTTTTCAACTGGAACACAGCTGTATTCCCCATTCAGTCATCTCCTCAATGCTCACCAATATCTAGCCAAACTCATGACTATTCACCCTCAATTATTTGAAAACATGGTTTGTACCTAATTTATCCTGGGATTAAAGCAGCTGTTATACTTTGCTGAAGTCTTACGGAAATACATTTTACTCTGGGAATTTCATTGACTAAACTGGCTGTGTATGTCATCATTCATCAAAGGAAGAGAAATGAAACATAGTCCTCAGAGGACTGACAATGGGGAGATGGCCACATTCAAAATGAAAGTTTCCTCCTAAATACTTAGTGCTTTCTTGATGCAGTGAATCATGTGTGAATTTATTTGTTTAAGTGAGAGACACACAACTTGACCCAAGACATCAAGTGCTGAAGGGTTAAATAAAGGGCTCGTTATTGAACTATAAGGCTTACTTGATTATAAAAATCTATACAACTTTTGGCCTTCATGTGCAAACAGAGAAAACCATGCTTCTCTCAGTATTCATTCACTATGTCTGTTTGCAGATGCTAAAGTGAATTTGACATAATGGTAAGTAATTCAAACAATCTATATTGCTGGAAGCTTTTTCTCAGAAGAGATTGATTTTCCAACACCATCAGCAGCAGGTCCAGAAGCACATTTCTCTTTTGTTTATCATTTTGTAGACCTGGGATGTTGTATTTCACACTGTCTGATGATGTTAAGTAAACCTTTAGATATTTAACTGGAAAAGTTAATAAATTATTTTGTTTTTATTATAAAATAAAGGTCCTCTTGCTCAATAACTATTCACTAAGAGTTGGTTTGTATAACCAGGAGAAGTGTTCACTGAAACCACAGTAAGAACTATCCAGTGGGAGCTGTGATCATGTTGGAGATGGCAGCTGCATAGCAGGGACAGAGAGATACACATACCCTGGCTGCTTCTTTCCTCTAACCTCTCCACTTTTGCTTGGATTAGCTTATCTTGGGTAGAAGCCAGTGGACCATGGAGCCTGAGAAATCTAGTTAGCATGGCTAGTACCTCAAAATACAGAGCAGAGTGGGGAAAGGGTGGAAAATGGATCTGGAGAAAACAAGCAGAGGACATGCACACCATAGAAGAAGAGTGCACAAGAAGATAGCATCATGCTGGGAATTCAAAGCAAGGCCCAAGATAAACAGGTCTATGACTAAAGGGGGGACCAGCCATAAGTCCAAGTGAATATTTGAAGTCAGGCCATCTTAGAAATGTTATTTTTGGTGGTTCACTGAGATTGGAGCAAGATTCTGGTCAACAGCTGAGGGTACAGCCTTTAATGAGAAAGAGAAAGACATAGTCAGAAGTAGGAGGAGAGATCCCTACCAAACAGGCTAGGGGCTCCAAAAGTAATTCAAGCATGCCCAGAAAATCAGATATATTAAGAGGAAGGACTTCATCCATTAAGGTCTTATAACTAGAGAAGTAACATAAACAGAGTAATGTTTTGAAAGGATTGATCTGAATGCTATCTAATGTCCAGAAATGAAGGGGAGGGGACAGAAATTATTCCAGTGATAAGAGGTCCAGGATTTGTCTTTTGATGGCATACCCCACTCTCCCTACTCAGAGAAGAGAATGCAGATTTCTTGGCAGCAGTGGAGAGTCTCAGTTATGGTAAATTCTTTTTTTCCAGGTACCTGGACCCAAGTAAATCCAGTTCTAACCTATCTGACTGCATCTGATGGGCTCTTGTGAGTGAATCTCTGAACCATCACACGCTGTGAAGGTGGTTCCAGGTAGCAGGATGCAGTTCTGAACATGCCAGGCTCCAGTTTCTTTCTTTCATTAGAGTGCTTGTAGACTTGGCTCTTGCCCATTACGGCTTCTGAGTTCAATGAGAAAAGAAAGAGTACTGCAAACTTATATTCCATCAGACATTGGAGTATTACTCAAATTTATCTCCAGAGGTATGCTATCTCAGATTTCTGTCCCCAACTGTAGTCCTGGAGCTGGGAGATATCTATCTTGTTTATATTAGCATGAATTTAAGAAAACATGTGTTTCTCTCTAGGGTGCTTGTATAATAAGCTTTATATCCAATTATGGCATGATGAGTTTTATCCTCTGAGGAATTTTAGTGCAAGAAAAGAGCAATGTTTTTGGAGGCAGAGGCTTTTAATATATAATAAGACTAGCTCCTTCCACAATTCCAAGGATGAAATTGCAGATCACTTATTGACTTGAATTTTGTGTTCTCAGCTGTCATTATAATAATATTATATTCATCTGCTAAATTTTTATTCTCCACTTTAATTTACAGTATAAAGAAAAATGCAAAAGAATATTCAAAAGAAAACTTAGTGTCTTTTCTCTTGAAGACTGACTTTTTAATAACTTAGAAAACTTCAAACAATTTGCTGTCAGGGTGTGAAGAACTCTGGTGGAAGCAACTGATTTGTTGAAAGCTGCTGCAGGCTTTTTATAATGGCTCTGAATTCCTGTCAAAAAATAAAATAAAAAGAAAGGGAAAACAAAAATGGGGAAATTTTTAAATAATAAATTCAATGATCTTGTGTGGTATCCCCAGGTTTGGGGAGATCATAAGTTAGAAGAGTTTTGTTTATTAATTAGCCACCATCCTGTGCAAACAAATATACACACCAGACAGACTTATTTTCATGATGGAGGTACTAGCCAGAATTACTGAAATCTGTTTAGTTTGGAGGTTCTCAAGATGTTTCATATATACATCTTATCACTCAATTGAATGACTACTGATGATGATGACACTCAATGTTTTGCAAACATTTCTAGGAGTGAAAATGGTATGAAAGAGCTCATATATGTATACATAAAGGTATTACCCATTATTAGTAGTGCCTTACTCTAAGAGGAATGTATTAATTTATTTGCTTTTCACCTAAGAAACATGGCCATATAGTATGCTATATCTGGACAAAGTTCAAGGTGCTTAATTTTTTTCCTTTCTTCTTTATTCTATCTTTACTCTCTTCCTTTTCTCCCTTTCCTTCTCCATCTTTTTCATTTATACTTGTCCTTGTGCTAAAGCATATATAAGGTAGATTTTTAAAATATGTAATTTCATATTCAGTAATATTGTAATTACATATTATTTTAATAATAATATACCAAAATTAGTGGATGAGGTATTAAAACAAAAGGGAAATGAGAGTAAGAAAGAAGCCATAAAAATAAATATGTGAACTGCACATTGCAAAATGTCATTCATTTGCTAAAAGTTGTCATGAATTTGACTCTGGATTTTCTAGTTATCTGTGCAAAGAAGGAATTAAAACAGTTGAATAAGCAGGAGAACACACAAAAAAATTCTCTCACTGATTCTCATAAGGAGGATCTTGAGTGATATAATAAACATATTATTCTTATAACAAATAGTGTGACAAGCCTCCCAAATTGTTTCTGATGGCATTCCTCAATCTAGGCCACTGAGATGATACCAAAGACTTATTCTAAGAGAAATTTCATAAAAATATTGAAACTCATTCAGATTACTAACTTTAATGAGTTAAGCAGAACGAACTCTTTCCCAGAATTAGTTCATTACATGGTACTAGAAGTTGTTAACTTAAAATGAGGAATAGAACAAAAATATCAGGAAGGGCTTCTCAAAAACATATTGTCAGAGCTGAATTTTCAATAATGCACAGGACTTCACCAAGTTAAGACAAGAAAGTCAACTTACTTATCAAGATATCATATGTGCAAAAGGTATAGAAGCAAAAGGTATCTTGATGCTTTTAGGGAACCCTAACAAGTGAAAGCATAAGGCAGAGTTCTGAGATAATGGTAGAGAAGCAGAGACTGGCCAGATCACAGAGGGGCCTGAAGTGAGAAGTTTCAGTGTCTGAACATTGGAGGGCAAAGTTTTAGGCAAAGAAATGACAAAAAGGCTTGCATTCTAGAGAAATAATTCTGGCAGTAGGATGAAAAAAGAAGAAAAATATGGGCAGGGAAACAAGACTGAAAAATAAGAAAGGGGTTTAAAAGCTATAAAGCAATCCAGCAAAAAATGATGAGGGTAATTCTGAAAGCACTTCAAAAGAACTACCAAGAATGTGTCAAGAAATGAAAGTCCCATTGACAAACGTGTAGGGCTGCCCTGAAGAGTACTTTTCAAGAATCTGTAACTCATTTAGAATATTTGCAGGCAGTTTTGCATGTGTGGCAAGGATGGTTTTCTAAACAATAGACCCTGAATAGAAAATTTATTCCTTGAAATATGCATAATACTTATCACCACAGAGATCACTTTCTCTAAACCCTTGAAGAAAGAAGCTACTTCTTCCTGAACATCCCTTTATAAGCTCTTCTGTTTCTGAAAAAGGTATGTAGAGCCCCAGAGGCTGGCAGAGTAGGATGTTCTCTTTTAGCTCCACCAGAATTATGTTGAGTGGTACCTGGAGCAACAGCAAGAATTGAATTCAGCTGACTTCCACCCCACCCCACAGGACCATTCTATTCAACCCGCAGCACAAACCTACACTGCAAATTTGATCAGGACAGAGATGCTCTGCTTCCCAGAGCCAGCGCTCCTCCAGCAGCCTGGGAGATTCATTAACATGCACATCTTTCCCGGCCTCATTATCTCACCCAGATGTTTCATGACTGCCCCCTTTAAAGCATCTCTTTCTACATTTTATTTACATTTGTTCAGCAATATTGATGGTTAATGAATAAATGCACTAAACTGTCAGTACTGGAGACTAATTAAATCTATGTATGATCCTGAGAAGTTGATTGAAAAATTTGCAGTAACTAAACTGGGTTTAAATAAACACTTTAGTGTAGTGCTTTAATTACACTTTAGTTTGTAATGTAATTTTTGGCTGTTTAAACTATGATTTAGGCTGAGCTAATTACAAATGATTTTCTACTCTGTAATTAATAATAACAAAATTGTAATTAGACAGCTGCTCTGGATCAGGACGACAGTTTGGTGTGCTGGCTCACAATGATCAGTCTGGCAGAAACACAAGAAAAGCACTTGGGGCTTGGGGCAGCCTGCACCTCTCTGAAGTTCATTGTTAAAGAGCAAGGCCAGAGTATCTCAATGAGTTTCATTATCCCAGCTGATGCCAGAGGAAGGGGATCTATAATTTGTTATAGACTAAGTAGCCACAGACTTTCTCTGTCCTAAAATCTCACTCTTGAAAAATGCACTAATGATACCAAATCTCCTAAATCTCCTTTATTTCCTAAGTGGAACTTCCAAATCATTCACCTTTGTTTTTTTGTCATAGATTAAATCAAATGATCCTAGTGTGTTTTCCTAAGCCAATAGATCACAATAATAATGATTATCATGTCTTAAATAGTGTTTTGATTATATTTGTTGCATAACTAACCACCCCAAACTTCAGGTCATAAAACAATAACTATTTCACTATGGTCAAAGATCCTATGGGTCAAGAATTTGGATAGGGCACAGTGACCATGGCTTGTTTCTGTTCCATGAAGCCCAGGACCTCAGCTGAGAAGAGCAAAGTGGTTATTTAAGGGCTGGAAGCAGTTGGAGGCATCCTTAGCCAGCACCCACACATGGCCTGTCTGTGCGATTGGTGCTTCCTCAAAACATGGCAGCCAAAGGGCAGCTGGACTTCCTACATGGTAGCTCAGGGCTCTCATGAGTGTGTACCAAAAAACAAGGCATAATCTGCATTACCTCTCACAGCCTAGCCTTAAAAGTCACAAAGCGTTACATGTGCCACACTCTATTAACTGAAATAGACACAGGCCCACCCAGATTCAAGGAAGGGGGGGAATGGGGTTGGATATAGATCACTACCTCTTGATGGGAAAGTACCCCATTGTCAAAGATTGGGTGGGATAGGAGATGCTGCACAACCATTTTTGGAAAATGCACTCTGCCACAGATTTGCAGAGTTTACAGTTTTGCAGTGCATTTACTACATAATTTGGTATTTAAGCTGCACTGATGTAGGCAGAACAATAAATACTACCTTCACTTCACAAACTGAGGTCTGTGCAAGGTAAATAATAAGTATGTGGCCTTCTAGTATGTGGCCTAGGTGGAATAAGAATCAAAATCCAGACCCTTTATACTTAGCACTGCTGACCAAAGTCATGTAAAAAGGAAGCTCTGGGTCTTCTGTGATTCTTAGTCTCTAATCATAGACACAATTCTGAGTAACTATTTGTCTCATGTGATGCAGTTCTGCTTCCAAACCTCCAGCTCTTTCCTTTGTTGCTCCCTGCTCCATTTTTTATCCACATGTCACCCTTCTCACATATGGTACCCCAGGACTCCATTAGAGTCATAAACATAATGTTCTTGTTCGAATGTCAATTAAACTGACAAAAGTTAATTTGACAAGTGATCCTTCTCAAATTTATTTTGGGAATTGAATGCAGTGATAGTCATATATACATATATAGTTATATATATTTAGTTAAATATATATTTATACATGCATATATAAATAGATATATAACTAAATCAGAAATATATCTCTCTGCTTAGCCCCTTCTCCTCCCATCTCTCACTTACACACACACACACACACACACACACACACACACACACACACATACACATCTCCTTCAAGCAGACCTGACCTGAAGTTCTTCAGATGGGGATGCAGCTTTTCGCAGAGTAATAGTGCTGAGTCAATTGGCAATTATACAAGAAGCCTATTCCTTGCCTAATAGAGCTCACCATGAACATGCATGCAATTGTGAATAATTGAAGGCCAAATATAATTAAGTACCATAGTACATGGAGAAAATGACTATATAAACTCAGATAAAGAGATACCAATGAGGAAAGGAAAGCAAGCAGGTTTCATTGAGAAGTTAGATCAGATTTGCATCTTATTCTGCTTGAATTGAATATGGGAGACTGTAGAAGAAAATCTTTTTCATGGGGAAAACATGAACATCAGTGAGAACAAAAGGGAGAGAGCAAGCCTGGCATGTAGAGATAAATATCTTAACATTCTTTGTAATGGCAAAAACTGGAAACAGTCCAAATGTTTAACCATAAGGGATTATTTAAATAAATTAATGAATATCTATTTAATACAATGTTATCTAGGCATTTACATGATACATTTATTGGTGAAGAAAGATGTCCAAACTCCTTTATTTACCTAAAAATTAGATTATAATACGATATATGTAGCATTATTTCATTATATAAAATAAACATAAAAATAGATATAATTGTAAATATTAGGATGCATACCAAATATATATAATTCATATATTTAGTGTGCATCTAATATATTAATATACATCAAATATTCTAAAAAATATACAATACATACTAAATATTATGAATATTAAAATATGCACCAAATAGTAATATTATACATTTATATACAATATTTGGTGCATATCCTAATATCTATAATATGATAATAGTCTATAATATTTATCTTTATTACATATACATTTATCCTAGATGATAGATTAGGGATTAGGTCTCTGTCTTTTACACTTCCTGATTTCTGTTGGAATTAGTATTTATTATATTAATAATCAGTGGGGAAGCAAAAGATGATCTTTTTAAAAAGCAGTTTCAGTAACATAATTAGAATGGAAGGCACTATGTAGGGCACTGTTTGAAGAGGAAGCGAAAAGGAAATCGAGACAGTGTACGTAGCCCTATCATTTAGGTAATTTGTCCAAAAAGGATACAAAGTCATGGGACACAGCATACTCATCTGAAGATTTCATTGCCCAATTTAAGGAGAATTATGAATGTTTGAAGAAAAGAAATGAGTTAAAAGCAAGAATGAAGGGTCCTATGCAAAAAAGAGATAAGGACTAGATTATGTCATTTAATGAATTAAAAAGGGACATAACTGAGTGCAAATATGGAAGTATGCCCTTTGGTGAGAAGAAAATATTTGGTTTTCTTCTTCTTTGAAGGGTGGATGAACAGGCATAGACAGTCAAGGGACTAAGGCAAATATGGAAGTTTGCTCTAATAGTTAACTTCCACTGAGGTAGATGGCAGGGCCTCCTCTGGGCAAGAAAAGTCTAGAGGTGCATTAGGTTTTTGAAAACACCTATTTTAAAGTTACTCGTATTCATTAGAATGAAAATTTGGCTGCAACAACAGCCCCAAATACACAAGATTAAAATGTATTTCTCTTCTTCGAAAGAATCTGAGTGCGTGAGTCACAGGCAACTCAAGGGTGTGGGGAAAATAGGCTTACATCATCCCACTGTTCTGCCCTCCTGTTGTAGCACGCTCCTGTTCTGCACAGTCCAAGATGATTTCCCACCATGTCCATGTTTCAGTCAGAAGATGTAGAAAGAAACTGCAGCAGGCGGCACAACCTTATTATTCCTTAAAGAAATTTCATAAATCACTTTTACTTGGATCACTTGGTCAAAACCCAGTGGGAAGCTGGGAAAAATAGTATTGAACTGGACATTTATGTAAATAAAAAAGTAAAGCTATAAAAACAAAGGAGATAGATGCTGAGTGACAAGAGTTCCTGCCACAGCGTCATTACTGAATGTTTCAGTGCAAGTAACAAAAAAATATTCCAAGAGCTCAAACCTCTGCCTAATCATCAAAACACTCATTAGAGTCACTCATCATAGAATCCCCTCTGACTAAAATGCAGGTAGGGCATCTTTAATTTAAAAAGAAATGCGCGCACACACAAAGAATTGATGAATCACCAAGATCGCTGGCCCTAAGTTGCCGGAATAAAATGAGCTACATGAATAGCAAATGCGGCAGAAGGGTTGGACTGTGATTATGCAAGCAGCTTGAATGACACGCTCTAGCTCATGTTTTCTGAATAAAAACCTCAACTGAAGCTTGTTTGCTCTCTACCCTGCAATGTTTATATGTTGATTTAGAAGTTTCATATCAATTTCTGAATATAAGTTCTCATTTCCATTCATTTCCTTTATTCCTTCACTCTGCAATTGTTAATAACACCCTTTCAAAAATTTAACTTTTAGTTGACTTCTTTTGGTGTGCACCTATTTATTGTCTCTAGCAAAAGGCTGGATTTTCCTTTTTCTGCCAATATTATTAATGATATTAGCATATCTCTAGATACAATGGGGGCAGTATTCTCAAGTGTCACTTTTCACCATCCATCAACTCTTCACTTGCCAATTTATAATGAAAATATTTTTACTTCCTCCTATGTTTTATTAGCTATGTCCTTCACCTCAAACATATTTTATGTATCTCTAAATCCTATCAAGTCTTTTAAATTTCTCAGACATCTATCCCTCTACGTATAATCCTTTTGTTGCCTCTCTATTTTATGGCTATTCCTAAAATCATGACATTTTAGGGCAGTGCATGTAAATTCATGAATAGGGGCCCCATTGTCTTCATTGAAAAATCTGACTCTTCAGGACCCTTCACAAATTGCTCTAAACCTCCTTTTCCCATTTTGCTATAATTCACCATGCTAAACAATTAGCCTCTTACTACTCAAATGTTTGTGTCTTGATCAGCAGTATCTACTGAATCTAGGAGACTTACTGAATAAAAATTTGCATTTGAACAAGAATCCCCACAAGGTGACTTGTGTTCACTGGTTTCAGCAGGCAAGTTCTTCGCACAAAATGAGACCTCACTCAACGTCATCACTGCTACCCTTGTGTTCGTTCTCCTACTCCTGTGCTTTATGTTGTTGCTCTGAGTAGATTGTCATTCACTCTTGTCTCATCCCCCAGTTTCCTTTTCTATAAACAAATTCAAGTTTTACCTTTAAGGTTTTTTTTACTGTGGTAGATATCAGATTGCTAATATGACACTCTCACAATAAAATAGTAGAAAAGTCAGCAAGCCTGGAGAGTCAGGCTCTCATGACCTAAGAAATTATTCTCCACTCCATGTTAGCCACTGAGACCATGGAAGCTGGGTTTGCTTCTGTGAAGAACAAGAAAGGCATGAGATATGGAAGCAACCCAAGTGCCCATCAATAGATGACTGGATAAAGAAGATGTGATACATATATATACTGGAATAACCTCAGCCATGAAAAAGGAAATCTTATCATTTGTGACAACACAGATGGACCTACAGAGTATTATGTTAAGTGAAATAAGTCACACAGAGGAAGGCAACTACCATATGATTTCACTTATATGTGGGGTCTAAAAAACAAAAATAAATGAACAAACAAAATGAAAACAGTTTCATAGATACAGAGAACAAACTAAGGATTTCCAGATGGGAGAGGGGTAGAGTGGCCTGGCTGAAAAAGGTGAAGGTATTAAGAAGTACAAATTAGTAGTTACAAAACAGTCACAGTGATGTGAAGCATTGGGACTATAGCCAATAATATTATAATAACTATGTATGGTGCCAGGTGGGTACCAGAATTATTGGGGGGATCACTTTGTAAATTATATAATTCTCTAACCACTAGGCTGTACACCTGAAACTAATATAAAATAGTATTGAACATCAACTGTAATTTTTTAACTTTTAAAAAACAGAAAGAAGGCTTTCTAGGATAGCATCCCTTTACTTATAATCTTGACCTCTTGTCTGTCTTTTCTTTGCTTATTTGCAAATTTGGTTATAATCCAAAATAAAAGCAACTCTTTAACTTTGCCCATTTTTTAATTCTAACCTATGTTTGAATCTAGGCCAGTCTATAGTCAGAGCCAGCTCAGGATCTGCCTTATTCACCCCTCCACTTTAACACCTAAACCTAGCACTATACAATGTGCATGTTAGGTATTTAATAAACACTGAAATTGTTGACATGGAAATTCAGAGCTGAAAAAAATAAAAGCATACTCATTTGTGACCTTGTATTTAGCAATTTTAATATAGTAATATAACCATGGTCATAGTTAAGGTTATTATGACTATAACTTAAATCCAAGACATCGTCATCTTGAGGAAGAAGGTGAAAGTTGACTCTCCATGCATTACATATTGACAGGTAATAGCCAAGACTGATATTCTGTTAACAATAGTGATCTGGATCCCATAGTAGATAAACTTCTTAGGGAAAGTCCCTGATTTGTTTTAACTGGATTATTTCTATAAGAGATATGGGTGCGTCAACTCATTATAACTATGTAATAGTGACCATGTCCTGCTTACCAGAGCAAAAGAGCCCCAGGAAAAATGTCCTGCCTTACTAGAAAAAGCACAGATTATAATTATGTATGATTTTATAAAGAATGCTTTGAATTTACAAATGTACAATATTCTTAAGCCCATTTATTACAAGCAATAAATACTACCACCTTTGATGAAATTTATATGGTATTAACTTCAGTCCTCAGACCACACTCTGGGTCCACTTATTCTCTCTCCATGCTCTCTCAAACCCACTCTTGTCACACTTTCATCCCCAAAACTACAAAGGAAACTACTTTCATAAGAGTCTACATGTTACCAAACCTAATCAAAATCACTACTACTTATATTACTTGAATTTCTAACAGCATTTGACATCGTTAACCACTCCTTCTTCTTGAGACTATTCTTGATTTCATAACATCAAATCATTCCCTTCATACTTACAATACAATTTAACATCATTTTCTTACCACTGTGGTACATTTTCCCAAAATATCCAAAACCCTTGTTCCCTTGTGTCATTGCAATGAAGCCCTTCAGTGAGGTGAGATGGTAGAAATGGTTCAGTGTTGTCTCTGGCTGGAATTAAGGGTGGGGTGCTCTTTCCAGAGCAGCTACCAGAAGACATGTTTTCGGGTAACCAACCTCTCCCAGTTTTCCAGGGATGGCCCTGGCTTTAGCATTGAAAGCCTTGTGTTCCAGGAAATCCCTCACTCCTGGATGAACTGGGACAGTTGATCACCCTACAATGTGTTCAAAACCTGTAACTATTAAGCCCATTTTTCCTCAGTGGCTCAACTGAGTTACAGTTAAATCGTGGATTTAAATAGGCTCCTATGGGCTCTCACCACAATTTTGCTGTAAATTGCAAATAACCAACTACTCTAGATTATAAACAACCAATTTTTAAAACTGACTGAAAGACAACTACATTGCCTGACTATGAATGCAAAAATTCTAAAAGTATTTTCTTACCATATCCATGGTACTTACCCACTAGGACCCCTGAATAAGGTGTGCTTTGCAAGTATACCTTTGAACACTGAGATGAGAAAACACTGTTCACTTCACTGCTATATTTAATATAATTCTGTTAATAAGAAACTAAATACCTACCATGTATGACAACATACATGTAATACAACTCTCCACAGAAAATATGAAAATATGCAAGTATAGAGCTATTAGTTTCATTGTTTTCTGCGCATAAAAAGTGCTTTCTGCGCTACTAAATCCTTACATGGCTGTAATTAAAGTTTTATTATTTTATTTACAGTAGTTTAACAATTAGAGTACAAAAGAATATTGATCTCCTATTTTCAGATTTAAAATATAAAATAAAAATAATGCAAATGAGACAATAATAGATATTTGTTCCCACATGATGAAAATATCGATATTTCTGTATCGTTTAAATAAAAATGCCTATTTACAAAGCATATACTTTTTTACATGTGTAAAAAAAATCACAGTTCATATCTTATATGCCAAATCAAATTGTTCATTTAAAAAATATGAAGTGTTTATATTTTTTCAATTCATTAAAATTAGCCCAATTCCTTCATAACCATGTTTACACAGTTTTTATGAATAACATTGTTTTCTCTAAATATACATATCATTGGTCCTTAGCTGTTGGCTGGTTGACAGTAATTGAAATTTTCTTATTTTCTCTTTAAAATACTTATCAAACAAGCCATATAAGGTCAATTCTTCCTTCCTTTAAATAAGAGGAAAGCCTAATTCTGATGACACAATCTGTGGTCTTTGCTGAGTTTGCCTTAGTGGCTTATCATCTTTAGCCAGTGAATAATTCTTTCATTTTGAGCTCATCTTGTCCCTGATGACCCAATTATTGCTCTGGGTAATGACCCAGTCAGATCTTATTTAGAAAGAAACTTACTCCTAAACAGCACACAGTGATGCCTTTTTGACCTCAGAGAAGCCATAAAGGATATCTGCATTATCATACAGAGTAAAATGGGTCCAGTAAAATTAGGTTCCAGCTGAGAAGAAAGCTTCCTGAAGGCATTTTGTGCCTCAGAAGCATCGCCTAGATCAAATGTTCCATTAGAAATTGTAATTGGTTTCATTCTTCATTCTCTCAGATGCCATTTACAAAAAATTATTAGGTGGTCATGTTTGACCACAAGGTAGACCTTTCGATACAACCGTGGATCTGCTCTGTTACCTAGGCAAACAATCCAACTCTTTAACTAGCCCCTTTTTGGTCTGTTTTTGCCCTTGTATCATTATTCTCCATGTTTTTCTATTCTGCTCTATTTTTCAAATTTTAAAAAGTAGAGACTAAAACTGGCTATCATAAAAAATGTTTTCTCAGTCCATTGGAGAGAAATGCTCTCTAGTATAGAATGCACAAAGAAGGAAGTACTTGACTACTCTTTCATTATGAGCAAATTTTAACTGAGAAATGTAGATTACCAAAGAACATGTTCAATTTATATTGAGATTTATTGTGTATTCTTTAATTCAGACAATTTAGGCAAAAATGCATGATGAAGATGAAAACAGGAGCATCATCTAGTTACTGGTCAGCTAATGTATTTAGGTTGTAAGAACAATGGGATATGTACAGCAGGAAAGACAAAAATGTTGGTGGAAAAGAGTGGAGAATATTGGTGGGGTGCAGAGGGCAGGGGTGACAATAACAGGCGAGCCAAGATGTATATACAGCAGTAAGACCACAGGCTTCCAAAGGGTAGTGACTCACTGCCAATATCCTTGATTTTTTTTAACCCTTACCTGAGGATATGTTCACTGACTTTAGAGAAAGAGGAAGGGGTTCAGAGGCAGGGTGGAAGAGAGAGAGAGAGAAAGAAAGAAAGAAAAGAGTAGAGAGAAACACTGATGTGAGAGAGAAACATCGATTGGTTGCCTCCCATATGTGCCCCAACTGGGAATCAAACCCCTTTCCATGCCTTTCCAAACCCCTTTCCACCCCTTCCCCCTTTCCCAGCTTTCTGCATCACCATTTCCACTCAAATGACAGTGAAACCCACAAAGCAAGTAATCAATTAATGGCCAGATGCAGTTGCTAAATTATGAACTTTTCTGTGGTGAAAGGTGATCATAACTAATTTAACCCCAATAATTTTCTTTTCACCTTTTTTTTGTTTAGTAAGAGGTTGTCTTTTCCTCCCCAGACTTCAGCAAAGTCTCCTAGTTATCTTTGCTAAAGTATAGCTAATTAAGCTGAAAGGACAAAACAAATCATAATTATGAGCAAGGTGACGACATTTTCCCCAACTCATATCAAATTCATTTCTCCTCCTCATAAAACTTCGTAACTCCAACATATGCTGTATGTTTTCAAAGAAGGTCATGTTTTAAAATATGGTTTTGGGCCCATAGATTTTACACAATTGTCTCACAGTGAGTAAGAACACTATATAAATCCAGATATTATTGCTGTTGTTATTAAAATATGGTGGTGGTTTAAGGTAACACTTCTCTAAGCATCACCTGACCATCAACAGTATCATCTGAAAATTTAAGAGTGCAATTTCCCAACCAAGACCTACTGAATTACAAACTCCACAGTTAAAGCACAGCAATCTGTATTTTAACGAGCTTTCCAAATGACTCTAATGTACACTATCACTTCGACAACCACTGTCTTAAGAAGTAACAGAATATTTGATTCCAACTGGACAGGTACATGCAAAAAAAATGAAACTTGAGCACCAACTTACACCATACACAAAAATAAATTCAACGTGGATAAAAGATTTAAATATAAGCCATGACACCATTAAAGTCCTAGAGGAGAACATAGGCAGGAAAATCTCAGATACTTCATGCAGTAACATTTTTACTGATATATCCCCTAAAGCAAGGGACATAAAGGAAAGAATAAACAAATGGGATCTCATCAAAATAAAAAGCTTCTGCACAGCTAAAGAAAAACAGTATTAAAATAAAAAGAGAACCAACTGTATGGGAAAACATATTTGCCAATGGTACCTGAGACAGGGGTTTAATCTCCAAAATATATAAAGAACTTACACGACTCCACTCTAAGAAGACAAGCAACCCAATTAAAAAATGGGCAAAGGACTTGAACAGACACTTCTCTAAGGAGGATATACAGAGGATCCAGAGACACAGGAAAAGATGCTCAGTATCGCTAGCTATCAGAGAGATGCAAATTAAAACCACAATGAGATACCACTTCACACCAGTCAGAATGGCCATCATAAACAAAGCAACAAACAACACATGTTGGAGAGGTTGTGGAGAAAAGGGGACCCTACTGCATCGTTGGTGGGATTGCAGACTGGTACAACCACTATGGAAAGCAGTATGGAGTTTTCTAAGAAAACTAAAAATGGATCTACCTTTTGACACAGCAATTCCACTGCTAGGATTATATCCTAAGAACCCTGAAACACCAATCCAAAAGAACCTATGCACCCCAATGTTCATAGCAGCACAATTTACAATAGCCAAGTGTTGGAAGCAACTTAGGTGCCCATCAGTAAATGAATGGATCAAGAAACTATGGTACATTTTCACAATGGAATTCTATGCAGCAGAAAGAAAGAAAGAGCTCTTGCCCTTCGAGACAGCATGGATGGAACTGGAGAGCATTATGCTAAGCAAAATAAGCCAGGTGGTGAAAGACAAATACCATATAATCTCACCTTTAACAGGAACCTAATCAACAATACAAACAAACAAGCATAATATAACCAAAGACACTGAAATTGAGAACAGGCTGACAGTGACCAGAGGGCAGAGGGGAGGGAATTTCAGGGGAAAAGGGGAAGGGTTTAGAGCAACCAGTATAAAGGACACAAGGACAAAAACTAGGGGGTGTGGAAACGGGAGGGAATGGGGAAGGCTGGGGCGGTGGGCTGGGATGGGAGTAAAAGATAAAAGACAGAAAACTGTACAAGAACAACAATTAAAATAAAATTAAAAAAAAAAGAATATTTGATTCCAGTAACAGAGAGTTGTAGAAATAACATAGACCACCTAAAGTAGAACAAACAGATGATATTTATCCAGAGTTTTCTATGCAAGGGAGTCAGGCTGTGAATTATAGTTGGCAGAGATTCAGGCAGGCAGGGGAGTTGGAAAGCTTTATAATTAAAAAAAAAAAACGGCGCGGGGCACGCGGAGGCTTTAGGTATGCTCTGGTTGGAGGTCATTGGCATGGGGAAGCTGGAGGTAAACTAAATAGAAAAGCTGGAGGTAAACAAATAAAAAGATAAGACATCTTACGTGATTGGCTTCAGGAACATATTTAGCTTTTCCCCTTGGTTCTCAGTTGGAAGCAGGATCAAAAAATAGAGAAACGGGTAATCATTGGCCACGTCCTGACCATTCTGGGCCAATTGTTAGAGAGGTATGGTTGGGCTTCCCAGACTGGATGACGCCAGAATGACTAGCCAACAACAAATCTAGAGAAATGCAATTGTCCCTCACTATTCATGCCCACAAGTTAAGGCTGATCTCCATTTCTTATAGGACATAGGCAGTGTCACTAATACTTCTGTCAGCTGTAGTAAGTTTTTCACCGTCCTTTCTATTTCTATCATGGCCACCGTTGGGAACACTGCTGTAGTTGCTTGCCTTAACAGTAAGGGGAGTGTCTTACTAAGTATCTTACCTTTTGGAGCTCATACATGAGTCAGAATTCCCAGCTTTTGACTTATAGAATCACGCACTCTACATACAGAGAAGAATTAGAATTCCCAAGGTACCTGGGATGTTAGTATAAGGCAAAGCGAATCAGGCATCTCTAGCCCGCAGAGGAAGTAGTATGCCATAGGGATACATGGAGATCCGGGAAAAAAGGGGTTTGTACGTGAAACTAGATCAGAATCAAGGCTACACGTTACGTATTGGGATCTTTATTATTCTTTTTTCATATGGCAAGTATTTAGCTCATTGCATTACAAAGGTTGTTGATTTCAAATTTAAATTACCTAGGGTCTGATCAATAGGTTGTAACAACTTGTTCTTTTTTTTAAGAGAGGGACACTAGCGAAGTTACAATGGTCATTTGCTAAAGGTTATTTTCCATGTAGATTCCAGTAGAAATGTCATCAGTTGCATGTTCTCATTTGATAAGACCAGAATTGCCAAAAAAAAATTTATCATAGGGACCCATTGATGGATGGCACATACTGCAGTTGGTAAGATTTCAGGCAGTGACTACTATTTGGGAAATCTAAGAATAGAATTAGAATGAGCATGTTCTGGCCTAACCATTATAAGAAAAGGAAAGAAAGGGGGGAAAAAGGCCAGTACAGTGTTCAACAATCAAGAAAAAGAATTATTATAAGCAAACACATAAAAACAAAGTAGGAATTATATAGGAGTCTTGGTCTGATTTCTTGGGCAGAAGCTGTTTACTATCAAGGTCATTAGCCTGTTCCAAAGCTAGCTATCTACTTCTGAAGATAGCTGCTTCTAGAAGATTTCTGAGAATACTCAGTTTGAGTTTCTCTGTTAGAGAAAGCTCTGTTAGAGCTTTCTAATTGTGTGGATCCTGAATTGCTTCTTTAGTTGTACAACGTAAACTTTTAGAGTTTCCTTGCTGCATTTATTACTAACAGTACATAACAAGATTATTTTCCTCTAAGGTTCAAGACACGTTCTACCCTGATTTCTCCTCCAACAGACAAAACCTCCTGATTAAGGATCATGAAGAGATTAAAGATGATTGTTGATAATAAAATTGGGTATAGTACGCGAGCCCCTTGAAATATTTTGTCATGCCTGTGTGCTGCACAGCAGATTCTAGTAAAATTCATAAATGCATGAGCTCTCCAGTTTTTTAATTCATAGAAGGATAACTAATATGTCCCTAGGGGAGTGAACCATATGGCACATACGATATGGGAGTAACTTTGGCCAAGGAAATTCAAGGGTTTCTGAAAGTTTTAGTAGGCACACTTGATCGATGTCATTGTTTCTTACAACTTTACCAGAAGATTGTAGATGGTAAGGACAGTATAATTTTTAAGTAAGAGGTAACACCTTACAAAGTTCTTTTATATTTCTCATAAATTTGTGCTTCTGTCACTTCATATAAAAGTTGGTAAACTTAGGGTGGAAACACAAAATCAAACAGTATTTTAGAGACAATATCTTTTGAGCAAAGAAAGAGTTTAACCCATTCTGAAAAAAAAAATACAATAATGAAAACCTATTCAAACCCTATCGAGGATGGGAGCTAGATAAAATTCATCTGAGGTGGCAAAATGGTGCTTCAAGCTCTGACCTACATCCATGCCCTCTCCTAGCGCTTCTCCAGTGTTATATTGTGGAACTGTGGCATATGACCTGAATATATGCTCTCCTGTGTTTTTTTCCCCAAATTTCCCAACCAATGCTGATTTAAGACAACAAGCAATCTGTCTGTAATATGACAAATAGTTTCATGGAGAAATTCAGTTAAAATGTTTTTAAAATCATCTGGTGCCAACAATCAGCTATCTTATGATCACGGAGATTATCTGAGAGGATATAACCAGATTTTTCATGAGTCTCAAAGTCTATAATAGCCAGCTCCCTAGGAAGTAGGAGTACATTTAAAAGCTCCTCAACTTGTTCATTTTGGCGGATGTTGCAGTAGAGGTGAAATGCCTCCTTTGTTTCCATAGCATCCCATAGTCAGGCATAATTCCCAAAGCATACTTGCTGTTTGTATAAATGTCTACTCTCTGTTCTTTGGCTAGTTTACAAGCTCTAAGTGCAAAAAGTTCTGCCCTCTGAGATGATTTTACCTCAAATAGAGAGCTATATTCTAATGGAGACCTTAATTTAGTGAGAGACATGTTGCTTCACAGACTCCAGTTTCAACTTTGAGGTGGGACGCATCAAGAAACGATAATAGGTCACAGTTCGCAAAGGCATTCATATATCTGAAAAAAGCGCAGAAAGTTCCCCATATCAGGTAAGATCCCATGAGGCTCCCTTTCTTCTCGCAGGGGCAGGAGAGTGGTGGAATTCAGGATGTTGCAACAGGGCATAGAAATGTGGGAGGAAGAGCAACAGAATGGGAAGGGGTTAGTTAGACTGCTGGAAAGTGTTGTGCATCCTCAATCAACAATGATGCTGTAGTGTATGAGGAACCATGAAGTTAAATGGATTGCCTAGAACTAGTTCACCAAAATCATAAACAAGTTTTGAAGCAGCAGCTCCTGCTTTGAGGCAAGGGGAATGACTCTTGCAACCACATCAAGGGGGAAGATATTGTAAAGGATGGGTGTTTTCTGGTTCTCATGATGTTCAGTTAAAATTCCAAAGACTTGTACAAATTTCACATGCAAAGTAGAAAAGGGGGCTTTTTTTGGAAGTAGGGCAGGCCTGTCCATATTCAGGCTCCCTGACCAGAGGATCTCTTACTGATGACTTGGTGAACTCACGAAGAGTTGTTACAGTTTCAGAAAATCTTGACACCCATTCCCTTAGAGGCCATTGTATGAGGGGTCTACACTCTTCTTGAATGATCTTTAGTCTTCAGAGAGTGTTTTTCCCTCCTTAGTTAAGTCATATCCTAAGTAATGGTCTATGCTTTGGCAAATTTGTAATTTATCTTTTGAAACTGTGTGCCCCTTTTCTTCTAAGGTAAGTAAATAAAATCTTTTTTACAGGTTCCCTTGTTCTCCGAACCAAAAAAAAAAAAAAAAAGTTTTTTGAACAAATCATCCACTTATATCAGAACTCAATCACACAGGAAATTTAGATCATCTAAGCCATAAATGAAGACCTGGGGAAAATGAGGGGCTTCAGTGAACCCTTGGTGCTTACCTTTTCACATGTATCATTGTCCTCCACAGGTTAACACAAAAAGGTATAAATTGCCCTGGGCTGGGCCTACATTGAAAAGGAAAGAGAATATGTTCTCCATGGTTAAACAGGTGACTTTGGGCAGAATTGATGCCAGGATAATATTGGGGTTAGGGACTACCGGGAAGAGAGATATAAATATTTTTTAATACTTTGAGATCTTAAACAAATTGATATCCTCAACCATTTTGTTTGTTTCCTGTCAGGACAGGATTGTTACAAGGGATAGTGCAGAGTCTGAGGAGGCCTTTTAATGTAAGGCCTCCAATATAGGTTCAAGGACTTTCTTCACCTCTGGCTTCAGTGCGTACTGGGGAAGTTTGTGTAACAGTTTGATAGGACCTATCTGAACTTTAATAGGATCTGCTCCAGTTACTTTTCCTAACTCAGTGGAATTTTTAGTCCATAGAGTATCCAATATGGTGTCAAGACCTTTAACTAAGATATGCATCAAATTCAATGGAGAAGGCAAAAATATACCCAGAAAGGACACAACCTGATTCTGGTTATTTGTGTCCACGAGAACCTCAAGAAATAGCCCTTCCAGTGTGCATTTAATATTACAATTCTGTTTGCAAAATACAACTCTCCCTGTTAGGTTTTCAGGGGTAGTAACATGGAGCAGGAAGTAATGCTCCTTAGTCACTGGTCCAAGGGTTACTTACATTTAAGGGCTAAGAGACAGGGAAAATCTGTAAGCTGTTGTTAATACCTAGCATCTAGGTGCTATATTTATTTACTCCTATATTAATATAGAAAGTAGTGCCCATATCTATAACAGTTCTTTCTTAAGCATCCTCATCAATATGACTTGAGAGATTTTGCTTCTTAACTTATCTTTTCTAAGATGGGATAGTCTTTTGTTCAAAATGTCCATCTGTTTAATATATCTACAAGTGTTCTTGTCCATTGGATCTGTTAGGAAGTGTGCCACCAGCTGATCTGCAGGGTCATAAGTTTACGTTGAGTCCTGTTTCATTGTTCTTCAAAATGTTCAGCCATGTGTTACAACACCTGTAGTTCAGGTAATGAGATATTTCCTCTTCTAATTTCATCTTTTTTTTTTTCATTTGCATGGTTGAGTTATGGTACAAATGATTTTTGTTGGAAATATATCAATGTGGCCTTTAGAATATGCTTCCCTAGTTTTAGGTCCTTTTTTTCAGCTCTCAGATTTTTTATAAAAAGAAGCTTTCCTTTGCAGAAAGACACTGCCTGTCTGGGTCAATTCAATCATCTATCATTTAAGAGTTGGCATCTGAGGTTCTGACTAGTATGTGTACAAGTTGATATAGGTCAGGCAATCCTGGGTCATATACATCCAAAAGAAATCTAGATTTTCCTATGAATAGTTCTGGTCCTCTCTAGGTTCAAGAAAGTCTTTCATTATAGCCTTAAATTTAACATGGCTTTAAGGTTTGAATCCTACCTTGTCTATAGACCCAGCTCATAGAAGGGATATATCTTTAGAGGCATTTGGTATTCTGGGGTCTTAGGAGAGTCACTGGAAATGGTAAAAAGGGTCAGGATAAGACGAGGAGAAGGAGAAGATAGGTTTCAATGGAGGTGTGGAAGGAGTAGTCTAAAAGACAAAAGGAAAGAGGAGAGCTGGGTAGAGGAAATCAAATGGAGGACAAGGAGAGCAAAAATTTATGAGGGAAATGAACCTAGTCTGTTATTGCCTAAGTTGTCAAATTGCTTATGTTTGGCCAAAGAACTTTTTAGTGAAGCAATGTCTGGATCAGAATTTTGTCTGTTAGCCTCTGTACACCAATAAAAAATGCTTACCACATTCCCTTTATTTTCTAAGATGATTCTCAAATGCATAATTTTGTTTCAGTCACCTATTCCCCAGAGTGAACACTGAAGGCCAAGAAAAATCCTTGGTAAAGTTATAACATTTAGAGGGACAGGCACAAGAATACAGATTGTAACAAGAATATACATAAGAAGCAGGAACCTTTCCTACAGGATGAGAGGTTTAGACTTGGATGATTCCATGAGGGCTAGCAACACTTGGTCCCAAGTGATGCTTGTCCATTTTGTGTTAGGATGGGGAAGGTGCAGGTGGGCTAAGCAGAAGTAAGACAACTTATATGATTAGTTTCAGAAGCACATTCATCCATCTCTGATTGGTTCTGACTTGGAAGGGAGGGCAAGAAATAGGGAAGTTGGCAGTCATGGACTAAGTCCTGACCATGCTGGGCTGATTGCTATAGAGGTTGTGGTTTGGCTGCTTGGGTGTCCACTACTGAGATTTTGGTCAGAGTTCTACAGTCATACATGATGTGATTGTAATCCAGTTCATATCTTTGTTTTACTTATATTTTCTTGAGGATAATAAGGGAAATAAAAGCAGGAATAAGAGTAATTAAAGTATTATTAAATGGCAATAGACTATTGTAGATTATTCAATGACATGTCTTCTTCCCATTGAAATGGATAGCCATTGACTATGCAGAGCAGCAATTTTCAACCACTGCCACAAGAGTTTTCAAAACATGAAATACCTGACTAATTTGGTCAGGGGCACCCTCCTCTTTTTCCTTAGACTGTCAAATAAAAAAATGACCACAGCCAACATAACAATAGCCATCCAGTGTGAATGAAGATTATACTGATTTTTTGTGAGAAAAGCAAAAAATATATTTTTTGGTATGCCACAGAATTTTAGTAATTAGTTTATATGTGCCATGAGATGAAAAAAGGTTGAAAATCACTGGTATAGAGTGAAGAAAAATGATGAGATCAGTTATTCAAAAGTTAAGTCCTGGGGATGCCAGAGTGACAGCTTGTCCCTTATGTTGTTTTATGGACTCTCCTTGTGTCATATACTAGATCATCCTTAGAACATATACAGAGCACAGAGTTCAGAAAATATAACAAAGAGCCTCACTCCACCCTTTTTACTCTCTCCTTGTCCAGGGGACCTTGCCCACAGCTCCTTTATTCTACTCAAGTGTGTATAGACAATGCACATAAGTATTTGAGTCCATTCACATTCTAAACCCAGTTCCATGTCTATAGACTATTTTATCTGGATCTATGCTCCCTCATGTTCCCGCCCACTGGAATCAATTTATATTGTGAAGAACCTGGAATTATTTTCCCAAGTAGCCTCAAGCATGTCTCTAGGCCCTGAGTGGCCACTGTTTCCAGGTCAGTTCTCTCAAGGGAGAGCAGGGCTGTACATATGAAGAGTGTCTGAAGAGCTATTTGCATATGGTGATAACAGGGCATCTAGGTGAGGGTATCTGTCCTCACATGTGCATTTAAGCATAAACATGTCTTGCTTTTGTCCCTTTTATACTTTCAAATTACTAAAAAGTTCAGAAAACCAAACACCTCCCTTTCAGTGTTCTATTTTCTCATTACTTATGATGTCATCCAAGGACAAACAGCAGCATCGGAGAGATTGTTAGAAATGCAGAAGCTCAGTTCCCACCTCAGATCTATTAAATCAATAATCATTTAAACAAGACACCCCACTAAGTGATTCATATGCTCATTAGTACTTAATAAACACTCCTACTGTAACTTAGCTTTCTTCTTTCTTATATTCACTTAGGATTTGGCCCATCGTATACTCATATGGGCTCTTTCCATGACAGCTACTCACTTATCTCCAATGCTTAGAATTGTCTGATTTGTAGCATGTATTCTATGTAAATGAATTAATTAACAAATTAATAAAAGAGCTAGACAGGGAGTGAGTGCCACATTTATAAAAAGTCAATACACTTACACTGACCTTCGACATTGGTTTGTGAAGGAATTTAAAATTTACCCATCTAAATGTCACAAAGCCAACCCTAGTATTTCAAGCAGACCAAGAAGCTGACTTTCACTACTCCAAGGCTCTCTGAGTAGTTTTCTGTACAGAGTTTGTTGAAATGAGGCAATCTTTAGTTTTCTCCATACTACTCATAATAAAATATGCTATGAACACCTGCCAATAATCATAACTGCTTTCTATCCAAAGAACTTCAGAGGATACTACTATATAAAAGCAAAATCCATCTGGAAATAGTAATTGTGTCTTTTTTTTTCCCATAACATCACCAGTTTTATGTAGGTCTCTTGGACTAAATGGGCAATGTAACTTTTAAAATATAATAGTGTTTCTCTTCCTTGAGTCTCATGTAACATACTAGACACTAAGATGATTTGTTGTTCTACACTCATGTTACTCTATAATCAGCTTATTATAAAGCTAATCATATGCTCCTTAATGCTCTATTAGAACCTAGGAGGGGATGCTATCATGTCTTTAAGCCTCAAAGTTGCTTTAAAAATCAGGAATTTTTAGTCACGTGTTAATCCTATTTTTTAAAAAAGTAATACCCACAGTAAAATACTGGTGTAGGAAAAATATAACAAAACTGAAGTATGCCTTAGTCTCAACATGTTTCATTAATTCACCAATTTATTCATAAATTTATTCAATGAGTACTAACCAAAATGCCTTTGTATCTGCAAAACACTTCACTAATCAATGTGGAAAAAACAAAACAACATAAAAAGACCCCTGTGTTCAGTCACTAATATTTTTCTGGACAATATTTCTAGGGCAATTATAATTTCATTCTTTTATAAGTTAAGGAATTCCTACATATGATATAGGTTTCCATTTTAATGTCTTTACTCCAACAATTCCTGATCTTTCATGCATTCATTCATTCAACAATAGTAATTGCTGGGGACACAACAAATACTAATATGCTGGGTACATGATGGTGAATGAAACTAGCAATGTTGCTAATCTTATGGAACTTACATCAACTGGAAAGAGACAGAAACTAAACAAACACAACTTTATTCAAGTTAATCATAGAGAGTGATACATTCTATAAAGAAAAAAATTAAGACAATATGAGTGAAAATGAATAGAGATATGGGTTCTTTTAAGCAGGGCAGTCAAGCCTATCAGAGGATATAAAATTTAAGCAGAGATATAAATAATAACAGGAAGCCAGGCATGCATATATCTGGAAGAAAGCAGAACCAAGCAAAGGAAGCAACAGTTATAAAGTCATTAAAGTGAAAACAAGTTTAGCACAAAAATGTTCAAAACTGCATACCCAGATAAACTAGTTTCACAATGAAATATCCTAAGAGAGTCCTCAACAATTATTCAAAATTATCTAAAGCATAAGTATTCCCCCTATTTGTTCTGAAACTCTTATATGAATTTTATTACCAAACTAATAAACAAGATAAACAAAGTACAAACATGACAAAATTATAATCAAAACAGAAGGTGAATAAAAATTCTATATATCCCATCTATCACATTTTCCAACCAACTTGAATCTGTTCTATATGCCTGGCTTTCTATACTGCTGTTATGGATGGACTGTCTCTACTCCCAAACCAAATTGCTCCATTTATACATGAATCAGATCTATAATCTCTTGCTTATTCAAGGCTTTGGTTTCATCAACTCCACCTTTCTTTCATATACTGTCAGTTTTCCATATGTTCCTGGAATATTCCCATCTGCATACCAAAAAAATGCTGTTATATCTTCTACCTTTTAAAAAATGTAAAAAGCTCTTGGCTGTAGTCTTCTCTAGCTAATGTCCTATTTTTGTCTCCCTTTATGCAAAAATTCCTCAAGAGATTTTTTTGTGTGCTCAAAAATCTTCCCAAGAGTTTTTTGTGTCCTCTCCTTTTATTCTTTCCTGAACTCACTCTAACAAGGTTTGATATTTATACCACTTCATCAAAATGCCTCTTATCAAGACTGAGTCATCCCCACATTACCGATGTCAATGGCCAAGTCTCTTTTCTCTTCTTCCTTGACTAGTGGACAGCATTTGACACAGAAGATCACTTTCTAGTTCTTAGAACACATATTCCTCTTCTCATCATCCTCCTCACTCCTGGTTCATTTCTCAACTTAGCCTCCCATCCTCTTTTGTTGGTTCATACATATTCAAGCAACTCGTAAGTTGTGGAGCATCTCAAGACTCAGTCCTTGCATCATTTTTTTCTCACTACACTCACTCCTGAGGTGAAATCATCAAGTCTTATGACTTTAAATACTGTCTACATCCCAGCAACTTCCAACTTGTATCTCCATCCCAGTGAGCCCTATATTGATATGTGGTAAATTCAACTGCATTTCACGCTTCTCGGTATCTCTAATTTGTCATATTCAAATATACACCTCACTTCTTCCCAGTACAAACCTACTCCTCTGAAGTCTTCCTCATCTCAGTATGAATAGAAACTTCACCTTACAATTGAAAATGTGATTCTCAAAAGATGTTTATTAACTGATTAGTGATAACATATAAGCTAAAACTGTCATGGGGTTTTATGTTTATTTTTTTTGTAATTTACTGCATTATACTATTAGTTCATATAATTTCTCAGTTAATTTTCTTGAGTTTGCAGGTTGGTAATCATTGTCTTCACATAATTCACATGCTAAATTTTTTACTTCCTGCTTTTCAATATTAAAATTCATTTCTTTTGCTTTTTAATTTATTACAATAAAACCTCTAAAACATTGTTAAATGATAATATCCTTTTCAACTTTCTAGATTTTAAAGGGAATTTCTCTGGCACTCCAATGTTAAATATAATATTGACTGTTAATTTAAGATAAATAATCTTTATAATATTGAGGAAGTATTCTATTCTTTATTTTCTAAGAATTTTATTAGAAACAGATGTTGAGTCTTTTAAAAGGGCATTGTTTTGATGGAAAGCATATGTTCTTTTTATTTTGGGTTAATGAGTTGAATTTTAATAATTAGAGTAAGTCCTTCCTGGTCATTGTATATTTTACTTGCACCAACATACCTAAATAGATACCATGAGTTTTTCATGAGTACGAATCGACTGGTCTGTTGGCCTTTTGATCTGTCTTTGTCTGGTTTGAGTGGGTTTATGTTAGCTTTACAGATTGATTTCAGATCATGCCATTATTTTCCAGAAAGAAGAATTAAGTCTTGTTTGAAAGTGTGTTAGGTGTGTAGGGACCTCACCTATAAAATCATATAAGGGCATTTGGGGGGAGTAATTATTGGTAACTTTTCTAAACACTTTCATGGTTATTGTTCTGTTCCTCTAATATACTTCTTTTTGAGACAGTTTGCTTCACTTTGTGTTTTTCTTTAAATGCTCTGACTTATCAAGACTGTTAAATGTATTAATATAAGCTTTAAAAAATACCCTCTCACAAACATTTCAGTATCTTTCCTACATATGGCTCTATCTTCTCTGCACTTTAGCATATTTTTTCTCATCTTTTTCCCTTGAGTAAGTGCATATATCTAGGAGAAAGCAGAGCCAAACAGAGGAAGCAACAGTTGTAAAGATATTAAAGTGAAAACAAGTTTAGTACAAAAATGTTCAAAACTGCATACCCAGGTAAACTAGCTTCTCAATGAAATATCCTATGAAGAGAGTCTTGAAAAGTTATTTAAAATTTTAAATATTCTACAATGAGGCTGAGTATTTTATTATCTTTTTGCTATTTATCAATTACTTGTTCTTTTGTGTCCTAAGTAATTAATTTTTGCTTTCAGTTTTACTCATTTACTCTTTATACTTTGCATTTAGGGCTTACTTTGGTAATCTCAAATAATATATCACTTATAAGAGGAATCTAAGGAACAAAATAAACTAATGAGCAAAACAGAACCAGAAACATGGAAACAGGAGGTGGAGGGAAGTGTGGAAAGAAGGGGAAGGGAGCAGCCAAAGAACATGCATGCATGACCCATGGATGTGGACAACAAGGTGGGGATAGACCATGGGGGTGGCGGATGGGGTGGGATGAAGGAGGGAAAGGGGGAAAATTGGGACAACTGTGCTAGAATAAGCAAGAATAAAAAATAAGAATAAATAAAAAATATTTTAAGCCTTAATTTAATCACATCTGCTAAGATTTTAGGTGTGTGCTCATGTGAAGGTAACATGCATGGCTCTCAAGGATTAGGGCATATACATCTGTTGGGGTGGGGCATTTTCTTTGACTACCACAGAGGTGATAAAAATATTTATGTTTTAGTTGTAAGGTATGTGTACCTAGTTCTTTCAACCATATTCTTAAAATGAGTATACTTTTTAAAAATCTGAAGAAAAGTAGAAAGAAAGAAAAAGAAGGAAAGGAGAAAGGAAGGGAAGGAGGAAGAAAATTACCTCAAAAATTCAAAGACATGAGCAATTTGTAATAGAGGAAAAGCTATAAACTACCACAGTAATAAACAAAAAAAAGCAAACTAAAACAAAAGATATATTTGAGATTTTTAAATGACAATATTTAAGATTAAAGAGTGGTGAGAAACAAGTTCTGTCACAAATAAAAAATAATTTAACACATCATTTTTGGAAGACATTTGGTCAGGCTATAAAAACAAAATAAAATGAGCATCATTATTCAACCACCAAGTCATTTTAAGAAAACCTGTATATAGAAAGGTTTACTAACATGAATGTTCATAAAAATTGTTTTTTGTATTGGAAAATTCCATTGAACCTAATTATTATACACAGCTACAGTTGAAGAATGTTCAAAAGCAAGTAAAAGTATGTAATGTGCATTTGAGAGAAATGAAGTTTATAACCATATACACAGTAGAAACTAATATTTTCCCCCAAACCCCACATTCATGCATGGAGAAATATTACTCATAAGTTATTTCACCTTTTGCTTATCTTTATTTTCCAAATTTTCAATATTATACACACACATTTATTTATTTTACGTATTTAAAGACATTTTAAATATCTTCCATCCCAAATAAATACTGGTTTAATTTTTAGAACCATGAGAAAATAATGGTCAGAATGCCAAGTCTAAAATTTATTAGATTCCCTTTTAAAAATCCAAAACCAGGGAGTCCCTTGGTAGGAAATACATATAATTTTTGCAGCAATAGACAAATCAACTATTTCATGCATCCTTGTTCAGGAAACAGACTGAGCTCTTAAACCAAACTAAATCCCTCCAATCCAGGCTCTGTTTTCTTTAGAGATGGGATGTGTGTTGCATTTGTCACTATTGACTTTCTCCACAGATCCTCTGTAGAATTTTGTCACTTTATGGACATTTTATCTCTTGGGGAAAAAGTCATAGTGTTTTTTGGTCCCAGCAATTGCTATAGATATTCGATCAATACATTTAATGTTTGGTTGGTAGGGGAAAAATAAGTATATTTAAATGATGCTTTAGAAGCAGACAGCATGATACTCAAACTGTCAGAGAGTGCCTTTCCTTTGGAATAGTGTAAATAAATATTTCTTCAAAAGCAAGTTAGTTTTAAGACTGGAAATTTATTAGTACCTTTAAACAATTTAAAATGTTATATTTTTTATCTAAAATTCAAACAAGGATACTCTTCTAATATGATGGAGACTTGTGTTTGGGTTTGATTTCCAAACAAGTCATGTAACCAATATCTGAATTAAAATATTTTACTAGAGTAAATATTAACACTATGAAGGGTTTTTTTTTTTTCCTTCAAATTTGGTTGGAAGAGAGCTGAGGGTGTTGTCAATTCTCTAGATATCTCTAGCTGTTAATGATCTGCTGGACATTTCCAAATTCTCTACTCTGACTCACTGTACCTTGGCAGTCTAGCTCCTAATTCCACTACTCAGAATATTAACTCATGTATTTTGTTAAGGTAACACTAGCTGCTGAAACAAATAAGCCCACAAATGTAGTAGGTAGCACAAGAGAAGTTTAGAATCTTTATCCTCCTGCAGTGGACTACATCTTTCTACTTGATGGTTCTTAGTCTCCTCATTCAGGAATTCAGTTTTATTCTGTCTTTAAAAAAAAAAAAAAAAAGAGGCCTCAGAATAGTTACCATCTAATCAGCAAAAAGGGAACAAGGAAATATGGTGATGACACACTTGGCCAAATGTTGAACGTACTTCTGTTTTTATTTCATTGGTAAGAATTACTAATATGTCCACACCTAAGCACAAAGGGTACTGGGAATTGTAGTCTTTGAGTAGGAAGCTGCTCCTTAGGACATCTCTACACTATGGAGTAAAAGAGTACGAGAGTCAAATTTGAAACAAATGAGTACCAATAAGAAAGAAGTCAGAGAGACCCTTAAGAGGAAACACGTAATTTTACAACGAATTAGCCTATTAAAGCTCTTGATCTGTAGTCACATTCCACATGATCCAAGGGCATCCACTCTGTGTTGCATTCTGTGAATATATTAGCCCAAGGGAGAAACTGAGGGAGGCATTTTACAAAGATCTGACATTCTAACATCTTATCTTAACTTCTTCCAACTATTATTCCTTCTCAATGGCCCACAGTCCATTAATAAGGAATCCGTCTCTCCTACTCTCAGAAACAAAAGAAATCAGAAAGTATACTCTCAGTCTACCTTTTCCTTAATTACTTCTTCAAATTCTAAGGTTCTTTGCACAATTCATTATTTTTCTGATGCCAAATTGGTCATGGAGCAATAACAGCACCTAGGTAATCTAAATATACAATTAAGGGCCTGATTTCCTTACATAAGGGGAATGGAAAAATCTAATCATCTACCCTATGGCGAAAAATCAAGATTTCTAACACATAATGAAAGAGGACTCAGAGTCAATGCTTTTGCCCATCTGACTTCATTCCAATTCTGTAGGAGAAACATCAGTCTCTACAAAGTGAACTTGTTAGTACAAAACACAGCAGCAGAACAAGGAGTAAAGGCTTATATAATTATAGTTGCATATCTGAAAGCAAGTTACACAAATAAATTCTCATTGCATACAATTACTCTGGTTTTGATGCATAGTAGTTTCTGCCCAGTCTGGGAGCACAGGTTTAGCCTCTCATATGCTCATACTTTTTCAAGAATGCAACCTTCGCATATAAAATATCAGAGCAGAAAATAAATTGAGCATTCTGTGGGAACGCACAGATTTCCTCAATCTGAGAGGAAGTCAAATTTCCAGAAAACACACCAGAGGGATAAGTCTTCTTTCACCTCCATTTCAAGTACCAGAAGTAGCCTCAGAATTTATACAAATATGTAGTAAAAAAAATGACTAAATATATGATATAAAATGAGTTAAACATACTCTTTGACTTTGAATATATAGTTTAAAGAGGCCAATCATATATATATATATATACACACACACACACATATATATATGCACGTACATACAATTTCTAACTATAAATGCACACATACTCATTCATAACACTTGACCTGAATAATGTGATGGATATTTTGAATATTTTCAATTTGAAGATTACCAAAACACAAACTTTATTTTTATGAACATACTCTGTGGAGTTAAAACACATACCAATAACTAGTCTAGGTCATTATACATTCCATCCTTTACCCAGTGGTTTGGACAGGTCAGGGTACACTTCAGCATGAGAGCACCACTCTCACTGCATTCCTGGCAAATGATGCCCTCCAGAGTTGTGTGACGCATCACAATTGTGCACCGGGGCAGCCCTGAGCAAACTGGTGAGGCAGACAAAGAAAACTTTCTCATCTTGTTGCTCTCATGATAGTCCATTTATCCCTGTGCCATCAGCAATGTGGCCATTGAACATTTTTACTCAGACATTAATGTTAAAAACATGTGTTGTCTGTATGCTAGATATTACAAAACTCATTTAAATATTCTGATCTTTTTTATTACCCAGAAATAATACTACTTTCCATACACACTATTGTGAGGCTTGGATTAGACTAAATTTGTCAAGCTGATAACTATGTTCAAATGCTCAGTACCCACAAAACCTACTTCAGAGTTTAGATTAGAAGGCCGGGAACATAGGTCCAGCAAAAAAAGACACCTTAGGGTCATTTTCCTTTACAGACTTGCCCAGGGGGATCACCATCCTTCAGGAATACATGAAGTATGTAAATAGGCAAGTGGAATGTGCCTTCTGATTGGTGTTCCTATTCTCCACAACAAAAGACTTAGAATATCTCAAATGTCAATGTGGCAGTACTGAGCCAGCTACCTTAAACTTTTTGTGTCCTATCTGTATTTAATGAAAATCTGTCTTTGTTAACCATGCACACACCCTTTGCCTTCTCAGATTGAAAGCTGCTTCCAATCTTTGATCACATCTTTCTCATCTTTGCATGCCTCCAATACCCAGCCAACATCCCTTGTGTACAGTAAGTGCTCAATAAATGTTGATTGCATTTGGGGAGTGACTGAAAAGCAAAGTAAATTAAATAATGGTGATAAAATAGGTATGTATGAGATATTCTGCCCTTTGAAGGACTTGGAAGTAAAACAAAAATCCTGGGGACTTAGTAATACAATTGGGGCTGTATCTACAAGAGGGTTGTACACACAGAATCAAATTACATAGGCAAGGGGTGGCAGCAGCCTAGCAGGAAAGAATAGTCCATATTTTCCAGATGCAGAACAAATAGGCTTGGAGAAATATGGTAATTGTTAATAGTATGAAATTGACAAGAGAATGGGGAACCACCTTGACATTTGATTACTACTTAGTCCATATTCAAGATCATAAGAAAGTGAGCAGATGTTAGCCAAAGCAGACATGAACATACGTACAATAGAATAAAGACTAAAGGGATTTGGTTGCTTGCTTGCAACACATATTTTGTTTGATAGAAAAAATCCTTCAAACTTAATCCAACTAAAATGAGGCATATGTGGTTCATTTCTTTCAGTTTTGCTCTATCTCTCTCCAGCAAAATTTATCTAAAGTTTGACATGAGGCAGTTGAAGAAAACTTTTTGCCATTTGTGAGCTGTCCAAAATCACCACTTTCTTCTTTGCCAGGGCCATAGAAGGGACCTAAGTGGGAATTTCTTATTTCTAACAAGGAGGAATATCAAAACAAGTAGGATCAGAGAACAAAAATATCAAGAATCTGAAGTCTAGAAGCCAGAGACTCAAACATCAGTATTTTTTTTCAAGAGTCAGTGTAAATCTAATGAACGTCATGCATCACTTAGCAAGAGGGATACATTCTGAGAAAGTGTCAGCAAGTGATTTCGTCACCTGCGGACATCATAGAGTGTGCTTACACAAACCTAGACGGTACAGCCCACTGCACACCTAGACTGAGTGGCACAGCCTATTGCTCCTGGGCTGCAAGCCTGCACAGCGTGTTACTGTACTGAACACTGTAGGCACACATGGTTAAGTATTTGTAACACATGCAACTGCAACACAGTGGTTAAGTATTCATGCATCTAAACATATCTAAACATAGAAAAGGCACAGTAAAAATACAATATAAAAGATAAAAAAATAGTACATTGGTGCAGGGCACTTACCGTGAAGGGAGCTTGCAGGACTGGAAGTTGCTCTAGGTGAGTCAGCAAATGAGTAGTGAGTCAATACGAAGTCCTAGGATGTTACTTTACATCCTGACTGCCAGATTCATAAATACGGTACACTTAGGCTACATTAAACTTATAAAAAATTTCTTTTTTCCGCCAATAACTTAGCCACTGTTACATTTTTAATTTATAAACTTTTAAATATTTTTAACTTTTTGATGCTCTCGTGATAATACTACAACAGTCTTTAAAATTTAGTGGACCTCTTACCTGTTTGACAGTATTTGATGGTAGTCAGTTCATAAGCCAAAGCCACAGCCTCAGGGGTTTTTTCTTGACAAACTTTTTAATATGCTATATTTCTCAGTTTCTTCCAACCTCTCACCTTTAGACTGAGTAATGATCACATTGGGCTCATGAGCTTCTATGGGAGATCTGCATTTTCAGTCTTCTGTTTTTCTAAGATGTTTGTTCAGTTGAAACTATTTGCTGGTCATCATTTCAACCACTTAAATGTTTTAATAGTAAGATGGGAAGCTATATTCTTAATCATTGCTGCCTCAATTTTAGTTGAATTTTATTTCTTAATGCATTTCTAAATTTTAGCTTTTACTATTTGTGGTGGAGAATGAATGCCTCCCAACTTTACATACTTCCACATTTATGAACACTCTCTAATCCCTTTCATTCGTTCTTACAAATCAAGATATTCTTTTCTCAGATTATATTTTTGCATAATATTTTATGAAATTTAGCCCACATCAGTCTATACACACTACTAATATTTAGTTTTCCAATGCCTTTCCCTAGAGCCACATACATGTCCATTAGTTACATTCTCTGCCTTCCCTGCCATCAGAGATTTTGCCAAATAAAGGGTCATTTCAAAACATAGAATACCATACTTCCAAATTCTGATAATAGCCTTGTCTTCCACATCCATCAATAAGACAATATTTTATGTTTTTTTGTTATGGCAGCATCCTAATTTGAGGTCCAATTAACCACCTTAAGTATTCAGTGGCTTAAAACAGTAAGTAAATAAAAATGAGTTTCCTTCTCACTCACGTTTTATGTCCATCACAGGTCAGCCAGGCCCTCTGCTCTGTGTGGCCTTCACTCTTGATTACGGGGTCATCGCCATCTAGCTTCTTGTCAGTTGTTGTGGTGAAGTAAAATTACAGAGTTTCACACAACGGAAGTCAGACTTTCTGACCTGAAAGTGAATTATGTTCCTATCATTCACAGTACACTGATCAATATTAGCCACATGGCTGCCCCTACAACAGGGCCAGGAAGTCCAATCCTACCATGAGTTGAATAGCACTAGTGACCACCTCACCCACTACAAACTAATCTCCACACTACAGCCAGGTGAACTGTTTACATTATGTCAGACATGGAACTGCTCTGCTCAAAAACCTCCAATGGCTTCCTGCCCCAGTCAGTAAAAGAGCCAAAGTTCATACAACAGCCTCCAGACCCTCCATCATTGGGCCACTTGCTGTCTCTCCACTGCATCTCCCACACTTTCCTCTTCTCTCATTCTGCTCCAGCAACACCAGGCTCCTTGTTACTCCTTGTACATGTCAAGCTTCCAACTGACTCAGGCTTTGCACTTGCTATTCCTTTTGCCTAGAAGATTCTTTCCACAAATACTTTCATGGCTCACTCCTTTACTTGTTTCACATGTCCACTCAAATGTCACCCTATCACAGAAACCTTCCTTGACAATCCTATATAAAATGATTCCCCCTCTGACTGGCATTATCCTCTAACGTCCTTGCTCTGCTTCATTTTTCTTTATTGCTGAGTACTGCCTGAAATAATAGTATATATGTGTTCATTGTCTGTATTCCCCAGAAAATATAAGGTTCTTAAAAGAAAGACTTTTGCCTGTGTTACTTACGATAAAATTTTTCAAGCCCAGTATAAGCCTATCACCTAGTAGATGCTCAATAAATATTTCATGAATGGATCAATAAACACAGTGCTGGTCCCAGTATAGCAAAGCACTAAGACACACTATACCAGAAAAAGTATCGGATTTTTGAAGAAAAAAAAGGTGGGGGGAATGAAAAGAAAGTTAACAAGAACACATTTTTCTTCACGCCAATCCTTTCCACAATTTATCTGTGTTTACAAGGGGATCAGTATTTAAGAGGATATGATATACTGAGGAAAATATTTGGACCTAAATTTCTTCCTTCTCTTCATTTTCTTGCTGTAACTCTTCAACATCCATTGGTTTTAAAATACATCATGCTTACATTATTAGCACTGAAAAAGTATGATTACATAAAATGGAATTCTACACAGCAGAGAGAAAGAAGGAGCTCCTACCCTTTGCGGCAACATGGTTGGAACTGGAGAACATTATGCTAAGTGAAATCAACCAGGTGATGAGGGACAAATACCATATAATCTCACCTTTAACTGGAACATAATCAACAAAAGAAAAAAGCAAACAAAATATAATCAGAGACATTGAAATTAAGACCAATCTAACAAAAGCCAGAGGGGAGGGAGGAGGGGACAGTGGGGAGAAGGGTTTTCAAGAACTACTATAAAAGACACAATGACAAAACCAAGGGGGAGGGTAGAAGCAAGGGAGGGAGGTGGGTTTGGCTGGGGTGGTGGGGAGTGGTGGGGAGAAACTACAGATAACTGTAACTGAACAACACTGAAGGAATTTTAAAAAAGGAAGTATAAGGGGATTTAGATGAAAAAGTCATCAATCTTTCTCACATACCAAGTGGCATTTTCTCAATTCAACAAAATTGGAAACTAAGTCACAGAGCAGTATAATTAATTGCCTAGATTGCAGAAATTATGAGCAACAGGAGTAACACTGCTACTAGAGTTTCTGATGCTGGTTTATTTGGGGCTTTTTTGCCCTACAGTCCCCACATATTAAGTCTCATTCTAAATTCAGCTGCAGGCAGGATTAGGTAATTTGTCCCTGACAACAGAACTTGCATTTGAAAAAAACAAAAACATACTTTAAAATAATAGATAAAAATATTTCACATAACCATAAATGTCAAATGCAAAAATATACATAAAATAGGAATTGGGAGAATGTTTGTAAGTAAATATTTTATATCCTGTTTTTCCTAAGAGAGCAAAAACTACATCAGTTTAGTTTATTGCTCATCTTACTTTCTCCTTGACAATAAAACTGTGTTTCTGCTGAGCCAAAAACTGACCTCAAGTATATACCCAAATGAAGACTTAGGAACTGGTCCAGTGTCTCCTGAGCAGTTTAACTAACAAACCCCCACTCATGTAATCTTTGAAAACAATAATTTTCAAAATCACTTTTTCTTAGCATTCAAAAATATGTAAATTTCGGTTTAAAAATTCAGTTTGTACACCATGACCAAATAGGATTTATCTCAAGTAGTCAAGGCTGGATTAATATTTAAAAGTAAATTAACATAATCTATCATATCAACAGACTAAAACAAAAGTCATATGATCATATCAATAGATGCAGAAAATAGTGACAAAATTCAACACCCACTCATGATAAAAACTCTCAGTAAACTAGGAATAGATGGGAACTCTCAACTTGATACAGACTACAATATTAAGTTAAAATATTTAATAATGAGAAACTCAAAGTTTTCCCACTAAAATCAGGGAGAAGGTAAGGATGTTTCCTTCCAGAACTCCTTTTCAACCTCATACTAGTAATTCTTGCTAATACACTAAGGCAAGAAAAGGAAATAAAAAGTTTACAGAGTGGGAAGAAAGATATAAAACTGATTAAAAAATTACTTGGAGAGGCAAATGACCCAGAATAACCAACATAATATTGAAGGGAAAGAACAAAGTTTGAGAACTGACAATACCAGTCTTACAATAAAACTACAGTAATGAAGAAGGTGTGGTATGCAAAAGAACAGACAGACCAGTGGAACAAAATAGAGAGCCCAGAAAAAGATCCCCATAAATATAGTCAAGTGATGTTCGATAAAGGAGCAAAGGCAATACAGTGAAGCAAAGACAGTTTATTCAACAAATGGTGCTGGAATATAGACACAGATCTTACACCCTTCACAAAATTAATTAAAAATAGATTATAAACTTAAACATAAAACTATAAAAGTAAAAACTATAGCACAAGAGAAAACCTAGAGGACCTTGGGTATGTTAATGCCTTTTGTGATATAACACAAAAGATACAATCTGTGAAAAGAATTGATACTAGACTTCATTCAAATTAAAAAATCCTGTTCTGTAAAAGACAATATCAAGGAAATCAGAAGACACCCACATTTTGGTAGAAAATATTTGCAAAACACACATCTGATAAAAGGAGTATTATACAAAATACACAAAAACCCTTAAAACTCAACAATAAGAAAACAAACAACCCAACTCAAAAATGAGCAAAAGACCTTACCAGACATATTATCAAAGATATACAGATGGCAAGTAAGCACATAAAAAGATGCTCCACATTGTATGTCCAAGGAAAATGCAAAGTAAAACAATGAGATACCACCACACATGCACACATAAAAATGGGCACAGTATGGAACACTGACAACTCCAAATGCCGGCAAGCACGCAGAGCGTTAACAACCTTATACACTGTCGGTAGGAACGCAAAATGGTACAGGTGTTTTGGAAGATAGTTTGGCAGTTTCTTACAAAACTAAATATCCTCTTACCATATGATCCAGCAATCATGTTCCATGGTATTTACCAAAAAGATGAAAACTTATGTCCACACAAAAACCTGTATACTAATGTTTATAGCAACTTTTTTCATAATTTCTAAAACTTGGAAGAAACCGAGATAGTTTCCAATAGGTGAATGGTTACATTGGGCCACATCCAGACAATGGAATATTTATTCAGTGCCAAAAAAAAAAAAAAAACATAAGCTACAAAGCCACAAAAAGATATAGGGAAACTATAATGCATATTACTAAGCGAAGGAAGCCAACTGGAAAAGGCCACATACTGTATGACTCTAACTATATGACATTGTAGAAATGGCAAAACTATGGAGACAGTAAAAATATCAGTGGTTGTCAGGTTGGGGGTGGTGAATAGGCTGATACAGAGGATTCTTAGGGCAGTAAAAAACTGTGTACAATACCATAATGAGGGATATATATTATTATATATTTGTCCAAACCCATGGAATGTATAACACCAAAAGTACACCCTGAGGTGAACTATAAACTCTGGGTGGTAATAATGTGTCAATGTAGCTTCCTTTGGGGAAAAAAAAAGTACCATTTTCACCAGAATGTTGGCATTTTGAGGAAGCTATACATGTGTGAGTATGAGCATATATGGAAAATCTCCATACATTCCTCTCAATTGTGTTGTAAACCTCGAAATGCTCTAAAACTATCTTTAAAAAGACTTATTTTACAAAAATTCAACCTGTAGATTAGTAAAAATGTTATCACATAATATATTATTCAATATTATAAATAACATATCATGGAGACCCAACAATAGCAGCATATACAATGTCCAATGTGCACGTAGAACATTCTCAGAGGCTGGCCATATTTGAGCTGGATAATAAGCCTTAATGTATATGATGCAAAGTATGACCACAATTAAACTAAATAAGAAATCAATAGCAGAAATATTTGGGCAATTCATAAATGCATGGAAATTAAACAATGGGCTCCTTGCTAACCATAAGTCAAGAAGAAATCACAAGAGTACTTAGAAAACACTCTGAGATGAAAAAAGCACAGCATGCCAAAACTTAAGGGATATAGATAAAGCAGTACTCAGAAGTTGCATATGCAGTTGCTACAGGTTTTGAGCTAATAATAACTAAGGCATGAGAATATCTTGTTGCTGCTAGCCGTTCCCTCAACATAGATATGGACCATCTCAAGCTGCCCTATTTAAAGGAGCCCATTATCAGCTCATGACTTGAACCACTTCTTACCTCCATCCCCTGAGCACTTGCAAACTGTTGATCTTGCAGATCATTCTGCAGATAAAAAATCTGAAGTAGAGACAGAATGACACTGTGTAATGTCTCAGAGATGAGTAGTGACAGAGCCAGTGTGCAAAGCCAGGCTCTGGGTGCCCTTTGCATCAAACCATGCTTAAAAAGTCACATTTCACACATACACTGCTGCCGACTCATGACTTTGGTAATGTTATTAATGAAGTAGAATAGCACTGATTAACTATGTTTATTTCCACATCATACTCATAGATAAAACTGTGAAGAAACTCAAGTTAGATATAACTCATGTTCAGCTTTGTAAGGTTAGTAAGTCACAATAAGTTTTCTCCTTGTAGGATAGCATCATTTGCTTGACTTCACAAGTTGCTTCCCATCAGTACTGCCCCTTGAGATAAATACTTGCTAAATTCATGAGTGTATGCAGTGGTACTGATAACACGTGTCCTGAAATTTGTCCAACTGGTCTTTTGAAAAGTAGTTTCTGGAGTTGATTATCCAATGTCATGCCTGCTTCAAGACTGCAGTATCAAAATACATGTTTCCTTTCATTGGTAAGCAGGACAACTGTGTCTTGAGTGTGCACAAGGAATGCAATCCTAAAATTCATCTAGTTCCTTGCTCTCTTCTATAGAATATAGCCACTGATGCCTGCCATACTGAGGTATATCCTTCTTCAAGGAAGGCTCAGAGGACCTGTAATAAACTTAGATCCTGTTCAAATCAGGAAAATGTTATTTTGTCGCATACATATAAGAGAGAGTAAACAGAAACTTTGAGGAGGCTGGTGTCAGTCCTTCCAGAATAACCTACCATGGGCTCCTATTGCCACTTTCTGCACAAAATCTACAGATGTCTTCTCTACGGGATACTTGTAAGATCAAAAAAGTATTGATTTTTGCTCTGCCCATGAAAGATAAACAGTTGCAGCAATTTCCCTCCCGCAGTAAACAACTAGAAAACTGAACAAAATACATTAAATAATTGTTTTCAGAGATTGGACATGGGCCGCTCAGGACAGCAATCCCTGAAAAAAGGAAGACAAATATGGTGAGCCCAAAGAATGTGCCTCCTTATTGCCTGAAGAGTGTCTCAGGCTACAGCACAAATGGGGGAACCCAAAGGAACCCAGTGGCTTTGTTGAGTTGAGGGAACAGTGGTGACTAGATTTTGTGAGGCAGGCCCATGAGAAGGAGAAAACTGCAGGGAGAGTGCAAGCTCCCCTTGAAGTTTCAGATGATGGCTAATCTGTAAACACGGGTTAAAAAACTACCTGATGCCAGGGTAAGAACAATGGAGAAGCAATAGGAAGAACAATTTACAGAGCTCCTATCAAACTCTACGGATAATTCACTTTTGAACCAGCTACAGTTGAAAGACTTCCTGATGTAAGAAGCATTGAGAGAATCCTCAGGAGAGTATCACCCTAGTGTGGGGACAGAAGCCCTAGATTAAAGGTCACTCTGGGAATACCCCAAAAATTTAAAAATGATTTTCAAAAAGATATAACTTTCCAAACAGAACAAAATGCAACCACAGTCCAACACTCTTTGAAGGTACACAGCAAACAATGAAGTAAAATTCAAATTAAACAAAAACCAATTCTCCTACTAGCAACAAATAATTAGAATTGGAAATTAAATGTTTCTACAAATCAAACACTTATAAAACATCAAAAATATAAAATATTTTGGGATAAAGTTTAAAAATACATACAAGATCTATTCACTACAAACTATAAAACAATGCTGAAAGAAAAGTTAAATAAAACTGAGATCATTGGAGAGATATGTTTCCATGTTGCTGGATCAGATGTCTTAATATTTTTAATAGGTTCGTTCTTCCCAGACTGATGTATGGATTCATCACAGTCCCAAACAAAGTCACAGCTAGCCTTGTAAAAACTGACACTGTAATTCTCAAGTTTATGTAGACATGCAAAAAAGCTTGAATAACCAAAGCAATTTGAAAAAGAAGAACAAAATTGGAACACTCATACTATCTGATTTTAAGAACTATTGTAAAACCATAGTAGTTAAGACAGAGAGGTTTGGGGAACAAAAAAGACATACTTATGTAGCAATGGAACACAAGAATGCCCAGGAGCAGATCCATTGTCCAGGAACTGACCACGCACATGCACCAAAGTAATCCAATGGTTAAAGGTACTCTTTTCATCCACGTGAAAACAAACAGAGACAAGTATATTGCATAGTATACGAAAATAACTTACCACTTTAAAATCAATAAATATTTTTTTAAAAAACTTGCACTACATGATAGACCTAAATACAAAATCTAAAATTATAAAACTTTTAGAAGATAGTCAAAAGTCTTTGAAGTTTTGGGTAACACAATGATTTCTTGGATAAAATGCAAAAAGCATTAACCATGAAAAAAATGAGAAATTGGCATTCACCAAAACTTTAACTTTCTTTTTTTTTGAATAATTCAGTTAGAAATATATACGTATACACATTTTAAAACATCTTTTTATTACATAATGAGCAGAGTTTTATTTTTTCTTTTACAATTTTATTAATTTTTTAAAAATTTAACTTCTATTATTTATGCTGTTACAATGTTTTCCACTTTTTCTCCATTTCTCCACATGCACCAAGCCCCACCATCTGCCCTCCCCAAGCCAATCCCCATACTGTTGTCCATGTCCATGGGATGAACATAAATGTTCATTGGTTAATCCCTTCATCATCTTTCATCTCATCCCCCTCCTTCCTTTCTGGCAACTGTCAGTCTGTTTTATGCACCTAAACTTCTGTTACTAACTTGTTTATTAATTTATTGTGTTTATTACATTCCACATACAAGTGAGATCAAGTGGTATTTTTCTTTCACTAACTGGCTTAATTCACTTAGCATAATTTGCTGCAGGTCCATCCACATTGTTGCAAAATCTTAGGATTTCTTCTTTGTTACTGCAGCATAATATTCTATTGTATATATGTACCACAGCTTGTCTATCCACTCATGTACTGATGGGCATTTAGGCTATTTCCAAGTCTTGGCTATTGTAAATAGCACTGCTATAAATATAGGGGTGTGTATATATTTTTATTGGTGTTTCAGGATCCTTGGACCATATCCCCAGAAGTGGAAAACATAACATACATAGTAAAATCTCAAATAGTTAACATAGAAATATTTTTACTGATATTATCACCTAGGGAACTTGAAACATGGCAGAAAATAAACAAATGGGACTACATCAAATTAAAAATCTTCTGTACAGCTAAAAAAACCATCATCAAGACAATAGGGAACCCACAGTATGGAAGAACATTTTCACCAATGATACATCTGACAAAGGTTTAATCTCCAAAATATACAAAGAACTAATACAACTCAATGCCAAAAGGACAACAATTAAGAAATGGGAAAAAGGCCTGAATAGACAATTCTCCAAAGAAGATCTACAGAGGGCCCACAGTTATATGAAAAAATGTTCAACATCACTAATTATCAGAGAAATGTAAATTAAAACCTCAGTGAGATATCACCTCACACCTGTCAGAATGGCTACCATCAATAAATTAACAAATAATGAGTGTTGGTAAGGATGTGGAGAAAAGGGAACCCTCAGGTGCCCTGTTGGTGGGAATGCAATCTGATGCAGCCACCATGGAAAACAATATGGAGTTTCTTTAAAAAATTAAAAACCCCTTAACATAATAAGAAAACAAGTTACACAATTTTTAAAAATGCAGAGGTTTGAACAGGCAATTAAAAAGAAGACTATGCACAGGCATGAAAAGCTTTGCAAGTTTTTTTAGTCATTAGGTGAATGCAAATTAAAACCTCCATAAGATAACACTATATAACTACTAGAAAAGCTAATATTTAAAATTTGTCATCCTTACCAAAGGACATGCTTATTGATTTTAGAGAGAAGGGAAGGGAGGCAGAGAGAAATGGAAAGAAACATCGATGGGAGAGAGAAACATGTATTGGTTGCCTCTTGCACATGCCCTGACTGGGGACTGAACCTGCAACCCAGGCATGTGCCCTAACAGGGAATCAAACCCATGAACTTTTGGTTTATGGAGCAACACTACCATCAACTGAGTCACACTGGCCAGGGCTGGAACAGCTAGTATTTAAAAGACTGATATGACAAAGTGCTCGTGAAAATGTAGAACAACTGGAAAACTTAAGCAATGTTGGTGGAAATTAAACATATTGCATCTATTATAAAAATCAGTTTAAAAAATTCTCATAATATTAAATAATTATATGACTCAGCATTCCCATTCTAGATGTTTTCCCAAGAGAAATAAAGAAATAGATGATCACATGAAGACCTGCACACAAATATTTATAGTAGTATTATTTCTAGTAGCTAAAAATGTGAAATAACCCAATGTCCTTCAACTGTTGAATTGATAAATGAACTATACTACATACAATGAATACTGTTCAGCAACAAAAAGAAAAATTACTGATACACACAACAATATGGATGTACCTCAAAAGCATTATTTTACATGAAAGAACCCAAACTAAAAGATGCATACCGTATGCTATTATTTTGGACATCCAATGACAAAATTATCAAAACAGTGGTTTCAAGGAACTAGGAATGGGAATAAGAGATTGGTTACAAAGTACCACAACAAGGGAGATTTGGGGATGAATGAAGCCAATATCTTAATAGTGGTGGTTACATGAAGGTGTACATTTATCCAAACTAATCAAATTGTATGTTTTGATAGAGTTTAGCATGAGTAAACTATATGAGTAAATTATACTCATATAAAAAGAGTGTCTACTGGATTTTTGTGAAAACTGGGTAAAAATGAAACCTAGAATATAATATACGAGTTAAGAAACATACTTTATTGGGGAAACTTTTAAGTCAAGGGGTTATAAGATAAGGCGCAGTCATTCTAGAGACGAGACCCTGCCAGGCATGCAGTGGATTTGTGTCCTAAAGGGGAGACTCTGTTCTGCTCCCTTCAAACGAGACAAGCTCAGGAATACACACAGGTCAGGGGGGTTATCAGGGTATTTGGGTGTAAAGCAGTCTTGGTATAGATTTCAGCTGTTCAGAGAAACTGCTGGTAATACTAACTACACAGTACACATAAAACTTGGGTCCAAAGAAAGTTGCCCCCATCTTCCTAGGGATAAAAAGCTTTCTGTCCTGTCAGAAACAACTCAGGGGCAAGCTCCTCTCCTTCAGCAAAAGGCACATGATTATTTCTAACATGCAACCCAGTCTGAGCTCCCAGAGTCACTCTAATCCTGTATGTTGAATGTGGGGCCTTTTAATACCCCATTGATGAAATCTCTCACCCTCATCCAGGTTCTGAGTAAACCGAGAAATAAGACAGAACATTAGGGACAATGGAAGGTTAAGTTATAACTATTCATAGTTGCTAAGGACTATGTAGAAGATACAGCTTAGAATGTGGCCATATGGGTTCCCTAATATTGAACTTCTGAATTAAATAGATTTTCCCACCTCATTGGAAGCAATTCTGGACCTAGGAAGACCACCCACAATGGGGCTGACTGGCAGCACTGAGGAGCGGAGGATTCATGTCCCCTGTGACCACACCCAATCATCAGACAGAGAGGGACCTGGACTTCACACATTTGTCTTTTCCTGTCCAATTTTACCAGTCTGGGAAATTATTATACATTCCCTGGGGCAAAGGTAGTAAAAGATGGAGGAAGGTCAGGAGTAATACACAGATTGAGCTCACTTCCCATTCAGGTGGCACCAGACACGAGAAACAAACAATACCAAGAGTATTTACCGCATTACTGATCTTTATTAAATTATCCTACACCGCAGGAGCTCATCTGCTAGACCAATTTTATATGTATCAATCATACGTGTGTATAAATGTATGTATGCATTTCATATGTATAAATCACATGGGTTTAATGTTTAAATCCAGCCAGCTCTGTGTCTGCACAGATAATGTGTTTCTTGATAAAATAGTTCATTCAGCCCAGTGGCACACCTGTATTCAGGCTCTGATCATCTTTCCATAGGAAGTCATAGTCACGAACTTTTGCCTCCGACAATAGTATCTTGGCTCCTTATCACCGTGACCTTGGTGCTTGAGGTCACCTTTTAACAACCTGGTCAAAACTGGAAGGTAGTTACACTGCACAGTCTTCAGTGTGCCAGGGGGATAGAGGCTCGTGGCAGAGCTAGAGCTAAGGGAATTAAGAAAGGCCTATGCTTGTATCTTTGTCCCAGACAATGGAGAAGAATGACGGAAAACAAGGATATGTACTTTAAAAATAAATAAAAGCTGTCATGTACTGGCATTTAGAAATAGGCAACTGATTTTTGAGTTGGCAATTATAACACTAGATTCTTCATCTTGTACTTCTTTCAGAACTATCATTCCTCTCAAATTAATACTCTCAAATCTGCTCTCTCTTTTATAACTTCAACTCTTGCTCCCTCACCGTTTGGGAATTAAATTGTCTCTCAGACTACCTGTAAGCTTTTAGGTGCTTCCCTGGGATGTCAAAACACATGTCTCATTTTCCTGAAACATAAAGATTTCTTCCCCACTTCTCTACACCTTGGAGGTTAGTAAAACAGCCCTACAACTCGGGGGGGAATGACATTTGCATTGCAGTTTGGGTGTTTCCTTGAAGTGGTTAGCAAAAGCTCAACTACAAATTGGTAACAGAATAATATTTTTTTAATTAAAGATTTAAGGTTAGAAGAGGATGTCATCTTTTTTTTACTGTGGGTAATCATAGGGGACAAGATTTACATTAGTATCAGTAAGATAGCTTTCCTGTTTCCAATTAACTGAATTGTTTAGGTAACTATTGTAAAGATGATTCACCAAGAGCTACAGGAGGAAAAAACCCTCATGTACCAAGATCACTCAATGAATAAAATCGGCAAGACAAGCCTTTATCAATTAAAAAATTATGTCTCAATATAAAACATCAGTGCTGCTGCGCAAGTCACATCATGTTCAGCAGTTCTTAAAATGGTCACAGCTTAACAGACCTAAAGATGGGAGATTTTGAGGGGGCCTTCTGTCCATCATCTGTCTCTAGTTAGGACCTTCAACGACATCCCTGGCAGCTGTTAAGCAATAGAGAGACTATAGTCCATAGCCCTCAACCTATTGTGTTAAAAAAGATAAAGCTCGGGAATGTTATCTCCCTAATATCTAACCCCTTCTTTTATCTAGTAACTGTCTTAGATTTATCTTCTGAAAAAAAAAAAATTAATTCAGCTCTTTCACTAACGTAACTGGTGTCCTATCCCTTAAGTGTTGTTGTCTTCTCCAGGCCAACGACTCTTCATTTCTTTCACTGCCCCGGAAATTCAAATTGGAGAGTCATCTTCAACCTCATTGCTTTCTTTGAATCAATAAATGTTTTCATATTTTATAAGTCTCTTGGGAAAAAAAACTTTTTTTCCAAAAATTTAGTTTCTCTGAAATTATTCCATTTCATCTTATCACTTTAATTTTATTTCTCTAAGGTTCCAAGGTTTAAGGGAAGTAGACATCTGTTTATTTGGCATTACTTGCTAACTTTTCTCTTCATTTGGGGAATAACCATTCCAATTTGATTTTCCCTTGAGAATACAACACTACCACACTCTAACCCAATACCATTCAGATTTTATAGACATAGACATAAACATAGATAGAGCTAGATATATAGACCTACATCTACATATATACACAGAGAGATCTTCATATATATATATATATATATCCTTTTATATAGCTATACATCTGCAGATATATAGATATAGAGGCTTCTGGCATACAGAACCAGATTTATCTTACTTTTTATTTATAACATTATGTCATTAATATATTAGCATCGGTTCAAATTTGTCCTCTTTTTATGTTTTACTTTATTTCATTTTCCCCCTAAAAGTAAGCCATTTTTCATGCTTGTGCTTCAGATCCACATCCCACAAATTTTATTTTTATGTGTATGCATATCAGTGTATAATATCTAGCAATGCTTTGTATATGTTTTATTTATCTGCATAAACAGCATCGAGCTATACAGCCATTCCATTTATTGTTAATAATATTTTGATCTATTCACCTTAATCTATGTACAACTAGTTAATTTCTCTGGAACCCTGTGTACTAGGCCCTCATAAAAATATTTTACACTTTATTCGTTTTCCTACTTATTTGTTTCTAGTTCATTTTCATCACTTTGCTATTCCAAGCAAACATGCCCATACATGTTATTTTGTGGACCTGGACAAGACATTTTCTCAAGCATATACTTAAGTGTGCAATTGCTGGACCTTACAACATGCACACACTCAATTTCTCTCAAGGCTGCCAAATTGTTCTTCAAAATAACTGCACCATGTTATCTTCTACAGAAATGCAGGAAGGTTCCCACATCCCTACATCCCCCCTACCCTTTGGTTAATCTCATCTTGTCATTCTTTATTCCCCACTGGTCACATATTAGTCATTGAAATCATTCTCATAATTTGAGTTTTGTTTTCTAATTTGTTGGTCATGACTCTGATTCTATTTTGTCCCCTCAGAAAGTGATTGTCCCCATCCAGTCTCAGGTCAAGATTGACAGCCTGTATTATTTCTTACTTAATTCCTCTGGAAACTCATCACTATCTTTTCAAGGAAAGAGAGGAACAACTGTATAAATGGTGCAATTTCCGTGACCGCATTTCCTAAAAACCTATGAAAATAGATCTTCATACTTCTCAAACTCTTGCTAACAGCATTTTTCTCTAAATAATCTTTTATGATTCATCATTTTTTATTGAATGATTTTCTCGCACCTCATTTCCTTCATTGTACATAATGCTATTTGACCATGTGTAACATAAATTCCCCTAGCAAAGAAAAATAAAAGCATCAGGAAAATTAATTTTATTTTTCCAGCAATCATTTTGCTACTTCTTACATAGCGGATGTGTATAAGGGTCCCATTATCCTCAGCCTGTCTGGGGGCCCAGGGCATGTTCCCCTTTTACCTTGGAAGTGAAACAAAGGAAATAGCCCATCTTGTTAAAGATTGGGCTCATTAAGATTCTGCTCTCTATGTGATGGGCTTCCTACAACTGTGACATAAAGTGCCAGTTGAAACCAGCCCTGTCATAGAGACTTTTACAAAATATGAACAGCACTAAATACCTTAAAGTGGATCGATTTACACTGAAAGTGTTTTAACCTCCTTTTAGGTCAAGAAATAGCAATTTTCCGAGCTTCACTGTAACCTGAGAATTAATCCTAAGAGGCAGGTGTGCACTGCATACCTCATTTGTTCCATGAAATTCATTGAAATGCCTTTGTATAGGACTGTCCTTATAATCCTTCTGCCTCCTGGCAGGCTAGGGTGTGGTTCTCAATGGCAATGGGATGATGACTCCAATGTGAGGGTATTCTCTCACGTTAGAGACTACTAGTCAGTTACTTCCTGTAAAAAAAAATTCGGTTAGACTCAAGGGCAACATAAGATGTGAGCCCTTTTTACTCCCCTCTTGCTCATGGGCAACTGGAACACGTGGCATGGGGCGCAGGACCAAGCAGTATACCTGTGGTGATTATCAGGTGGCTACCCAGCCCTTGTGGACTGCATGAACAAGCTCAAAAACAACAAGGAGCATCTGGAGTTCCGAAAGGAGCACAGTCAGATGATGCTGTCCAGGAGAAATCAGATGTTCCTTGAGTTTAGCTTCTGGAATGAACCACAGCCCAGAGCAGGTCCCCAAATCTATGAGCTGAGGACATACAAGCTTAAGCCAGAACCATGATCGAGTTGGGTAACAACTGTGCTCGGGCCATCAAGTGCCAGAATAGCCAGGAGGCAGTGGGAAGGTTTTTCTCACAGATAGGAGAACTCTACGTTGTACGCCACCTCTGGGCCTATAAAGACCTGCAGTGTCGGAAAGAGATTAGAAATGTTGCTTGGAGGAAGAGGGGTTTGGACCAAAATGTCTCCTACACAGTCCCCCTGGTGTGACACATGGAGTCTCAGATCATGATCCCTTTGAAGATCTCGCCTCTTCAGTGATCAACTTGCTTCTGCCTTCACCTCATTCCCCTTCTCTCTCAGGGCAGCTGCAGACAGAGGAGCTCCCCGTTCTCTGTCTTGGTTCTCTCTCAGATCTGGGAGGACTCTGGGGGCTAGTGCTCAGCTCAGACAGTGGGGAGCCGAAGGATGACAGGGTTCTGAGAACTTCTAGCTCTACCCGGAGACTTCCCACCTTCCCCACCCACTCCTTCCCCTGTGCTGGAAGCAGTCTTTAACTTCTCTGAATGAAGAACAGCAACATTTTATGTCTTCCCCATAAGGTTCCCCATCCGAAGCCCTCCAGTCCCCAGCTATCACCATGGAAAACCTCAGTTTGGCTTTAGTTGCTCCAAACATAGTGGGTCTGGTGGTTAGAGGTCGGGTGGGACGGGAAGAGGTAAAACCAAACCAGGCTCTGAGGAATTCCCTGGTCTCTACTGGGCCACCCACTTGCTGAACAGTCTGAAGCAAATCCCTCCTGCTTGAAAAAAGCCTAGAATTGCCACACAAAGTAAAGGAAAACCCTCAATTAGCAAAATCAGCAGTAGGTCCACCTAATTCACCTAGACAGTCTGGGAAAAGGGAGCTGGAAAAGTTCTGGGGGTCAGGAATCAGGAGGGAGAAGGAACAAGAATCCAGAACCAGGATCCCTGAAGGTAGAACATAGGATTCCGAACTTGGGTTTGAACTGCAGAACTTGGAATGCAGACTGGGAAAGACGGAACAGACGTGACGGAAGACCACTTGGGAGGGGTTCCTAATACAAGGCACTTGGAAAGAGGCTCATCTGTTTCCTCCTGCGTAATGACTGTGTAGTTCCAGCCCTTCTGTGCAAGGAGAGTCTCATGTCCTCCCTTTTCCTCCTTGTAGGCAAAGATATGGGCCTGAGCCTGTATTTCCTTCACCCTGTATCCCTTTCTCCCTCTTCACATGTGATCAGCCCAACCCTCATTCTACAGGGCCACTCAAAGTTTGGAGTGGGGTCAGTGACTTTGGGGGCCTCCTCAGTGACCCCCACACTTCATGGTCTTCTGGGTAGATTTATTCTGCCTCCCTTTCATGAAAATTGTGCTTGAGTTTCTGATGGAAGGAAAAAAAAAGATGTGACCCTTTTTAAACATGTTAAGAGAGAATGGGCATTGGGTAAGTTCTACAGATGAGCCATCTGAGGCTCTGAGAAGTCTGAGGTCTTGGCAAAGACTCACAGCTGGGGTTACAATGGCCCTAGACCTGGGCTCGGAGCGTAATCACGGAACAGAGGAGAAATCATGCAGAAAAGAGCAAAGTGAAGCAAAAACATGACAGACAATGGTGGTTACTTCCGAACTGCCTGTGCCCTGCATGATGCCTTTGAGTGGGGGACTCTCATGTAAGAAACAGTAACAGGATGACGGTAATAATTATTGTCACTAACAGTGAGTGCTGGCTACGTAACAGGTAGACACTTTATTAGCTTATTTGACCCTTACAACAATCCTATGAATTAATATTAATATATCCATTTTAATGACAAAGAAACTCAGAGTTTACCAACTAACTCAAGATCACAGTAAGTGGCAGACCTCAGCATATAATCACAGCCCAACACCAGTGCTTGTGTGCTCAAAAATCACACTCCCTTGCCTCCACAACTTAAATACCACCACGTGTAAGCCCCTCAACAAGTCTTCCTGGAGGGACAGGTACCTTCCAAATATAGGTACAAATCATTGTTCCCACACCATAGCCATCGGAAGTTTTGCTCTCCTATTCAAGGTCTACAGTCTCCCTACATCTAGAGCCCTTAAGTGTATATGGTTCAGTCTTCCTTTCTGTGCCAGGGATAAAAACGGAAGGGCAATCCATATTTTGTTCTCTGATATCATCCTTTACTAAATAACATTAAACAGCCATTTCAAAATCTAGACAGGGCTCAACACTGTAGAAAAATATCTTGGCTTTTTTGCACATGGAGCTCTGAAATACTTGCACTAAGAAAAGCTCGTCTTTTCAGCACCTACACCCACCGGGAGAGCGTGTGACTCAGTCCGTGGAATGAGGTGTTGGCCACGTGGAATCAGGCAGTTCCTTGACCAACCCCTGCCCCCTTTAGATTTTCAGATGACTTTTGTTCTCTCTGGCACATTATGTCATTTTTTCCTCCTGAATGTGATGCATTTACTGATCACTATTATAATTCTTCATTTCTGGGTCAAGGGAGACTTTTTGCTGACAGATTGGTTAGAAGAAAAAAATGGGAGTGATTATTTATTTAGAAGGATGACTCAAACTCTCATGTTTTCATTTATTTTTTCCACTGCCCTAGCCAAAGTTCTGAAATGATGTCCAAAGGAGGTTCATTGGGGCAAACAGGCAAGTTATCGCTGTTCTTTTTTGTCAGTTATATCTTTTTCTTTCATTTGTTCTTGAAAGAATAACTCATTCCTGGTCCATACGGAGGAATCTGGCAGAATGAGAACATGTGTTGCACTTGGGAAAACAGAATGTGAAAAGCAATAGATGAAGGACAATGAGATGCTTATTGTCTAAAGTAATTGGGCAGATGAAATGTTGCAAGTCCTACAAAATACTGCCTACTTTTGTATGGTAGGTGACAGTACTATCCTATAATTTTTAAAGAACAAAAGGCATGGCTCTGCCATCAGCGCACACCTACCAAACCCCAGCAGTACGGCTCACTCTACCATGACACAAGATACTGAAAGTCTCTGGAATGATGCTGCCACCACATGTGTAAATCTAGCCTTAATGCAACTTCTCAGCACTTAGAGTGAATAATAGGAACTACAAGGGCCAAATTTGAATAAAGCAAGGCACAGACACGAAAGATGAGTGCGTGGCCATGGCAGAATCTGATGGAACACAGCTGGCTCCTCCTTCTGAGTTCTTGAAGGAAAACAAAACAGGGATTAAGGCACAGATTCCAAGTCTTGGTCCCATGTTCCAGTAGTTGCTGACCTTGATATAGTTATTTAGCCATATTGTTACTCAGTGTCACATCTGAAAAAAATGGTATGCTAATAACTGCTCTCTCATTGGATTCTTCTGAGGAGTAAGTTATCAATGCATGAAAACCTCGTAGAACTGCTAGAATTTAGTAAGTAAATATGTAATAAATGGTAGTCCTTTATATAATTATTAGGTAATACTGAGGACTGGTGATTTGGAAAGGAACTTCTAAAATTATATGAACCAGGTATTTTCAGGTGAGGATATCATGGTGAATATGGATCACAGACTCTTTCTCCCAAACATTACATCAGTCATGACCACAGTGAAACCTCATTAGCAGAAACTACAGAAAGGAGCACATTTAATTATGTAAATATTTTAAAAACATAAGATTCTAGTATCATAAAATGTCTCATAATATTCCTATATCTCCTTTCTGCCACCAAAAAGCTATTCTGGAAGGAAAGGAAAAAAATAATAATATGACCCAAGAAATATCATTCATACACCCCAAATGGGTATAAACTGAACTGGTGGTACCTGTACATTTTCATTATATAATTCTGGGGGGTAACTAAATGAATTGATGGGGAGAGCACCTAAATGGAAAAACCAGGCAAATAGGTTGACTTTTGTTGCTGAGAATGAACACTCTGAATAGGCTCAATGGATTAGGAAAGGATGGTAAGTGTAAGGGTTTTCTTCTCCATGGAAATAAGTTAGACACATGACTACATACTATAGAACCTAGAGTGGAACCTTCAACAAAATTTCAGAAGAGAAATTAGAGCCCAGATATTTCACCCAAGTCTTCACTCCCCTCAAATGAGTTTTTCCATTATGCCACACATAGAGAGAGTAACTACTTGTTTGCTTTCAAGAGCTATTGAATGATCATTCTTTTAAATGGGTTTTATGTCCAGATCTAATTTTTACTGTGTAATATTTGTGTTATTTAACTAACAACAGCATTTTGTGTTGTGGATTTATTTCTCCAACAAACACAAGATGGCAAGAATTGCAGAGGTCATCTCCTTCACACAGCCCTTTGGTATCCTACAAGGAGAACCTTCAGGTTAAAAAATAGTTAAGAAAGTAGCTTATTAAATCCAATTAGCTTGTCTTTCTTTCTTTCTTTTTCTTTCTTTCCTTTTGTTGTTGTTGACACAGTTGCTCAGAATTGTTTGTGCTTTCATCTTAGTTGCTGTTAGCCAGTTACTGCTGCTCCAAAGCTGGAGGCTGGGGAGGAGCTAGCATGAGTATTTTCTACTTTTTGCACATTTGTGACAGTGAGCGGAGAGAAGAAAATTTGATGAGGTCAACAAGAATCTATTTTCAAAGATCAGGTACTTGGGGAAGGTGGCAAGTCAGAGCATCAGGGATGAGGTAAGTAACCTGAGGAACCAAGGACAGCTTGAAGCTCTGTGTTCCTGGAGGGAAGCAGGGTGTGATGCTGAGCCTGGAATTCTCTTCTTGTCAGCCACAAACTTCCCACTGCATGGGCCCAATTCAGAGCTTCAAGTGGCTGCTGCAGCAGGAAGTCTTGCTGTTCACCCAGGACTGAAGACAAGAATGAGACAAAGTTTCAATCTGGGGGTTATTTGAGGTCACAGACTATGATTATTTAGCAAGAAATTCAGGAGATACCCTGACAAGTCCAGTCTGTTTCTTCATCAATTTTGATACTGGCTCTGTCCCTCACTCAGTTCTCCGCTAGTGTTGGCTGTGCCAAAAGACAGGAGAGGAGATGAAAGTCGGACTTCAACAGAAACAGTGAGTCCTGAAGCTGCACTGGAACTTTCAATTGTCCTCACCCTGATTTCTGACACCCAGCCCGTCTCCCCAGGCCCATTTCCACACTCTTCTTCATCAGGGCCGACTTCTAGATGGGAGGTGGGGACCCAGAGATCAGTGTCAGTCCAGAGAATAAGCTCATTTTCCCCTGTCTTCATGGGAAAGGACAGCCGTTCACCTTCTCACCATCCCCAGCGCAGACTTCCTTACTATGCCTCCAGGCTTCCCTCTCTTTCATTCCATACGTATGTAGCCTCCAAGACTAAACTCAATTTATGCTATTTCTCTACCTTGGTGGCAGACAGCCATGAGTTCAGATTTTGGCTCTGTCACTTCCTAGCTGTGAAACTTTGGCCAAGTTACTCAACTTTTCTGAGCCTATTGTACAACATGAACCCATAGTAGTCACCTCATAAGGCTGCTGTAAGGATTAAATGAGAAAATGTGTTCGTGGTGCCTGGTGTGCTGCAGGTGCTGTCCAGAGATGCTTACTTGGTCCTGATGAGTGTGATTCTCTGGTTACTCCAGGCAAGTCCTCATCTCATCTGTTGTTCAAAATAAAACCTGTAAGTTGGAAAGGATTTTAGCTCTCTAAAGTATTTTTTTAAAGGTCAATTTTTTCTAATATTAGGCAAAGCTGGAATATGTTCCTTTTTTAGTATTACCATCATTACTAAAATAGCATAAAAATATTTTTCAATGAGCAATTTTATTATTCTGCTTAATCTTTTCAACAGCTTTGTGGAAGATGTTATGGTTATTTGTGGAAATTATCTCAAAACTTAGCAGCTTAACACAGCAACAAACTTAATAGACCTCCTGAATATGTGGCCAACGGGTGTGAACAGGGCTCAGCAGGGCAATTCTCCTGCTTCTTGTGTGATCAAGTGAGGTTCCATGGGTTATTTGGCTGGTGGGCAGGCTTATCTGGAGACTCCAAGGTGGCTTTCTTCACATGCCTTGTGCCCTGGGATGGTTGGAAGCAAGAGCTCTTCTGGGACAGTTGGTTGAAATGCTGATATACGGCCTCTCCAGCTTGGTATGTTCAGCATAGTCAGACTTCTAAAATAGTACCTTAGGACTCCCAGCAAGCCAGGAAGTAGATGATGCTAGCCTTTTTAGGCTTGTGCCCAGAAATTGCCACAGTGTCACTTCTGCCATATTCTATCAGGCAGAGCAGTATCAGCACCCACTTAGATTCAAGGAGAGGGGACACAGGCTTCATCTCTTGATGGAAGGAGTGTTAAAGAATTTGTGTCCCTATTTAATACACTAGTAGGTATTATTATTATTATTATTATTTTCATTTTTCAAATACAGTCCAAGTTTTATAGTAGCTGACTGACTTGCCCACCATCATGCAACTAAAGGCAAAAGAATGATTCAGAAACGCCTAGCCCTCCATGTCCACTCCCAAGTTTTAACCAGTCTCTCTCTGTCTCTCTCTCTCTCTCTCTCTCTCTCTCTCTCTCTCTCTCTCCAGCAGAGCTGGAAATGAATGCTCATTCAAGCAGTTCTGTTACCTCCATGGAGGAGTGCTGTGGGAATTGTAATGGCAATCAGTTTCCCCACTGCAATCGGAAAGTTGGTTAATGTATTGGCACTAATACAGCGCTCTTCCCATCACAGCAGAATTGGCTGTTACTGTTATAGTTGGATTACAGCCACTTCTCCCTCCTTTGCAAAATTTAAGTCTGTGATGTTCTCGTCAGGGGAAATGATGATAGAGTTACAGCCGGCCAGTGATTAAATTTGCTTGGCAACAATCTGTAAATAACCTATATACTCCATTTGCCAGCTCTGGTTTGGTCCCTAACTTGTGCAAAGGGCTGACTTGCAGGTATTGCAATGGAAAATGAGCCAGGGCATGGGTCAGGGCCATGGTGGCAGGGATAGAGGAGAAAAAGCCTGGGTGGGGGCAGATTGGTTTCTGAACTGCAATGAGAAGGAATAAGTAGACAGGCATCTTTAAAAAGCTCACAAAAAAAGTTTAAATCAGTTGGCCTCTCTCTTGCCCTTTTCAACGGCCTACTACAAATCTCTTTCCTCCTCTGCCCACACTCTGCCTGTGGCAGGTGGGCTGGGACAGCTCACTTCCATTCCGCTGGTGAGTCTGACTGTAAATCCAGCCCCTGCTCTCCCTCAGTGCAGGTGACTTCAGTAGAAGGAGGAAAGGACAGGCAATGTCATTATTTCTGGATAATAAGAGTCTATGAATCTTATTATGAGGATTTCCCTCATTTTTTGCCTCTCATTGTGCCAGGCCCAAACTCTGTTCAAACATACATAAAGAAAATGCACTTGTACCCTTGCTCTAAATGCCACCAAATGGTTACCAGGTGATGAGGCAGAGAGAGGGAACTAAAGAGAGCCAGACTGAGAGATAGGAATTTATGCCACTCAAAGTGCATGGATGGAGGAGGTCAGTTAGCACAGGCTTGATTCTTTCTGCAAAATAACGACCATGACAAAAGAAAAATGGACGTCATGACTTCCCTCCACATACAACCTCAAGTTATCTCAGTCTTTTAAGCTATGTTGCCCTTTTTGGTTCTATGTCATTTCAAGAGAAATAATTTGAAGTGAACACACTTCCTTTTTCTAAAATAGCTATATTAAGGTATATTGTGTTGTTCCATATCATAAAAGTTGTCAATTTTACATACACAATTTAACAATTTTTAATAAATTTACAGAGTTGTGCAACCATCACTGCTATTTAATTTTAGAACATTTTTATCACCCCAAAAAGAGACCCTGTGGCCACTTGCAGTCATTCCTTATTCATACCTCCAGTCTCAGGCAGTAACTAATCTGCCTTTTGTTTCCCTAGATATGCCTTTTCTGGACATTTGCTATAAATGAGGTCATGCTCTAAGTGATCTCTTGTCTCTGGCTTCTCTCACTAAGAATAAAGCTTCTTCCGGTTCAAGAAGATTGTAGCATGTGTCGGTATTTCATTCCTTTTTATTGCAAATAGTATTATATTTTATAGATGGATCACATTTTGCTTATTGACTCACCAGTCAATGAATATTTGAGTTGCTTCCACTTTTTAGCTATTATGAATGATGTTGCTATGAACATTGACATGCAAGTCTTTGTTTAAATTTGGATTTGTATTTCTCTTGGAGAGATACCCAGGAGCAGATTGCTGAGGTGACATGAAATATCTATGTGTAACATTTCAAGAAACTGCCAAAGTATTTTGCAAAATGGCTTCACCATTTCACTTTCCTAGCAGCAATCCATGAGAGTTCAAATTTCTCTAATTCCCCACCAACAATTGTTATTGCCAGACTTTTGTATTACAGCCACTCTCTTCTATACAAAGTGGTATCTCTTGAGATTGTAAGATGAACAGTCTTAGGATTCTCAGGTAAATACTTTTAATTTTACTACTTTAAATCAAGAAAGAAATTTTTCATATTTTAATGAAAACATGTCTCTCTTCTAGATACTTAGAGACTTAAAGTGGAATTTTATAAACTTTGGTGGTTAATTCCAATTCTCTTCACAAACAGGCCCAATTATCTCAAAGACTTATGCTTAAGAATAGACTGGGATCTTGTTTCTGGTATTATTGGGACATGCTAAGTAAATCACCTTCATCCATCACTGAAAACATATGTCAAATGTAAGGGAGATATTGCAATATCTCCTACTATTTCCTACTCAACACAGGCATGACCCCTTGTGTTACTTTCTCATATCTCATAAAACTCTGACGGTGGGTATATTTCCATTCCTGGTCATCAATGGTCACACAGAAGATATCTGAGCAAGCTGAAGTACTATAAGGTGATACTTGAAGGAAGGACCCCACATAACAAATCCTGCTACGCGTCTTGTCAATTTAGGGAGACTAATTGTCCCCATTTGCTGGAGCTGCGAAGTTCCCCACCATGAGAGATGTACAGTCTGGAAACTGAGAGTCCCTGACAGCTGAGAGAGAGTCTCAGTTTTGGTCACCCTACTTGCCATCAAACATGGAGCTCTGTGGGGAAGGCAGATAAGAAATTTGGTAGAAAAGTCAACCTATCTGGGAGTAAGGAGGTTTTGTTTTGTTTTGTGTTTTCATTCTCCTAGCAATTGGCTCTGGCTTGAGGAGTGGTTTGGTCCCTCTGACCCTGAGGAATATGAAATAGTGTATTTCAAAGGCCTTTTCCAGCTCAGATAAGTTATAATTCTTTAGATGTATATAATTATAAATATAACTGTTTCTGTTGTTGATCCATAATCCCCAGCCAGTGGAGTCAGGAAAAGAGATAATTAGGTATAAAAATACGATATTTGAATTCAGAATTTTGTCACTTCTTATACTGTAAGGCTATGAATTAATTGTCTGATGTTCCCCATGGCTATTTCTACCTCTTAAACTCTGTAAGAGTGAATAGTATTGTGCTGTTAATACCATATTAAATATAAATCTTTTTCTGGTTCTCAGATTCCTCGAAAAACCCAAAATCTAATTCTAAGATGCCACGGTTTTTCTCACGGGACTGTGGCCCCGTCTTCAGAACCTACAACAGCACTTCGTAACAGCACCTGGCGCACCGTGGGAGCCTGACACATGTGTGTGGAATCCAAGTAAATAACTAACTCTTGGATTTTATTTTAAAGTTAAAATGACCTGAATAGCTGGGCAAGTTTTTCTTGTCTACTTGCCATTCTTTTCATTTTTAAAAAGGTATTGATAAAAATAACTGAGACTGGATTTATAAGCATTAAATGGAAAATGTGTACAAAAATAATTGATAGATAATAATGTGATTCATAAATATACCCCATTAATGTGTCCTATTAAAAAAGAGAGATTGAGTTTATACACGCTTAGGTCTATGTAGTCATTCAGGACTCAATGATTTATATGGGCATTCAGTGGAGTTCTGAATTTCCATTCTGATAAACATAGCAGTTTTTAGGGTTTGTTACAATCTCATTGTTTAAATGTATATATGTGCAAAAATACAGTCAAAAATAAAATGCTGATATAGCTTAATTGCATCTAAGCCCAGATGTGTAAGTTATGAAATGCAATTCATTCAAAACAGCAATAACCCCAGGTTAAAAAAAAGGGAGCAAACACAGGCACCTACACATACACACCTTCTCTCCACCCTCACTGCAGCAGATACTTACTTCCTCAGAGAAGAATTTGATCCAAACTTGAAAATCAACTCAGAGGACTGATTCTTTACTTTTTAAGGCAAATACTATCATTTTGTTATGAACCCAGGATTTCTCAGCCTCTGCACCACTGACATCTCAGCTGGATAATTCTTTGTTGTAGGGCTGCTGCCAGTGCATCGTGGGATAGTGAGCAGCATCCATGGCCTCTACCTACTAGATACCAGGAACAATCACCCCCAAACCTCCCACCTCTCTCCCCACGTTGGAACAAAAAATATATCTCCAGATATTACCAAATAGTCCCCCTGGGGGGAGGAGGCAAATTGCCCTGGTTGGTAACCATTAATTATTCTGAAGTATATGAACTACCTGGGAGAAATATGACAAATAAGACACTGGTTTATTTATATAAACATTATATTGTGACATTCTGTAACAGCTTACACGTTTACCTACAATTATTACTTATCATAAAATAATGTCATTTTTGCCCTTCAACAGAATTGAAACTTCCTGCTCATCACACACCTTTCCCTTGAAAATAATATTGTTTCTCTGACACTTGTTCTCTCTTGTAGTTCAAAGGCAGCTTTGTTTACCAAAGTCACCTTTGGGAAGGCATCCATCTGTAGCAAACAGTAGGCCTTTTTGGTGATGTTTGCTATTTCAAAAGGTTTTGCTTGTCAAATTTTAGAAACTTCTCTGGTACTGAAATTCCCCATCATTGTGTGTTAGTTTCATTCATTCTAATAAATTTTCTGCTAACAAAGTCACACTATTCATTGCAGTAATAAAAGATATATATTTTAATTATCAGTGTGTGTGATAAAATATGTCATGAGAAACTGAAGCAAGGTAGTTTCAAGAACTTCTCCAAAACAATAAGAATTAGTGGAAGCAAACAGTTCCTTAAACATTGCAAAGATCTGTGGCTTTTTCTCCTTCCTCCAGGAAAACACTTCATTCCTATGCAAAATTGGTTGATAATCATTTATGAGAGGAAGCTCAATAAAACTATTAGGAAAAATTTTTAAATATAAGTAATATCTAAAGTATTACACAGCTTCATCTTCACCTCCCCAACTACATACTGGAGTTCTCTCAAAAATCTTACTGTCTAAAATTCAACCTAGTCAAAAATGAAGTAATCCTCTGTTCCCTCCTCCCCCAACAAACTTGCTTCTTTTATGAATTATTTATCTCATTGAATGCACCCGTTACCTCTTTTCACCCAAACTAGCAACCTCAGAATTGTACAGACCCAAGGTAATGCTCATAAATATCTTCATCTTTCCATCCCATTGCCATGAACTTAGGGCCTCATATTCAGTTTTTGTAATGCTGAAAAAAATGAACAGTATCCTCTTATGGGCTGATAATAAATTTTGGGATGAATATCCCCCCAAATTTACATGTTGAAGTCATAAACCCCAGTACCTTAGAAAGTGACCACATTTGATGATAGTTACTTTAAAGAGGTAGCTAAGTTAAAATGAGGCCTTCAGGAATGGTCTTTATTCAATGTGACTGCTGTCCTTATAAGAAGAAGAGATTAGGACACTCAAAGGGACACACAAAGGAATACCAGGGATGCACACACAGAGGAAGGGCCAGCTGAAGACATTAAGAGTAGGCGGTCACCTGGAAAACAGTGGTCATCAAGGGAAGAGATCTCAGAGGAAACCAAACCTGCCAACACCTCCATCTGGACTTGTAACCTCCAGAATCATGAGAAATAAATGTGTTGCTTGAGCCTCTCAGTTTGGAGATTACAACTGAGACATGTATGCGATCCCATCCCCCACCCATATCCATGAGCAAATTACAAGCTAAAATACCTCCACAGTGTGGCACACCAACTCCACCATCTGGACTTGTGAACCTTTGCCATTCTTTTCAAGGTATCAGTGCCTATACAACCCATTCTAAGAATCCCCACAGGCCACTGTAGATGTTATTATGTGGCTCCATGATTCCACAGTTCAGCTTCTGTTGTGCTTCCTGCTGAGAATAAGCTCTCCATAGTATTTACCTGTCAGTCCAACTCATGCCATTTTTTAAAGAAAAAATTTGAACCTTCCCCGATATGGAAAACCGCTCTCACATTTTTCCCTCATTGTACTTCATTTATCCCAACACCAGTGACACTTCACTGTACTTTGTTTCTATAGGACTGTCTGCCCTGCTGAATAGTGAGCTTAACACAGGACAGGGGTCATGTTCATTCATCTCTACACACTCTTGTGCTCATTTAATATGTTATAAATAAGTATAGTGAATGAAAGAAGTCATGAGTAAATAAACATACTGCTTTGGGCTAAGTGAGGGTAAATGTATTTCTGGTAAATATCTATAGAAAATCATTGTGACGCCAAATCAGAAGGTCTTCACCCTTGTGAAGTGCAAAGAAAAAAATGGTGTGTTAATGGATGGATGTAATTCATTGCTAGGATAAAGGAAATAGCAAAATTAGGAATGTCATCCCTTGGACCTGATATACTCAGACATACTTTCATTCTTTCATCAGAATGAAATAAAAATTTCAAGACATCAAGAGAAAGCAGCCGACCAAAATGCTTTTTATTAGCCCTTTGGTGCATATCTCTGCCAAAGGAGAACTTTTTCTGACACCAAGCAAACCTGGAAACGCAGGCTGACTTAACTTCCTTGACCCTGGGTGTGAACAAAGAAGGGGCTACATTTAAGATGAGCTTGCGGGGTATAGCTGGGTTATGCTGCTTCACAATGGAGAAAATATTCTAAATCTTCTTACTACCTCCCTGGGGGCATGAGCTGTGACATCCTGCCACAACATTAATACCTCATTTGGGACTCTAGAAAAAAAAAAGTCTTTGTAAAATGGAAATTTTCATGGAAATTTCATACCTTATATTCTTGAAAAGGGGCCCACACGTTTTAGTGAACTGGCTTAATGCTTAGCTTGTTATTTTCACATTCTTAAAAAAATAAAAAGTGATATTGTTACTTGATGAAGTTGAAAGGCCTCCTGAGCAAACAAATCCTCTGGTTTCCTGGAGTACCCCCCCCCCAATATACACACTGCAGTCTGCTCCACAAGGTAGTGGGGGTGGTGAATTGATATACAACTGTGTGCTCCAGTTGCCCTCATCCCTCTATTTCCACCATTCAAGCAGCACTGGTAGCTTTATAGAGGTATTGAACTCAGAGGAGGGGTCGATACTATTCAGGGCCAAGAGTCACTTGAATGACTATAGTTCTCAAAACCACAGCAGATAAAATATGAAGGATATATATACCTTAGTTGGGCAAGAGTTAGGCTTTACTGATAGAAAAGGGGAGTCATGGCTCATTAGAATTTCCAAAATAAATTTAAATATCTGTAAACAAACTTAGAAGACAGAACATAGAGTTCATGTTTAAAAAAAAAAAAAAACAGCAGAAAAACATGCACCATGAGTGAAGCAATTTACATGTCCCCACCCCAAAAGGAAATAAGTTTTCAACCAGCGGGCAAGAAAGAAGGTTCTGATAGAGACTGGAATAAAGAAGCTGGTGCTTGTCTTAAGAGACCACCAACTCTACACCCAAACTCTTCTTAGACACATGCGGGATGGCAGAGGGAGAGAGATGTCCAGTGTGGGGTTGGGGCATCTCAGAGCAATGGAATTGGTGCTGTGCTTCCCAGAGCTCACCCTTCGAAAATGCCACACCTCTGAGGAATTCCATGAGATGTACATGGGGCTGGAGGCAACCTAATGCACAGGGAAAGATGTAGTAATGGTGGAGGGAAGTGCTTCAACAGACAGCATCCCAGGTTTGAGCTGAATATTCAGAGCTTATGGGCCTTGTACCTGGAGGCTACAGCAGGAACTGTGGTTAGAACCCAGGTTGAACAGACACCTGTCTTGGAAGCTATTGGTACCCAGACAGCCCAAGAAGCAACCAGACACTATTCTTCCAGTATCCCCTGGGAAAACTGGTCATGTCTTGGGAGAAAAGAAGCTGAAGTAAAAGGCAAATTTTCAATTTCGCTGAATAGTTACATGAAAGAGACAGAGTTTTAAGCCAAAACTACCCGAGTTTCTCTGAAGGCAACAGATAGTTTTCCAACAATGGTGTACATGTTGACTTGAGAGCAAATATAGAATAGTAAAGAGAATTGACTTTTGGCACATCTGGATTGGTACTGTAAAATTAAATCAACTATAAAATGAAAATCTGTTCCCATATTGGCAGTCAGAGGAAACTTTTACGAGCTGAATCAGTTTTCACTAGACACGTCCTAATGGATGGTCCTGTAGAACTGACGGCTCCTCATAAAGGCCAGTGTAAGGAAGCCTAACAGGCAGCCAGCGTCTCCATTTCCTTCAGGATCTGGCTGCTTGATTCCACAGAGACTTCAGCTTTGCTTCTACTATCCTTCTACCCACAAACCCATCTACTGTTAGGGCTGAAAGTCATCTGGGAACCTAACCAAGTGCCATCACTGTGCTCTGTGCTCTGAATGCTGAGATGAACAAGAAAGCAGCTATGTCCCCAAGAGTCCCAGGAACTTCTAACAGCTGCACACTCCTGCCAAGTACAGTGAGAATGTGAAGCCACTGGGGCATGCATTCGCTGCTGGCAGAGTGTAAAAAGCTACCATGCTGGAGATCTGTTTGGCAATATTGACTCAAGATGAACTTCTCCGAACCCTATGACCCCGCGAGACCACTCGTTAGTATACACCCAACAGAAACATGTGCCTATGTTTCTTCAAAAGATCCATGCAAGAATGTTAAAAGCCACACTGCTTGTAGGAACCAAAACAATAGTCTAAATACCCATCAAAATAGACAAATTGTGTAATCACATTGTGAAAAAATATACAACAATGCAAATGAATAAATTAAAATAAAACAGATAATTATGGGTGAATCTTATGATATGAATGTAGGATTCTGCTTTTAGAAAGTAAACAAAAAGCAAAAAGAATCTAGAAGACAAAAAAGTGATTTTTCTTGGGAGGGAGCAGAGGCTAGAAGGGAGCATGAGAGAGGCTTCTGGGTTATTTCTTGATCTTTTGGCTTTTCACTGGTGTGTGTTCAGTACAAAAATTCAGTTTGTCATATATTTATTATAGGTATACTTCTCTGTTTATATTATACTTCAAAATACCTTACATAGTATTTTACCTTTCACTGTTAGATTAATACTTATTATAGTCCAGCAAAAAGTTGATAAAAATTAACCTCCAAAAAACCAAATATAAATTAGAGAGGATCTCTGATCTATTTCTATCAGTTATTAATGCAGAAACTGAGTTTGCTTCTCCCTGAGATTTCCATAGCTTCCAACTAAAACTGTCAAAGTTCTCCATAGCAGCTGCATGAATATACAAAGGTTGTTGGAAGCAAAAGTAGGTAGGAAATGTCAGAGTACTCACATTGCACTTCCTACCATCCTCTCTTACTGAGGAAAAAGAAAAAAAAAAAAACTTTAAGAACCCCAAACTGAAATTTCTTCTTCCCATCTTAAATGCTCTAAAATTACATTCTTAAAAAGCGTCATTTCAGAGGGAGACAGGCGCACCAGCAGGTGCTATTTCTAATTCCTCACGGCTACCGTCTGCACAGAGTGCTGAGGGATAAAAGCAGTGATGAGAGCATTCTTTCCACAATTTCATATTCATGGAATTTGTTGTTACTTAACTTTTCACAAATCATTAGGCTGAAGTACCTCTCCATTTTTCCCCCAAATAGTGTCATTTGACCTGGTATCCAGCTTAATACAGCCTCTGCGTTTGAATAGATTTCCTCACAAGTGGCAATCTCTAATAGGGTCATGTCGAGAGGCAACCCGACTGCATGCTACCCTATTGCACGGTAACGTGATGAGGGTAATTTCAAATGGCATTCAATCAAAAAATCTGAAAGTTTTATTAGTGAGGTTGGGGGCTTTCTCCTTCTCAGATGAGGCTCATTGCAGCTCGACTTTGACATTTTCAACTGAGATTTCAAAGGATGGAATTTTTAAAAATGTGCACATATTCAATGGTCCATATTGCCTTACAGATCAAGTAGTTGGTTGTATTTTTAGAATATTAAGTTCAAATCCTTTTCTCTTCCAAATAAGTGTAATAGACCACTTGCCATTTAATCATCAACATGGAGAATATCCAAATATGTGAGATAAATTATATATTAAAACACGAAGGTCAAAATTTGTGTGTTGGTAGGAAAAAACACTACCCTTGGAATGCTGTTAAAAATATGCACCTATATTTCATTACTGCATACCACTTTTTTCAGGGCAGAACTGCTTGTGTAAGAAATGAGGCTTGGGAAGAATTTGGGGGCTAGGATGGGATGGCTTGCATTTTCTAATTGTTTGGCAGCTTAAAGGATTCTGGGTAGAGTCCTGGCTTAATAGGAAAATATGCTGAAATACATAAGCCGTGATGCCTGGGCTGTGGAGGGATAATGGTGTATAGTTACCTAATCTGAGTGTAAAATGAAGAAAAAGCTCAATCAGAACCAGTTATCACTTTTCAAGAAATTCTTGACCCTGATTAGTCATTCTGACTTAAGTGGAGTAAGGTTGTTAAGGTATTAGGTTTAGTTTCTTAGTATCTTTACCGTTCAAGTGATTCAACACAGAGCCAGGCTGAGAATTCCTACTAGAATTTAGACAACAATCCAGATTTCTAACTGTCTTGCTCCCACCATAAATTTCTTTAGAGAGAGAAAGAAAGAAGGATGAGGGCATTATCCTCTATTACCACTTTAACCTCTATTGCACTCCTAGTATAGTTTGTATGGTCCCAGATGCTCTGTCTTCGACAGCTAAAATGAGGCTCCACTCCACTTAGGACTCTGTCTTTCAAAAACATCTATACTTACTTGTTTTACTAGTTCTTTTTATTACATAAGAAATTATTATTATGGAATTGTTAAAAGTTGAGTAACTGAGGGAAGGAGAGATTTTTTTCTGTTTGCAACAACAAAAACCATTTAGTATCACCTTAGTAGTTGCCCTTCCATTCTTCTTTCATATACATATATAATCTTACAGTAATGATACAAATTATAGAAAATTTTACTCAATAATCAAAAATATATTTGCAGGCATTTCTAGAGTGTGCAGTAATGTGGAAGCTCAACACTGAAATCTCATCAGTGGTCTCTAAATGTTTTAGGCATGATATTAGAATACAAAGGAACTCTTATTCTTTTTTTTAACCTCACCTGAGGACATGCTCATTGATTTTAGAGATGGGGGAAGGGAGGAAGTAGGATGGGGAGAGAAACATCAATGTGAAAGTGAAACACTGATTGGTTGCCTCCTGAACGCCCCCTACCCGGGGACTGAACCTGCAATCCGGGCATGTGCCCCAACTGGAAATCAAGCCCATGACCCTTCAGTTTACAGGATGGTGCCCCATCCAAGCCGCGCTGGTCAGGGCAAGGACCCTTATTCTTCAATGAGCCTATAGTCACTGGTTATCATGCCCAGGTATAAACCAACTCCGTGGACTTCTTCCATGGAATGGAATTCAGGAAGCAAGTACACACTACAACAAAACGCTCTAAAAAACAAGCCAGAGGGTGCTAGATAACCTTTCCCTCTGTGTGTGCTGCCCACATTTACCCTTTCCACATTAGAAGAGTAGCGCTGGATCATGAGTCCACTTGTCCTTTCCAGGGGATTTATTCACTCCTGAGTTCTGAGTTCTGGAATGCCTTCTTGCTGATACTGATTTCTTCCCCCTTCCCAGCCTAACTTAGCTTCTCCTACAAAGCCCAAAATTGCACAAAAATAAAAAATGATGAGGACACATGAGAAAGAGAATAAAGGAACAAAAAGGTAGAAAGAATTGGTCAATATTGAGAGATTCCAACCTGAAATCTTTTGAGTCCCAGGAAAACCTTTTTGTATGTTCAAGAACAAAATTACACTCATTCTTTCACTAGGTCTCGTGTTAATGAGAAGGGAGGACATATCCTGGAACAACGGGGTCAAGCCAGCAGTTCATTTTCTAGCTTGTTTGTAATTAAAAATTATTAGTAGGATCCCTTGATTTACTTTTACTCTTCATAACCAACATCATGCAAAAGCTCAGACTTGAACAGTTAATGAAAATAATTAGAGAACAGCTTCAGGTTTTTTTAATTGCTTATACCCTATTAAGCAAGTAGTGATATTGTGAAACATTGGAATCTATCACTGCTGTTTGTTTAGCAGACCATGCCTCCATTTTGTTTTATTGTTTATGTGGAACATTTTGACTCTCGGGGAGAAGAGATTTGCACAATGCTATTAAAAAAATGCTTTGTGAAGATAGATTATTTGGAGCTGCCAAACCAAAAGTTTGGCTTAGAGCATCAGTTAAGTATGCCTTAAAGAACTTAAAATAACTCTTGCCATCACACCAAGCGTGGCAATAGTCTCGGGATGAAAATCCTTTAAAAAGATGGATTTTAAAATAATTAAGCCTAGTTGTGTTTGCTCGAAGTCAAGCTATGAGCTTTTCAAAATAATATGTCATGAGTTAAATAACTCTAAGCCCAAACTTTAATTTTAACATGTTCCTTATGCTCAGGATGCTGTCTCCTCAGTGCAAAGAGATTCCAAGTGCTAAGACATGTGCGATCCACTGCTAAGTTGAAACAGTAGCCTTGTAATCACAGCATCATGGAAAAGGAAAGATCACGATGCCTCCTGCAGGGAGGCCATCAGCCATGAATCCCTGGACATGAGCGTTCCCTTCCCTTCTAGGCACTCAGAGTAATATTCAAATACATTGTGTAATAAATTTCTTAATACGTTGTTTCTCGGATTACTTTTTCAAAGCACAAATACATGCTTATAAATAGCATTACTTTCACGTACTCTTCCATAATGGCTGATTCACTGTCCAGACTATGTGAAAGTTCAAAACCCCTAGAAATGTCTTCACACATTCTTTTGTAAAGTCAGGAACGGACTCTCATGACCAATGTGATGAAATCCTGAGGTCGACTGATTGTTTCCAGCTCTCACAGCAAAACCACGACAGAACCGAGTTTGGCTCAAACAGTAGTTTTCTTCTGCCAAGCCTTGTGCCACCAGCAGGGCCTCTAATACCAGTTTGTGTTATTTAAGCAATGGGCTGCCTGTTTCCTACATCCAGGCCATTGATGTCCCCGCCACCTGTAGCCCCCTCTCATGCCTACAACATAAGTGTACTGACAGCATCACCTTCTCATTGTGCACAAAGTATTTATTTTAATATTTTATGCCTCTGGAACTTCAAAACAAATCTGAGTTAGAAGCTGTGACCACCATCTTATAAGTGAACCATGATTTAACATGAAAAAAATTGCTGGGTGAAAATCCAAGTACTGATTTGCCTAATTCCAAAACTTGTGCTCCTTGACCAGCCTATTAAAAGAGGTTTAATATCTTCCCTTTCCAAAGAAGAGTGTCTAACACTTACAAAATCACTCACGGTGAATACGATGCCACATGGAAATCTCCAAGCAAGATGCCTCCACATTTGCTTTCATGGCCTCAAGCTTTAGGACACATTCATTCTCATGAAGAAGAAACGGCCTCTGCAGATTGGTGCTGGGGATTTGAGGAAGCACATTACAGAACTTCTCCCTCTTCTGAAAATTCTAACTAGTAAAAGGATAAAAATGTAACATATTTTAATAGATCATATCACTTTGTTATACTGTATACTTTGCTGGTTGATTACTCATCAACTGTTCTCTTTCTTCTTCCTAAAGGAACCCTGGTTTCATTCAGTTACGTGTCTCCTTTGTACACTCTCGGGAGGAGAAGTGGTCTCGCCCCCTCCAAGAGTGGTTGTAAATGATCTAAAAATTATTTTACCTCTTGTTAATGATTGGTTAAGGAATGTCGATGAAACAAAATTAAGGTCATTGGGATTTCCCTGTTAAAAGAAGTATTTCTACTTTATGAGCAAAGGCAGAAAAAGAGGAAAAACACAAATGGTCTGCCCACTTCACACTTCATCAGGACATCAATGAACAATGTTGGAGACACTCAAAATGGTTATCTAAACATAATTATGGGGAGGGATCCAAAAATGGAATATAATTATAAAAAAGTGTGTATTTATTCTTACATGTTTAAATTTCCCTCACCTTCAAAATACTCTCCATTGATGCAATACACCTATCGAGAAGTTTTTTCCCCTGCTCAGAACAGTTTTTGAACTTGTCAATTTTGATACCTTTTTGTGCTTCTGCCTTTTTTTGTTTCACCTCTTCCACATCAGCAAAATGTTTCCCTTTTAGGTGATTTTTCATCCAGGGAAAATTTTCAAAAAGTCACTCGGGGTAAGAGTAGGTGAATAAGGAGGGTGGGGCATGAGGTTGTGCTGCTTTTGGTCAAAAACTTCTGAACACTCAGCGCTCTGTGGGCATGTGCCCTCGTAAATCAACCATCATGAAATGGGCAAACACGTTAAAAGAGTCTTAAAAAAGGTTCACTGAAGCCAAATGCTGCCTCTTATAATAGTGCCAGCAGGTACACTGATACAATGGGCTCCTAGAACACTCACGTAGTGGGGAAAGCCTGTACCACAAGGGCTGCCTTCCAGAAGATAATTTTGGGATTTGGGGGGAAGGTTGCCCCCAGTACATAATATGAGAAAGAGAAAGAGAGAGATAATTTGGTTATTCATCAGTTAGAAGCAATCACCTTGTAATTGCTTTTCTTAGAATGTTTTTGTGAATTAACAGCTAATGGCTATTTGGCTATTGCTTGCATGATGTTCTTTGGGGGAAAATTAGACTCCCCTGAAAAATTAAATTCCTTTCCTTCACAAATGATCAGCCTTCTACGGAAATCCATATGCTTCGCATTCACTGGCTTTATGGTCCTTCATTTAGGCTCCAGTTCTATGTAGCAAGCTAGTTTTCCACACTGACTTCCACTGAGCATGGTTTTACAGTGAACTTGTTTGCCTTTTTAAGCTTCAAATAAGGCTACAAATGTGTCTTAGGAATAAGTGCTGATTGTAAGCCAAACCGAAATCCAAAGTTGTTTTTCTCTGCTCCACTCAGTATTTATGATTATAGTTCAGGAGAAGGAGCTAAGGCACAATATATTTAGGATGAAAATTTCTTGAGGTGCAAGAGGAGGTTCACAGGGTCAAGAGAGCAAGAGGAGACAGATCTCAATATTAGGCTTGCCAACACTGAAGGCAGAAAAGGAGTATGGAATTAATGAAGAATTTTGTGAAATTAGGCTTCATATGACCTGAGTTGGAATCCAAGGCTTTCCATTTACTTGCTGTGGAACTTAGGTGGATTATTTTTTCTGAACCTCAATTTCCGTACCTGTTAATTAGGTTTTATCAATATTCAGCAGGAATCTTAAAAAAGTGTAAATGGTCAACCATCCTCCTGTCAAGTTCAGTGTCTTCCCTATCCTTTTATTTCCCTCCTCTACATTATTGGCCTTGTGCTGATGACATCTTTAATCAAACTTGTCATCTGAACCAGGACTTCCATAGCTTTATGGCTACCACCCACTGGCTGCCCCTGGGGAAGTCAAACACAGCAATATACAAGCAACATTGATTCTGCTTTAGTTTACAAAAGGCATTCAAAGACATTCTCAATTTAATCTCTGTAACAATCCCATGAGACTAGTAGTAGTAAGTCTCCCACTTTACAGATGATGAAAATAAGACTCAGGATTTTAAAGCAATTTCCGCAAAGCCAGTAAGCTAGAAAAATGTAGATCAGGGTAAAAACCTAGTGTGCTTGACTAAAATTCTGTGCCCTTCACTGGAGCTTGGAAGTGAGGAGAACCATAATGGAATCAGGTTCTGCAGCGGACCCTTACTTTGCTACATCTGCCTGGTGCACCCACCCTCTCCGCTTTTGTGAGAGTTGGCTGCAACAGCTAAGAAAAAAATTTGTCCCAGGAACTGGCCTCTACCAAAATGACCTACTGTCGTCAGAACACACCTGGAAAGTTATGCCTTCTTCCCCAGGGCCAGCTGACAGCCCATTAGAGAAAGGTTCTGGGGTACAAATTCCTTCCCCCATGCTTGAAGATGGGACCACTTCATGCTATTACTTATATTCCAGAGTCTCTGTACATCAGACTGGGGTCACCTCTTTGCCCAACTTCTTCCCCTGCCCTGCTCTGCTAGGGCCCCTCCCTTATGGGTTTCCATTGAGTGTGTGCTCTCATAAACCAGCTGTAGAAGTGATTCCATCTCAGAATCTGCTTCAGGAGATCCCAGTCTCAGGCAAGAATGGGCTCTGGCTTCACCATCCCTGGGATTATATCCTGGTTCCATTACTTACTACCTGTGTGATCTTGGGAAAATATGTAACTTTTCTAAGCCTCAGTTTCCCCAGTTGAAATACAAAGATAGAGTAGGATCTACCTCATAGCATTATTAACAATCTAAACTGCAGTAATCAATAAAAGAGTTTCTCTTCATTCCTGATAAATATTATGCAGTAAATAAATGTTTGCGGGTATTGATTATGATTATGATTATGATCATTATTGCAATTCCCGCTGCACCTGCAGTCCTCACGAGTCCCTTGGAGATATAATTTCCAGAGCCCCACTCAACCAGGCTTCTGGCTGGAGAGAAAGAAACATGCAGAAGAACAGCATGTGCAGTGATGGCAGCCAGGGGATTGTAGTAAAAGGGGCATAAACAGAATTATATGCTTCCAGAAACATCTAGACTTTCTGATTCTGCTCATTCAGATTAATTTAACAGACATTTATGAAGTGCCATGTGCCAGGAATTGTGGTAGGTTCTAGACATCCAAGAAGGGAATGTATTTCTCTCTTGACAAGTTGACACTAAAAGAGGGAGGAAGGGTTTTTGTGTTGTGATGCACTAGTAATCCCCTCAAGTGTTGAATACATAAATGTATAAATGTTGGCTGTTAAGTCATAATACTTCTGAAAGCCTCAGATGGAATTGTCTGAGGTGAAATAAACAGGCTTAGGGATAAATCTAGTTGTAATATAATTAAGTTAGTTACATAAGCTTTTAATGGATTATGTTTTTAAGTACTAATACTTGTAAATTTTTGCTTTTAGCAAATTAGGTATCGTTTGAACACATTGGGTGATGTGTAATAAGAATTAGAATTACATTTTGCTTGTTATATAAGTAAATATCTTGTTACATGCCTGTTTAATGCTTGCAAGAAACATTCTAAACAATCTTTTCAGAATAAGAGTCTAATTATACATTTATCGTTAAAATTACAGTGAGCTAATTGCCTTGGAGATAACTTTATCTCTCATGCAGCTTGCTTAATCCAAAGGCATGCTTTCAATAATCATTTGTTACTTAATTAACTAATTAACAAACAATACCTGTCCTATGGAAAATTCTAAATTAAACACTTGAGGCTTTTTAATTGAATGCTGAATAACCCAACAAAATCCTTAATATTAGAACTTTTAAATATTGCAAAGATTCTTTTGAATTACATGTTAGTTTGCTCCTGTTATCTTTGGGCTTAATTGGTAGAAATGGGGCACTTAATAATACAAAAGGGGTAGCCAGAACAGCAAGATTCTGATGAAAAAGAAATTATCCCTTAATAGCTGCTGAGCAACATCCAAAATTGGCCAGCCTCACCAGTCAGCAACAAAGGTAGACCACTCATTTAGAACACAAATATCCTTATCCCGTGAAATTAAGAAACACATAAAAGATAACTACACATAGGCTCAAAGACAATAGTCTCTGATACAAAGCAGGCGCCCCTGTTATCCTGTGTCCCTACTCTACTCTGTACTTCTTTGAACTCACCTGGAGGGCAGTATTTTCCCCTATGGGTATGATATTTGTAGACAAACTCAAAAGTATTCTTTTGTACCGGATCCCCTCATATTGCGTTCCAAGTCTCCCATCTTGCTTTGTCTGATTTAACTTGGAAAATGCTGCTAGAGAGGACTTTCGAAAATGCGAATCAATTAACTTCCCATTTCTGATAATCCCACCAGTTTTTAAGGATTGCTTTCTAGTCTCTGCTCTTGCTGTTTGCAGCTTTCCAAATTCTAATCCCTTTTTTCCTATTGATTTCTCAACCTCTCCAGCCATCTCTCTCTGTACCTTACCCTCTATTAACATTTATGTACCATTACTTTAAGTTTTCACGCTCATTTATTTTGTATATTACCTTCTCACCTCCCTACCTGTCCTACTCATTCAAGGGTGCATCCTTCAGAGAACTACCTGCTCTGTAGTCAGACTTAAAACCATCTCTTTCCATGATTCTTATATTATCTCTATCATGTAGTACGTACTAAACTGTATTGTAATTGTTTGTATGTGCATCTCCCTACTTGGGCTGTGTAGTAAGAATTGGATAGTTAAAAGCACAGACTAGGTTCTAGCAATTACATGTTCAAATTTCTGTTTTGCCACTATGTAAATTTAGAGGCAAAACACTTCATTCCTCCAATCCTCAGATTTTACATCTGTAAATGGAGAGAAAAGCTGTACTTCTTATTGTGAGAATTATATGACACACCGCATATAAAGTGCCAGTAACAATAGTTATTGTGAGTTCATTTTAATGTTATTGTGTACACTTAATATTGTATTTCTTCTGCTTCATAGCGCTTATGGCACATTGCATGTGAATGCACTCAGTAAATGTGGCTAAATGGCAGGATGCGTGAGTGATTGCATGAATAAATAACTGTATGAATGTTTAAAGCAAAAAGAGAAAAACTTTGGGGGAATATAGAAGTTTTTTTTATATATTTGAAATTATGTCCTTCAGCAAAGGGATCAGAATTTTCCATGTGGCTATTGAGGGAAATCCATGACCATAAAGTAAATCAATAGAGAGGGAGAGGTGAGTTAAAATGTTAACATTTTCTAAAAAAAAAAAAATAGAACGTATTTAAAATATGATGGGGTTTCTAATCTTTCCTTTATTTCGTGTGTTCAAGCAAACATCAATAAAATTGTTGGAGTACTACAGAGCTTTAGGGTTGAAATACATGGCACCGAATACCCCCATGTCTCTATGATTCTGCAACTTTGTTCAAAGTTCCTGGGCACCCAACATGTGTTTACAATAGTGTCATATGTTTGCTGTTTTATTGGGTGCAGCTTTCATCCATTCACTCCCTGTACCGTTCAATGTTTAAACTTACTAGACCATTGCTAAGGTTCCAATGAGCCCCTCTCTAAGTTTTCTTAGTGACTCATTTCCTTGAGTAGTAGCTATAGTGACACTGAAGTTATACTTTCCTTGCATTGTCTACAAATAAGAAACCCTTGGGAAAAGTCTGAACTTCAAGTCATCAGAAATGGTGCATATTAAGACATTGACTTTGGCTCATTCCTTGCAAAATATTTTCAATGTCTGTTTTCATGTTTTGATATTGTTATTTATAACAATGTGGGGCTTATTGTAGGGCTTTTTCTTTTCTTTTTTTAAAAGACTTATTTTATTTTTTTATTTTATTATTAAATCTATTGGGGTGACATTGGTAATAAGATCATATAGGGTGTGTGTGTGTGTGTGTATGGAGACAGATATTATATCAGTTTCATGTGTATATCGCGTCGTGTGCCCACGACCTAAAGTCAAGTCACCTTTCGTTGCCATATACAGAGTCTGGCAGAGGTAAGGCTGGCTTCAGTGTGGTTGTTGGGGTAATAATATGGATGTAATCGTTTATCCTTTTAATTTGAACATTTGACCTAAAATGGCATATGGCATACCTAAAATGCTTGAGTATGATATTGTTATCTTACAGAATTATGTGCTCATGATTTTTTAATAAAAGATTTTGTAACAAAGGGGGCGTTATTTGTGCTGCACCCTTGTTACTTGGCCCCCTTTATCCTTTACCACCTCCCCACCCGCTTCCCTCTGGTAACCATCAGACTGTTGTCTGTGTCTCTGAGTTTTTGTTTGTGTGTTTTTCTTGCTTGTTCATTTGTTACTTTCAGTTTAATATCCCACATATGAGTGAAATCATATGATTCTTAACTTGTTCTGACTGACCTAAGGCTGTGGCCAAGTGTTTAAGGAGCTGAACTCAAAACTCAATGGGGCTTCCCCCCCCAGGAAATGAAATTCAAAATCTCCCAAATTGGGGTCAGCAGTAATTTGTTGTAACTTTGTCAATAATTTGATGTACCTCTTCTATGGTTGTGATTAAGTATTAGAAAATTAATACTTTTGAAAATATTATCAGCTGGAAATTGATGTACACAATAAGCAAAAATCATCTACCCCACCTTGAAAGTTTTAGGGGAGACAGACCCCTGAGAAATGCTGTCCCAAAAGGATCCCTGCCTCTAGGAAATACCTTGGCCTAATCTGACCTCATTGCGTGTCCTCATTAGCACTACCTGTAAGATAAATGCTAAAGTCACTGACTTCTGAAAGAAGCTGTAGCTCCCCTACCTCCCTACAGTTCGACACTGATTTATAAAAACAGAAGCCCTGTAGATGGTCTGAACTTATTTCAGATCAACTTTATGCTCTCAAATTTTAGTGCAAATGTTCATAATTTATCTGTCGGAGATTGCGAAAAGACATCATTATAATCCCAAAGAATCTTCCTTTGCTTGTGTTTAGAAGGATTTCTCCAAGTTTCAATGATTTTTTTTTTTTTTGTTAAATCCCAAAAGGTGGAAAATAATATGATCCTACATAATTGAAGATGTCACCATGACAAGGAGGCACAATGCTCCATTGAAAACACCACCACGCTCCCGGCTACCAAACTGGGTTGACTGTCCACACGTACCTAGTCTGCTGTTTCCCTCCGCCTGCCCCGCCCCCAACAGCTGGGCTCCACTGAGCTGGTGAGAAGCTGTACTGCAAATTAGCCATGAATTTTTCCATTCTTCGTCCTTTCTGCACTCAAACTGTTGGTACTACATCAAACGCCGAGAGACTGGACAGAATTCTGAGAACATACGTTGAAAGCTATTTCTTAAATAATTTAGCATAAGGATCACAGCCTTTTCACCAAGGTGGCAATTAAGTCATCACTGCCACTGGCCCTCTAAAGATTGACTGGGCCTGTTTTTATCACTCTTCTAAACTGCTTTCCTGCACAATCTGACACCAAAGTCAGAATCATGCCGTGAAAACTAGTACCAGCAAAAGACAGAAAAGGTCATTAAATGAAACTCATATTTTTAAATATGTTCCACTGATATTAACCCTGCAGAAAATGGCCAGGAAGGTAATATTTCAGGTACCCATGTAATTATCATTGTTAAAGACATTTCTCCAATCAAACATATTTTTCCTATTCAACCAAGAAAAACACACTAACTTCCACTTCAGGGACATCTCATTTTTCAAGACAGCTCAGGTGGGAAGACCTTTCCTTGCCTATTTTTTAAAAAAATTCTTGATTTGCCTATGAGCAATATTTATACACAGCCTTTCTGACATGTCATGTCTCCCAGCTCCCAACCCTTTCCCCTCCTCCTCTCCCATGAATGTCTGTGTCCTATTATAGAACAAACTTCCCTTAGAAAACCTGCTTATTATCCTAGCAGGTGTTTTGCTGTTTTTATTGCATTGCTGCAGCTCTCCATTTTTAAGTTAAGTTCTGTGACTTTCAGGGAGCAGTCAGCAAAGAGCATCAGCTAAGGCAGGCCTGGAGCTTGGCCCTCATGCTTCGGTAACTTCCACAGATAGCTCCAGCTCGGGCCTGACATTTACAGACAATTAATTCTCTTGCAGTGCTGGCTCAGGTAAGGGGAGGACTGGGCTTGGGTACAGAGTGTTTACAAGAGTTAAAGCCTTACATTTTACCACTGAGAAAGTTAGAGGGTCCCACCCTGCTTGAAAATACCTCTACAAAGAGCAACTATCACTTGGCTGAACATCAACATTTTTCTGGAATTGTTGTTGCTGTTTAGTCTTTTATGTCTTCTAGTCCTTATTACAATGAAGCAAAGTTCATGTAATTACCCTACTTTTCAGATTGGGGAACTGAGATTCAAGGATGAAAAAGTCACATTCCTGAAGAGCCCAAAGCAAGAGAAAGGGACTTCTAAAGTGCAACTGTACAAATCAGGGCTCCTCAAAATTGGATGAACTTAGAAGTTACCTGGAGATCTTGTCAAAATGCGTTTTGACAGCATTTGAGGGTCTGGGGCAGGGCCCGAGATTCTGCATTCCTAATGGGCTCCCATTGAAAACTCACTGCTGTTCCATGGACCACACATTAGTAGCAAGGGTGTAAATTATCTTTTTTAAATGGAAGGAAACCTTCAGTGGTGAAAACAAAGAGACCTGGGCAAGGATTCCACGCAGTAGCCCTGTGGCCACATGAAATCTTGACTCCAGGATGCCAGGCAAAGTATAGGCAGGCTGTGCCGGAAGTTAGGGCAGAATCTATGTCCAACAGGCATTTTGCTCTCTGCCAGCAAGTTCTTTGGCAAAAGTGCCAGATGCACATTTTTTTCTGTCCAGGAGTAGAATTTTTTTCTTCCTGTTTTGTCCAGGTGAATGCCTTACAAGTAAGTACCTTTTCCGCTTACAGATAACTCAATGGTTTTACAAGAGTTGTTACATAAAGAAGCTGTCATAGGGAGACAGCTGTCCTTGGATTCAAAAGACACAAGTGTCACTCACACTTGGGACACTTTCTAGATGTTTGATAATACAAGCATTAAACCTCTTTCTAATGAGTTTCTTCACTAGTGGTGGGTTTGTAGATACTTTTTAAATTATTAAAACAATTAATTAAATAAATAAAAGTGGACCATGTTGGCACAACCACTTTGGGAAAGAGTTTGTCAGAATCTACCAAAGTTAAACCAATCCTCCATGCCAGATGGATAGCACAAGAACATCAACCCTGTGTATATTCTCACAGAAAATGAGAGCACATTGCGTAAAGAACATTCATAGGTGCTTCACTCAGAGTAGCCAAAACAATGGAAATGACTCAGCATCCATCTGTGAATGGATAAATTGCTGTATAGTTATATAATACTACTACTACACGGAAGCAGCATAGAACATACTACCGCCATCTGTAACACCTTGGATTAATTTAAATACAACATTAAGGAAAAGAAGCCTTGCCCTGACCAGCGTGGCTCAGTTGGTTAGGCATCACCCAGCAAGGTGAAAGGTCACAGATTCAATCCCAGTCAGGGCACATGCCTGGGTTGCGGGTTTGGTCCCCAGTTAGGGCACCGCATGCAAGAGACAACCAATCAATGATTTTCCTCTCACATGGATGTTTCTTTCCCCTCTTTCCTCCTCTTCCCTTCTCTTGAAAAATAAATGAAATCTTTCTGAAAAGTACAAAATAGCTTTAGAAGTTAAAAAAAAAGCCTTAACCAAAAGAGTAAGCACGATATGTTTCTATTTATACCAAGTTCAAGGCTAAGCTAGGTTGACAGAACTCAGAATAGTAATTACCTCTAAGGTGGGAATGGGGGCGAGTGTTCATGTAGAGAAACATGAAGGAAACTTCTGAGGTATTAAAAACATTCTATGTCTCGATGTGCATGGTGGTTACTAGAGGGTGTACACATGTAACATTAACTGAGTGGACGTTTGCAGCTTCTGTGTGTGTGTTCATCCGGGGTACAGCAAGGGGAAGGCCCAGGCTCAGGCAACAAGGGATGCCTTGTCCTTATGGAATTTACAATAGTAACACTGACCAAAAGGCAAGTCTTCTTGTTACTAATCTCCACATCCTTGCAATTCTAAACAATGCCAGTGAAGAAAATCTTGCCCTGCCTTAGGCACTTTGGTGGGACCCTTTGTCACAGGCATGCAACTTCAACAACAACAAAGAGAGAAAAAGAAGACAGCTGTGTCTGGACTAATGATGACAGTGTGCCATCAGCCACATGAATTTTTATGCATGCGAAGTACAATAAGAAACAGAACAATAAAAATACCACTGAGTGACAGAGTTATGATCATTGAAAGGGATTATGTTTTTATTTATTTATAATTGAGATATAACTGACATGGCTGCGTAAGGTGCACAACATGTTGATTTGATGCATTTATGCACGACAATATGATTGCCACTGTAGCACTAGCTAACACCTCCACCACATCCAATAACTACCGTTTCTTCTTTTGACCTGGGAACAATCCAGATGGGCTCTCCCAGCAAGTGTGCTGTCTGCGGTACGTCGCTGCTGCGGTCACCACCGTGCTGCGCATGGAGTGTCCAGGACGACTCTATCTCCTAGCTGCAAGCTGTGCCCTTTAACAATACCTCCCCAGCTCCCGCTCCACTCAGCCCCTAGTAACCACCATTCTACTCTGTTTTTACAAGGTTGGCTGTTTTACAAGGCTGTGATTCCGCATGCAAGTGAGATCACACAGTATTTGTCTTTCTCTGTGTGACTTATCTCATTTAACATCATGCCCTCCAGGTCCATCTATAAGTGTGTTTTTGAAACGGTAAAGGGTTTACTGATGTTCTGAGAAGCAGAGGATTAAAGCTATATAGGCACTTTTTAAATGTTTCATCTGCCAGCCATTTTATGGGTTGTTGTTTTTTTCTTTTTTGTTTGTTTTAATTATGGGCACAGCGAGCATAGTTGGGAAGGAGGGTGTCAAACGAAGGCCTCTATCTGAACACCCCACTTCATTTACACCTGCAGTCTCATTTGAAGAATGAACCATGGACCCCCATTCCTGAGTTTCTTATCTTTGTTGTGCCAACAAAGGCTATGGGGACACAAAAGGGAAAGAGGTAAATTAGTGGGGCCTGGAGGTGATGGACTGCAGTGCTCTTGGCTGATTAATAAAAGCAGACACATACTGAGAGCTTATTCTGAACATGCATCAACTCAAGCCTTTATTATCCCCATCTCATAGATGAGGAAACTGAGACACAGAGAGGTGATGAGTAACTTTCTCAAGATCCCATGTTTGGTTAGTGGTGAAGAGAGGGTTTGATTCTAGGGGGTCTGACTCCAGAATCTCCTCTGCTTCATGCCTGGGAGGCCCTGAAGCCTCCAGAGAGATGCAACAAGCACTTGCACCAAACAGAAGAGATCCTGACCTGCTTTTGAAGTCCTACTTCAATCTCACAGATCTACCCTATTTGGACTCCATACCCCGCAGATCTAACTGTGTACCCTGGGGAGTGGGGAGTGGTTGATCTTTGGACAGAAATCAATGGTTTTCATGATTTTGCATTTGCAAAATGCTAAACATTGCAGCAGATATGAGTGAATTGAAAAGACTGAAAATAACACTACACAGGCCCTCAATAGTTACTGCAAGTGAATCCTCCCTAATATTTAACATTGTCTCCACGCTTAACGAACTATGTGCAATGGTGACATCATTTGTGTGTGATTTCTCTTCAGGCCTGGCCTCTCACCACTTTCTAAATTGGACATTATCCAAACAGGACCCAGTTTAACAAGAGAAGCCAGGTAGGTGCAGGGGCTTTGGAGACAATGTTAGGTTCAAACCTGAGCTCTTCTACCTACTAGCTATACGGCTGCATGGTGGGGTTTGGGAGCTACTGTTTAAGGGTACAACTTGCCACTAGTAGATAAAGAAGTCCTAGAGACCTATGGTGTGATATGGTCATTATAGATAATACTGTATTATAAACATCAGACTTGCTAAGAGAATAGATCTCAATCAGCCTACCTCAAAAAAAAAGAAATAATTATGTGGCATGATAGAGGTCGTAGCCAATGCTACTGTGGGAATCAGAGAAGTAACTTAACATCGTCTCTGCACCTCATTTTCCATGTCTGCAACACACATAATTATGACACCTTCCTCATGGGAATATTCAAAAGAATTAATTAATTACTTGATGTCTGTAAAACATTTAGACAAATACTTGGCACATGCTAAGCAATATATTTTTAAATAAATAAATGTTACAGTACATGAATGTACCATTTTCCCTAGTATCAGCTTCAATATACTGCTATTCTTTTTTCCATTACTTTTAATAAATTATACCCCACTCCATATAATCTACATAATCCATGGCAATCCACTCAACATTCTCATAAAATGAACAGAGGATCACAGTAACAGTATTAAAACTCAAGGAAAAATATTTTTATATACTTACAAAAATTTCATAACATACCAATGGGTGCTGAGATGCCCAGTCAGATGAACACAGACATGGGCCCGCAGTGGGACATTTGGGGGAGATGCTGGTGACAAGCCTTACTGTCACTCTCCCACCTCCCTCCCCAACGTATTGTTTGTTGCCTGGTGGGACTATATAACTGCTCCTTCCTATTTAGTTTTAGCTCTTTCCAACAACTGTCTGCTAGCTGTGCCATACTATTTCTGCTTAACCCAAGCACACATCTTAGAGGCATTATTAGGATTCTCTTATTCAACTTACCCCCTGTATCCAAGTGAGCACCATAGGTTCATCCTGGAAACATCTCAAATCTGTGCCCTCTTTCACATTCCTGAGGATTTGGTTTTGCTTCAGTCCTTCCCGTCTCCCTTCTCCTGGTCTATTTCACCTGGTCTATTTCTTGCCATTTGTATTCCCCCAAAGGTGGACCATGCTTCATGCTATCCATAAGTTATATTCCTCATGTTAAAAAATATCATCATAAGACTCCGTATGAACATCCAGGTTCCTTAGTCATTTGTCCTTCTGCTCATTTGTTAACATTTATTGAGTACCTACTGTGTGCCAGGTATTACACAAGCTTTTGTGCTAAAATGGATGTAGACAGAGCCTCTACCTCATCCTAGATGTCTTGTAACCTGGCTGCTCTCTGCCTGTTGGTGATGTTCCTCAGGATGCCTGGGCCGCAGCCATGTGTTCGCTGAATACACGGTACCCTTTTGGGACTTTATGAATCCTCTTTTGTCTGCCAGAAATTCCCTTCCATTCTATCTTTGCCTGCTAAACTCCTACTTGTCCTTCAGGTACCCAATTTTCTGTGAAGCATTCCTCCACTACCAAGGCAAAATTCAGAGTCCTTCTGTCCTCCGACAGCATCCCTGAGTGTTCTTACTACCTTATTTATTATGATGCATTGTAATCATTTATCTAGGAGTTGAGAGAGCCTATAATCCAGGTTCTATCACCTTTTGGTTTATCCCTGTTATGTCATTCTGTGCGGGTCTTACAAACTGAGACATGGAGAAGGATGGAAATATAAATTACCATGTTGTTACTGTAAGCAATGTGAGTACACTAAGTAGAAAATGACAGGTACCAACTCCTAGGGATCAGAACTCCAGAAGCCAGGTGTCACTTTGGGTATGGGAACATGTGGCCCCTAACCTTCCAGCTTCCTGAGAAAGCCTTGGGTTAGGTGACAAGAGAATACCACCTAGTCTTCGCTTAGAGGGCCAGGCCTGAAGGACAATGGGACTGAAAGGAGGATCCCATAAGTTAGACTGGAGTAGCTCCTCCATTTGACATTCTGTGCACTAAGTAGGTGAGCCCAGGGAAATAAGCATCTTCATCAAGCAGGCAGCCACGTGTGCTACAAGCCACAGAGGCTCCCATTGGCCAAGTCCCACAGCAAATATAGAAGGACCAGGACAGTTCATTTTTATGTGGGTAGGGGGAGGGAATTTCATGTTAAAAAGATAATTCTAACTGTAGGCTTCTCTGAAATTATAAGCTACCGCTACAAATATAAATCACATCCACCATCTTGGTTTTGGGCATTTTTCCAAGTCCAGGTGACAGATACAGTTAAAAAGAGAAATGAGTAAGCTCTGAGTCAAAATGGAGAGGGAAAGAAGAAAAAAAGAAAAAGAGAAAGAACTAGAAACGCTAGTTTGCCCACTCTAAAAAATGAAGCTTGTACACCAGTCCCCTGGCTGCTTCCCACCCATCTCTATACACTCCTGGTTCCTCCATCTAGCCTTCTTTTCCCCATAAACAACATAACAAAGGGAGAAAATAATGTTTTAGCTGCAAATGTAGCTCTAGGGGACAAAAAGGGTTACCCTCCTAAACACAAGCTTAAGCCACGAAACACCCTGTTAGTGATAAACAAAATCCTAGCAGGCTACTTGAATAAAATGCAATGAATGCAGGTGGACTCTCATAGCACCTTCCAGCCAGTCATGAAAGGGGGTGGGGGGAGTTTAACTAGGCTGCCTTGGGGCTCCCCACCACACAACCAAGGAAGAAGGTAGGGACAGCTGATGGCCATGCCAGCTTTGCCCAGCTTGCCCTGTGGCATAAAAAGGAAGCAACTAGGGAAAGCCCTTCCTCCAGCGACAAGTCCTCCTGTGGTTTCTCCTCTGCGCCCATTGGCACGCCCTCAGTTCCCATACATGGCCTCATGCCCCTGCATTCCCCTGCTGCCCAAATGAGCAGGCGAATGGCCCCGACACAGTATCTTTACAGAAGCCGTCCTGGGAGCGTGCCTAAGTGTGAGTGGGCTATGGAGGGTTGGGGGGCAGAAAGGGCGGCAGGGTTCAAAAGTAAAGTCATCAAGAATAATGAGGCTGTTCCGCCCAGCTCCCAGCCAGCCAGGGGAGCAGAGTGCCCTTTCCAATTGGGTGTCCCAACTCAGAGGCTGAAATAACTGGTCACGGAGAGCTGCGAGCAAATTGCTTTGACAAGGCTGTTAGTGTTGTAAGGGTTCAAGGGTGCCGGCCACTAGGTCATCGGCTGCCAATCAAGCGGACAGAAAAAGCCGCTCATTGAGCCTGTGATTTCTACGTAGGCCGCAATTATCCCTGACTATTCCTGTACCTCAGCAGCTCCTCTGATTAAACCTGCCTCCTTTTTACATCTCTTTCAGAGTGCGCTTCACACACTAATTAGTTGCCTGCTCTCCACTGAGATGTCAGACCCTCCGTCAATTTATCTCTATTTCAGCCTGCTCAGAGTGACTTCCCCAGTTATCAAAATTTAATCATGCCTTCAAAAATGTTGAAAAGTGGTCATTAGAGGCAAAAGGCCACAGGATACAATATTCATTTTTCTCTATCTTCCAGCCATCCAGCTGGCATCTATAATGGATATCCTGGGGGCTGTGAGAACACGTTGATTTATGCAACCTCGGCCCTGCTCTCACTGTGCTCCACCAGGCTGCTTGAGAGAACAGGTTTTAACAAGGTCTGAGGTGGGAGGACATTAATCACGGCGGCATTGTATGTGGAAAAGGGTGCTGTGTAGTCAAAGAACCCCCTACAGTAGGGCAGTTAGGTTTTTTTTTTTCTTTTTTTACTACCTTCTTGGTGATAAAAGAGAGTTTGACAATTGATTAGACCTTTCTGTAACCTTGCAGCCCTGTGAAATGATGAGGAAGAGAAAAGAGGGAGAGAATGATTCTCATACCAACGGTTTTAAATGTGCAATAACTTTATGATTCTTGACTGAAACTGGCTATCAAAATCAGTCCCAACTCAATACCATCTAAAAAAGAAGATCATTCTTGGAATAAGAGCCCTTTTGGCTGGATGTGTCAGAGCCAATCACAGGCACCACACGGGAGTCCCGCGGTGACTGCTGGCCGCCTCATACGGTGGGTTCTGATAAAAATCACATCTGATAAATTCACCTATGCCTGACTGCTTGGCTGGAAAGAAGGTTTTAGCCCAAAATCAACAATGATGAACTGAAATCTATCAGCAACTGGGAAGCGCTTTTTACCTTCCCTCCATTTTTCTTCAGGGCGGCCTGCTTCACCACTTTGCTTCTCTTTTCTTTTTCCTGTGTTGTTCTCAAACCTAAGGAAGGGAAGGGTGGGCACTGGACCCCTCATTTAGGTGCTCTGCATCTCCTATCCCCTGACATATTCTGACCTTGTAATACCTGAGCCCCTATCCAGGCTTTTCTCACCCCTGCTGCTGGAAGCTGTCTCCCATCACCACAAAACACAAAGGGATTTTTCTACCTTTTTATTTACAGCAGAAACCCTTACACTAAAACTTTTTTTGATCCGTGTTCCTGTGTTTCTTTGATGCATGTGGTAGTGAGAGAAATAGTCAAATATGAAGCCTTCACAGAAACTTAAAAAGGACCTGGGTCATGCAATAGAGATGTGTCGTAATGATGGCATGATTATGAGCCTTTCGTACCCACTCTCATGCGCTCATGCTCGCACATCCTGGGGCCCATAACAGCTTTCCTTCTTCTCTGGGAATCCAGCCCAGGTCTGGAACGGGGAAGGGACTGCCACCTGAAGAATATTTAGAAGGGTGTCCTGACTTAGTGTTAGACCCAGAGAAGCAAGGGGATTTCTTCTGTGTGTTGGAATGCGAGGGAAGGTGATTCATCTGAAATGATCCATAATTGTAGAGCTCATGCCCTAACCAGACTTCTCCCGGTTCCATTCTCAGTCTAGAGCAGAGGTGCCAAACTCATTTTCACCGGGGGGCCACATCAGCCTCGCGGTTGCTTCAGAGGGCCAATGTAATTTCAATTCCTTAACAGTTAAGGAGTAGTTACATTTCTACAGTCCTAAAATTATTTCAGCACATTTGTTGCAGATATCTCAATTGTTGCAGATATCTCAAAATTGTTGCAGATATCTCAAAAGATCATTTTTGTTTATTTCCTTTTTGAAATTAGAGCTGTTATTAGATCTGCGGATAGATCTTGTTGTTTAATGCATTCATGAATGACATATATTACTGTATCACACATTTTTAATATTCATAGTAGCATTTCAATATAATGATATCCTTTGAAATCCTATGAATTCTATTGTATGTATTTTCAACACATTTATGAAAAGAGCTCTATGGGCTCTCTAGACTGTTAAAGGGTCTGTGACACCAAAAACAGTTAATAATACCTGTTGTTGATAAATTCTGTTATTATCTAGTCTCCCTTTTATTTAGACAGTAGGGGAAGTAGATTCTAGGGGCTCCTCTGATTCAAATGTGTTTTATGAAACTTTTTTTCCTCATTCCACGTAACAGCTAAGCAATCAAACTGGAGATGCATACCACACACACACAGAGAACATCTCACACTGCATATAAGTGATAAAATGATCAGAAGCTTATTATAAGTCTCATTATTCAAGTGCTGGATGTTTTTCATGGGATCTGTGGCTGGCCAAAACAAAGAACAAGCACACAAAGAATAATAACTAGGTAACCATATAATTTATTGTCTAAATAAGGATACTTTGAGAGTGAAAGATTCACTATTCATAATTATGCCAAGACAAGTTATAAACTGGAATTATCCCCAATGAACCATACAATGTGCCCACTTTAACAATAATTTAATTCATGTAATATTAACATTTTTGCCTTTTCCATCTTTCAGCCTTTCAAACAAGCCTACCCATACTAAAATATATCATGAGAAGCCCCAAGAAATGTCCACTGATTAGACCTACAGAGCTCTCTTTTTTAACTGTATTTTTTCCATTACCATTTATTCCTCTTTATCCCCCCAGCAATCACCACATTGTTGTCCATGTCTATGAGTCCTTTTTCTTTTTTACTCCCTCCCTCCACCCTGTAGCCTTCCATAACTGTCATCCTGCTCTCTATCTATGAGTCTGTCTCTATTTTGCTTATTAGTTCAGTTTGCTCATTAGATTTCACATATGAGTGAAATTGTATGGTACAGGTCTTTCTCTGACTGGCTTATTTCACTTAGCATAATATTCTGTAGGTCCATCCATGCTTAGCTCTCATGTGAATAAGTCTTAACTGCAGGAATTTCAGATCTGAGTTACGTGGAGTCAAGAAGAGAGAATATAGTATCTATGTCTTGGGCTTCATAGCTAAATTTTAATCTAGACAGCTGAGCAAATCCAATGATTTCCCTCATTTCAGAGGAAGGTACACAGAATATTTTTAAATATTTGGCATCAAAGACTGTATAGTGACTTTTATGTCATAATTGTGGTATGCCATTTTCCATCATTATAAGGCATGTAAACAAGCAAGAGTCTTAAATGGTGTGTTACTATAACATTAAAATCTTCAGCTCACTGTTGGCAAGAATTATCCCCCAATATGTCATATAATTAATTATATAGCATGAAGTTGTCTATACATAATAAATTTGATAATCCATTATTCTCAACTATGGATATTAAAAATATGAAGAAGAAGGTGGGCAGCATTGAAAATTAGAGTTACAATATACTCAGCTCAACAGCCAACAAAACATTGTATAACATACAAACAAATGTTAATGTAAATTAAATAAAAAGGGTATATAAAAGACTGGAAATCATATCCACAGTTATTAGATTTAATTCACCATACCTGTATGTGGATCATCACTACATATTCTTTATCTCTACTCACTTTGCACCTGTTCTCACCTCACCACTTCTGGCTACAAGCTTCCCTGTACACCCTTGGTTACTGTGTATGACTGTCTAAGGAATTACTGGAAGTGCTTAAGCAGAGCATGAATCTTCATCAGTAAAGGATTTGAAATAGATGGGAAATCCAGCTAGATAATTGATAAACTTCCTTGAAACTTAAAGATTCCAGGATTTTGAATCTAATACAACTAATATTCTGATAATATATCTTTTAATACATTTCAAAATCTAATTCCAGACTGTTAGGTTAGCCGTGGTATTGGTTTAACTAGTCAATGCTTTTATCCATCAGTGGCACCAAGAGGCATCTCTCTTAAAGAATAGTAAGTTGAAGAGAGTACATCATAAGACTCCTGACACCCATTTAAACAAGCTTATTTTGCCATCTGAAAACACTGATCTTCCAAAGTAAAAGAAAGTCATTGAAAAAATATGCCCCCAAATTATGTCTTTAATTCTATATTACCTTCCACAGGAAAGAGGGGGGGGAGGGGGAATCAGAGTTTTAGCAATGTCACTTCCAGAGAAATAAAATAGGTATGCTTTTCCCTGCCTTCCAGAAAGTATAACTAAAAACAGTATGTATAATCTATAAAGCAAACAGAAGAAGACTCTCAAAACTGGATAAAAAGAAAATAAACTGGCTAGAACCTCAGTGTCAAGTAGCAACATGGTGGCAAGTTTCCCAGGTTTAATTTTGCCTCCTATATTCCAGACATAAAGCAAAAGGAGCCAGCAACCCAGAAATGACAAAGAAACCAAACAAAAAAGCCCCAGTTAAAACCTGCTGTCTCTATCCAAAAGACCAGACAAGGAGCATCATATCAAGACTTTTAGAAATTAATCATTCTAAACCAGCCAAACAACCTATCTCCTAACAGTAATGAGGCTAGCTGTTACCATAGTATCAGTAGAGACCACCTGGGAGATAGAACTTCTCTGCCTAGCAGAAATAAGGAGGCCTTACCTCTGATTTAAGAGACTCTGAGCCTTGGCTGGTTGGAGCATCAGCATGCATATCAGAAAGGTTGCAGATTCCATCCCCAGTCAGGACACATATCTAGCTTGTGGATTCGATCCCCAGTCAAGGTGCTTCTGGGAGGCAACTGATCAATGTTTCTTTTTCACTTTGATGTTTCTCTCTTTCCCAAATCAAAAATATATTGGGTGAAGATTTAAAAAGTAATAATTAGAAAAAGAGAGACTCTGAGTGGGGAATTTGGACTTCTGTCTCCACCTATAAGTAATAAAGTGATTCCCCTGTTTCTCCTGCCAAATCAGTGTTAGACAAAGCTAGCTAGAAACAGATGCTTGGATAACATTTTAAAATCTCATAACATAATATGAAAATGTTTAGATTTTCATTAAAAACCACTGATCACACCAAGCCCAAGAATATCTCAAGATGAATGGAAATAAAGAACAATCGATAGTTCTCAACACTGACAGAAATGGTTGAATTAGTAAAGATTTTGAAGTAGCCATGATAAAAATGCTTTAAGGAGCAATTATGAAAGAAATAACCAAAAAAAAACAAAATAGTCTCAACAAACAGGTAGAAAGTATCAGTAAAGAAGTACAACATATAAAGAATCAAATGAAAATTTTAGAACTGAAAAGTACAATAACAAAAATTAAAATAGTAGTGAATGAGTTGAAGAACTGAATGGAGGGGAGAGAAAAATATCAAACTGGAAGGTAGGAAAAAAATATTACTCAATCTGAACAACAGAGAAAATATACTGAGAAAAGGTGAACAAAGAATCAGGGAACTTTGGAACAACAGTCAAAGATCTAATGTCCATTTCATCAAATCCCAAAAAAAAGGAATAAGAGGGAAGAGCTAAAAAAAAGTATGCTAGGAAAGAATGGCTGAAAACTTTGCAAATTTGGCAAGAGATGCAAACCTTCAATAGCTGAACAGACACAAAAGGATAAATCCAAAGAAACTCATGCCAGAATATCATATTTAGACATCTGAAAACTAAAAACAAAGTACTGGAAGCAGTCAGAAAAAAACGACACCTTACACATATTGGAGAATTAATTTTTGAATAATTCCAGAAACCATAAGGACCAGAATGAAGTGGTACAATATTTTTCACATACTGAAAGGAAAGAACTATCAACCCAGAAACTCATACCTAGCAAAAATAATTCTTCAGAAATAGAAAGGAATTTATTTTAGGTTAAAAAAAAGCAAGAGGGTTTATAATCAACAGACCCACTCTGAAGAATGGTTAAAGGAAGTTCTCTAAACAGAAAGGAAATAATTAAAAAATACACTATCAGGAAGGAAGACAAGACACAATAAGCAAAAATACACATAAATGTAATAGGGTTTTTCCCCTTGAATTTTCTAGAATATTTCTGATAGTTAAAGCAAAAAATTATTATATTGCATGACAGAGTTCTAAATGTATGATGTATGTTCAGAAGGTATCCAGCCATGTAATATAAAAAGACACTTATTAAAGAAGAGACAAGAAACATTATACATAGGACAATGACACCTCAGTCCTCTTCAAAATAGGCACCTTGGGACCTCACTCACTTCTCTCAATCACCATCAGCTGCCCCACTGCCCATTTTCCTAAATCTCATGGACAGTCTGAAATCTCTTCCCTTTCAAAGGTGATTTTAGTTTTGGGAAAAGCCAGGAGTCCCAGGGTGCCAAATCTGGGCTATGAGGGGACTGAGTCTCCTGGGCAATTTGATGTTTTGCCAAAAAACTCTGCACCAGATGTGAAGCATGAGCAGGAATATTGTTGTGATGAAGCTAGCATTCACCAGTTGCCTATAGCTGCAGCTTTCTGAATCATCTAAATAGTTTCCATGGAGGAATGTTTAAGCTTAATACAACATTTGATGCAGGTTCATTGCTTTATTTGCTTAGACATTTTGAATGTGATGGCTACACAGTACATATCTCACTCAACAGCATTTACCAACCCCACATATGAATACAGTGAAGTTGTCATTTTTCACACAAGTGCATTCTAGTCCACTCTCCTTGACTGCCAGGTTACATCAATGTCACACAAACCATTCTCGTTATATTAACAAAGGCCGAAATTTTTCTGGACAGACCTTATATATGAAGAAAATAATAAACACAATTATATTATGAGAGAAAAAGAGAAAAATAGCATTATAAATGGGATAAAATGAGGTAAAAGAGTGCAAGGATATAAAGAAAGGTAAGGCTTCTTGAAATGGTAAAATAATGACACCTGTAGACTGAGATAAGTTATGTGCATATATAGTATACTGTCTACATCAGATGCTAAAAACTGTACAAAATGATAGACTCAAACATGATAGATAATGAAATCAAAATGAAATTCTAAAAATAATGTTTATACAACCCATAGGAAGGCAGAGTAAAAGAGAGTGAACTAATAGAAAACAAACAAACAAAAACAAATAAAAGGCACATTAATCCCTTAACATATAAATAATTACATTAAATTTTAAAGGTTGTATATAACAATGAAAAGGCAGAGGTTGACAGAGTAGATTCTAAAAATTACTTGATTATATTCTGTTTATGAAAAATTCATTTTAATATAGTCAAGATAAAATTAAAATTTACAATAACATATACTATGCAAACTTTATTCAAAGGAAAGCACAATGGGTCATATTAATATCAGATAAAGTAGACTTCTCAGTAACAAAAATCATCAGAAATATAAAAGGATATTATATAATGATAAAGTGTTACCCACCAAGAACACATAGCAATGCTAAGTGTATATGCACCAAAGAGGCACAAGATATGTAAAGTAAAATTTGATATAACCAAAAAGAAAAATAAGAAAACATACTAATTATAAGTGGAGACATCAATATGCCTCTCTCAATAATAGATAGAGCAGCTGAACAGAAAATCAGCAATGATATAAAAAAATTCAATAACACTATCAACTAATAAGATCTAATCGACATGTATAGAACCCTGTACCTCAAAACAATAGAATCACAGTCTTTTCAAGTCCCCCATTGAATATACACCAACACAGAACATATCCTGGACCATAAAACAGACCTCAACAAATTGAAAGAACTGGCCCTGACTGCATAGCTCAGTTAGTTGGAGGATTATCCCATGCACCAAAAGGTTGAAGGTTCAATTCCTGGTCAGTGCAAATAGCTAGGTTGCAGGTCCAATCCCCGGATGGAGGACTACAGGAAGCAACAGATTGATGTTTCTCTCCCTCCCTCCCTTCCTCTCTCTAAATTGAAAAACATGTCCTCAGGTGAAGATTAAAAAAGAATTTAAAGAATTGGAATCACATATAGTGTATTCTTTTATCACAATGGAATCAAAGCTAAAATCAATAACAAAAACATAGGAAAATCTCCAAACCTTTAGAAACTAAACACCATACTTCTAAGTAATCCATGGCTCAAAGAGTCCGTCCTGAAGGAAATTTAAAAAATACACTGAACTAAATGAAAACTAAAATTCAACATACCAAGATTTGTGGGACACAGCTAAAGCAGTGCTAAGAGGAAAAAGAAGTAGAGTCTCAAAAATAATATAATCTTTCTCTTCAATAAAACCTAGGCAAAATAAATAAATAAATGTATAAACCCAATTCAAACAGAAGAAAATAATAAAGAGCAGATATCAATGACATTTAAAACAGAAAAATGGAAGAAAAAAATGATGGAAGAAACAACTGGTTCAACTGTAATTGAAAAACAATAAAAAATAAATAATTAAATAAAATAAATATTAAAAAAATAAAATACATATTCAAAAAAATAGAAAATATCAATAAAATATACAAACCCCTGGCAAGACAAAAGAAAAAGAAAACACACATTAACAACATCAAGAATGAAACAGAGGAAAGGATCCTTTATACTCTTGGCAAGATGGTGGAGAAGTAAACAGAAGCCACACTAACCTCCCTCCCAGGACCAATGTGGAATTACAACTAAACTGTAGAGAAATTGCCTGGAGCAAACAACTGAACAATAGTGAGAGACACTTATAACTTTGGACAGACAGAAGAATCAGCTTCAGCACAACCTGACTGCACCTGCACAGCAGCATATAAGACGTGATGGGCGGAGTGACCCTCAATTAACCAGCTGGAAGGAAGAACCCACCAAAGAATAACCTAACAACAATCAAAACCCAATTACACCCAGAGAGCCAACATAAATGGCATGGAGGGCATTCGAAGAACATCACATTCAGGAGATCAGTGAGACTGCACCACTGAATCACACTGGTCTCCTACCATACAAGTGCACACCACAAACTCAGGGAGTCAAAAAAGATCAATTTAAGAAGCAGAAGCAAACAAGAAGAGTCTCACAAATAATGGGAAAATGAAGAAACAACACCCACTAGAAAGGAAAGGAGGAATCCTGAGAAAGAGTGCTAAATGAAGTGGATACAAATCAACTATTAGATACTGAGTTCAAAACAATGGTTATAAGTAAGCTCAATGAGCTCACTGAGAATTAGCATAAACTACAGGGAAACTATGAAGAACCTACTGCAAACTATATCAGCATGAAAAAGGACATAGAAACTATCAATAAGAGCCAAGAGAAAATGAAGAATACAATTTCTGAATTAAAGAACACAGTACAAGGAGTCAAAAGCAGGCTATGTGAAGCAGAGGATTGAATCAGTGAGCTAGAGAACAAGGTAGAAAAAAACTTCCAGAATTAGAGTGAGAAAATGAAAAAAAAAGACTTAAAAAGAATGAAGAGGGGTTAAGGGAACTGCAGGACAACACGAAATGGAATAATATCTGTATAATAGGGGTACCAGAAGGAGAAGAGGAACAGGGATATAAAACCTGTTCAAAAAAGCAATGATGGAAATCTTACTTAAATTGATGAAAGAAAAAGTAACACAAGTCCAGGAAGAACAGACGGTCCCAATCAAGAGGAACCTAAAGAGGCCCACTCCAAGACACATCATAATTAAAATGGCAAAATTCAAAGACAAAGAGAGAATCTGAAAGGCAGCAAGAGAAACAGGAAGTAACATACAAGGGAGCTACAATAAGGCTAGCAGCAGACTTCTCAATGGAAACACTACAAGCCAGAAGGGAATGGCAAGAAATATTCCAAGTAATGAAAAACAAAGACCTGAAACCAAGACTACTCTAACCAGCAAGTCTCTCAACTAAAATGGAAGGTGAAATAGTTTCCCTTGAGACAAAAGAAGTTCCTTTTGAGACAAAAGAAGACTCAAAGAATATACCTCCACCAAACCAGCATTTTAAGATATGCTAAAGAGACTGCTTTACGAAGAAGAAGAAAAACAGTGAGAGAGAAAAGAACAAAAGTACAAAAGGGGTAAAATGGCAATGAATAAGTACCTATGAATAATAACTTTCAATGTAAATGGATTAAATGCTCTAATCAAAAGACATAGGGTAGCTGAATGGATGAGAAAACATGACCCACACATATGCTGCCTACAAGAGACCCACCTCAGAACAAAAGACCTATAGAGACTGAAAGAGAAGGGCTGGGAAAAAATATTCCAAGGAAATGGACAGGAGAAAAAAAAACAGGGTAGCAGTACTTGTATCAGACCAAATAGACTTCAAAACAAAGGCCATAGACCTCATGGCTCAATGGCAGCATGTCTGACTCCAAAACAAAGGCCACAAAAAGAGACCCAGAAGGTCACCTCATAATACTCAAGGGAAGAATCCACCAAGAAGACATAAACATAATAAATATATATGCACCCAACATAGGAGCACCCAAATACATAAAGAAAATCTTAGAGGACTTCCAGAAATATATTGACAGCAACACAATTATAGTAGGAGATTTTAACAACCCACTGTCAAAAACTGACAGATCTTCCAAACAAAATATCAACAAAGGTATTGTGGCATTGAACAATGCCCTAGATGAAATGGACTTAACTGATACATATAGAACCCTTCCTCCCAAAGAAGCAAAATACACATTCTTTTCAAATGCACATGGAACATTTTCAAATATAGATCACATGGTAGGAAACAAAACAAGCCTCAACAAATTCAAAAATTTTTTAATAATATCAAGCATTTTCTTGGACCACAAGGGCCTGAAAATAGAAACCAACCTCAAAGTAAAATCTCAAACACACTCAAATTCATGGATGTTGAATAGCATGCTATTAAACAATGAATAGGTTAATAACAAGATCAAGGAAGAAATCAAAGTTTCTGGAAACAAATGAAAATGAACATGCAACAGTCCAAAACATATGGGACACAGTAAATGCAGTCCTGAGAGGGAAGTTCTTAGAGATACAGGCCTACCTAAAAAAGATAGAAACATTTCAAACAAACAACCTAACCCTACACCTATAAGAACTCGAGGAACAACAACAAACAAAGCGCAGAGCAAGTAGGAGGAAGAAAATAACCAAGATCAGAGCAAATAAATGACATAGAGACTAAAAGAGCAATTCAAGGGATCAATAAATATAGGAGCTGGTTTTTGAAAAGATAAATAAAATTGGCAAGCCTTTAAGCAGATTCATCAGGAAAAAAAGAGAGAAGACTCAAATAAACAAAATCAGAAATGAAAGAGGACAGATTACAAATGATACCACAGAAATACAAAGTACTCTAAGAAATTACTGTGAACAACTATATGCCAAGAAATTTGAATACCTGGGTGAAATAGACAAATTTCTAGAAAAATATAATCTTCCAAAACTGGAACAAGAAGCAGAAAGCCTTAACAGACCAAATTGAAGCAGTAATGAAAAAACTCCCAGCACACAAAAGACTTGGACCAGATGTTTCCACAGAATTTTACGAAACATTTAAGAAAATGCTAACCTCTATCCTTCATAGATTATTCCAAAAAATCCAAGAAAAGCAAGACTCCCAGCTCTTTTTTTAATTTAAATTATTGTATTGTTGTTCAATTACAATTATCTGTATTTTTCCCCATCCCTTCCCCAACCCCCTCTAAACCCACCTCCTTCCCTTGCTTCCACCCTCCCCCTTGGTTATGTCCATGTGTCCTTTATAGTAGTTCCTGAAAACCCTTCTCCCCACTGTCCCCTTCCTCCTCCCCTCTGGCTCTTGTTAGATAATTCTTAATTTCAATGACTCTGATTATATTTTATTTGCTTTTTCCTTTAGTTGACTATGTTCCAGTTAAAGGTGAGATTGTATGGTATTTGTCCCTCACAGCCTGACTTATTTCACTTAGCATAATGCTCTCCAGTTCCATCCATGCTGTTGCAATGGGTATAAGCTCCTTCTTTCTCTCTGCCACATAGAATTCCATTGCGTAAATGTACCATAGTTTTTTGATCCACTCATTTGTTGATGGGCACTTAGGTTGCTTCCAGCACTAGCCATCAGAGAGATGCAAATTAAAACCATGATGAGATACCACCTGACACAGGTAAGAATGGCCAACATAAACAAATCAACAAACAAGTGTTGGAGAGGATGCAGAGAAAAGGGAACACTAGTGTACTATTGGTGGGAATGCAGACTGGTGCAGCCACTGTGGAAAACTGTATGGAATTTCCTCAGAAAACTAAAAATGGGAACTGCCTTTTGACCCAGCAATTTTGCTCTGGGATTATACCCTAAGAGCCCTGAAACACCAATCCAAAAGAACCTATGTATCCCAATGTTCATACCAAACTCTTTATGAAGCCGACATCATCCTAATCCCAAAACCAGACAAAGACACAACAAAGGAAGAAAACTACAAGTCAATATTCTAATGAACATAGACACTAAAAGCCTCAACAAAATGTAGGCTAACAACATCTAGCAATACATTAAAAAGATCATACACCATGATCAATTAGGATTTATCCCAAGGATGCAAGGATGGTACAATATTCACAAATGAAAAACATAGTACATCATATATACAAAAGGAAATACAAAAATCACACGATCATATCAAAAGATGTGGAAAAGTATTTGTAAGGTACAGTACCATTTATGATAAAAACATTCAGCAAAGTGGGAGTAGAGGGAGCATTCCTCATCATAATAAAGGCCATATATGAGAAACCTACAGCCAATATCATATTCAATGGGCAAAAACTAGAAGTATTCTGACTGAAATCAGGAACAAGACAAGGATGTCCACTTTCACCACTTCAATATAACATTGGAAGTCCTAGCCACAGCAATCAGACAAGAAAAAGAAATAAAAGGCATCCAAATTGGAAAGGAAGAAACAAAACTGTCACTGTTTGCAGATGACATGATAGTGTACACAGCAAATCCTATAGACTCCACCAAAAAACTACTTGACCTAATATGTGAATTTGACAAAATGGTGGGATACAAAGTCAATATTCAGAAATAAAAGGCATTTTATACACCAACAATGAAATATCAGAAACAGAACTCAGGGGAAAAAATACCGTTTGATATAGCAAAGAAAAATAAAATACCTAGGAATAAACCTAACCAAGGAGGTAAAAGACCTGTACTCAGAAAACTATACAACACTGAAGAAAGAAATTAAGGAAGACAAAAACAAATGGAAGCATATACTATGTTTATTGATTGGAAGAATTAACATCATCAAAATGTCCATACTACCCAAAGTAATTTATAGATTCAATGCAATCTCTATTAAAATACCAATGACATATTTCACAGATATAGAACAAACATTTCAAAAATATATATGGAACCATAAATGACGCTGAATAGCTGCAAGAATTTTGAGAAAGAAGAACAAGTAGGAGGGATCCAATACCTGACATCAAACTATATTAAAAGGCCACAGTAATCAAAACAGTCTGGTAGTAGCATAAGAACAGACCCATAGATGTAAGTAATATTTAAAAGTATGACAACAGTAATGAGAAAGTGAGGAAGAGGATTAACTTTTTTTAAAATATGGCCACAAATTCTTTGATGTTCTTCCATCAAAAACTAAGGGTTATATCCTCTTCTGTTGAGTCTGGGTGTACCTGTGATTGCTTAAACCAACAGAATGTGGTAAAAATGACAATAGGTGATATGCAAAGCTAAGTCATAAAAGGCCATGTATGTGACTTCCACCTTACTCTCTTGTTTTTTGAGCCCTGCGTCACCACATAAAAAGTCTGACTACTTGGGCCACCATGCTGGAGAGGTCACAAATAGATACTCTGATCAGTAACTACAGTTAAGGCCATCTTTCACCCATCTCAGCCAAGACACCACACCATGAGTGAAAAAACCATCTGTTTCAGGTCACTTCAGTCATTCAAGTCATCCCAGCTGAGATTTCAGACATCATGGAACAATGACAAGCCATCCCCACTGTGTCCTTTCAAAATTCCTAACTCAGAGAAGCCAGGAACATAGCAAATTGGTTATTGTTTAATGTTACTAAGTTTTAGGGTAGTTTATTACACTGCAAAGATAATGAGAATATATAATTCAAGTCACCTAATGTCCTAGAACTGTCTGAGAAATAGTAAAAAAATAATTTATTTATATTAGAGTCTAGGAAGTTAAGGGTGCATCTTGCACTCTTTCATCAGTCTTTAAAGACATTCAGAAAATAGGTACAGGTAAGTTGTAGATGCAAATATTTCTCATCCACTCTTCATAAATTGCATTTGCTACTTAAGTTTTTGTTTTGGTTTGGAAGGTGACCCTTTGAGAAGTTTTTGGGAGAAATCAGTGCAATATTTTAGAGGAATTGTCTGTGTCATTATATGTACCACCTCTATATCTGTCATCATTACCTGACTGCATGCACTCTCTCACCATGGGAGGCCATAATAAGCATGGATGACATAAGCAGTGTAGAAATCCCCAATGGCCAATATGTTTTGTTTTAGATACAATGGAAAATAAGCTACTGACAAATATTGGAAAATCTCTTTCCAGTTTTAGCTCTGACAAAAAGAAAGCATTGTTGACATACTGAAACAGTTCTAGTTCCATCTTGGCTACTATTCTGCTATATGACCTGGAATAAAAAATTCATTTAAAATGTAAGATTTAGCTTTATAGATTTGAAAATTTGCAACTTAAAAAGATAAACTTTTCCATCCCATTATACAATGTAAACCACAAAATAAAGGGGTTGCTCAAGATCATCTCTAAACCTCTCCAGATTTTAAAATTAAATAGGATATTTGCCTTTGCAAAGAATGTAGAGGTTCTAGTCCATAGACACAAAGCATTGAGAATTATAGTTAGATACTTAAACAAAAAAGGGCTTTTTTTCCTTCTACCAATTACTTTTTCTCTCTTAGTCCTCTATATTCTCTCTTCCCTACCCTACAACTACAGACATGTATGAAAGCTATAATTTTCATTAAAGGCTCACACAGACTCATAGCTGATGTTATTCAGATTTCAAAATTAAAGTGCAAAACATAATTAACCCACAAAATGGAGCCCATATATTTGCTTCTAGTTTCTTGTTATATGTCAGCAAATGAAAGTGTGACAATGCTGGGTAATATCTGCATAAAAGAAATTTGGTATAAGCAAGGAAAAGCACTCTCTCTTCCTATATCTCATCTTTGCACCCAAAGAACAGCAGATATGCAGACTGAAAGGTCAGGTGGGCACTAAGAATACTGAAGAAAGAGCACAACCACTTGAATAAATTACATTTTTTGAAAATGTACAACTCAACATATCAGAATGTTGAAGGGTCCTCCTGTCTCAGTTTCATCCAAGGTGTGAAAATAATAAGATACCAACAGTTCTGAGGTTGGTGGGGCTCCCACAGAAATGGAACCTACATGATGATTCTTTAACCCCTCACCTATGTTGAGAATATAATAGTTGTCAGGATATGCAAAAGAGCTTTATTGGTCCTGTGATAGATGAACTCAAGTGAGTGAATATTGAATTAGAGAACAGCTTGATTTTCATAGTTTATTGGGAACAAAAAAAATGAGACTTTCTCACGGAAAGTCTCATTTCTACATGTTAGTTCATGCTTAAAGTTGTGTTGGGCTGTTTTAGAGTAAGTACAGAGAAGGCTGGTTAAGAGAAATCTCAGAATATGGAAGCCAAAGAATTTCTAAGGGCTTTGGCAGGAGCAAGCAACCAGAGAGAAGAGAGATGTGTCAATAACATAGTGTTAACACACCCCAACAACTGAGAGGAGCGTGTGTCCCACTGTGTTCAGGAAAGCACTCATGAGAAAAGGTTTTTCACCACTGCCTGAAAGTGTAAAGCACACTTGACTGCCTGAGAGTATCAGTCAAGTGTGACCTTTCTGTTGTCCCTCAGGTCTCCTCCCTTCTGCCACTGAAACTCAAAAGGGATCAGAAACCTCAGGAAGCAAGCTAGGGAAAGAAGAGTAGAAAAATAAAGAAGCCCCAGCTGGAATTGGGGAGAAAGTAATTTTAAAGCAAGCTTGGTATTTTACTTATTACATAGACTGGATTTTCAATAACCTAAGAGCAATGAGAAAAGTTATGAGAACTTTCATCCAGGGCAGGAAAAGAACTTCCATACTGAGTACATTTTTAAAGAGCTGTCAGTGAGAGTCAGAATTACTTGTCTCATGTTCGTAACCCAAGAATTCAGCTTGTTCAACCTACGAGTGCCATTCATTCATTGCCTCCAAATTTTAAGCTTTGTCATCAAAATTATTCAAATAATTGTCAATTTCTCCTCACTCTACTGATACAAATGTAAACTAGAGACTTTGGTATTTTATTTTTTAGTTCTAGGTAATTTTTATTATAAATGTTATAACTAAGTTGGTGTATAAGAACACTGCAAAAAGTGGAAGAAACTAGTCATAGATAACATGTATCTTTAATGATTGGTGATTTCTTATTTAATAGTTATCACTAATAATTGCCAATAAATCAGTCGACAATACAATGTACATCTAATGCACACACTAAGTGTTATGTTAGTCTTTGAAGATGCTATAAAACAAGTATGGATCCTTGTGCTCACAGGTCTGATCATCTATTTCTAGTTTAGTACCATGCTGGTCTTACCTCATGAGGATAAGGCGCCGACCACTTGGTGTCACTTCTCCAATTGCTGTAATGGCTTTGTGTTTGGACATGTTCTGTGGATCATCTGGTTCACCCCTAGGACACAGTCTGCATTGCACAAAGATGAGCTGAAATTAGCCAAACCCTGCAACTAGGGGTTCAGATGGAAAGGAACCCTTCACCCATATGGGGACAGTAGGCTATAGTAAAATTATAAGGCAAGGAAGTCTACCCTAATTTCTCCATGGATTTTGTTTAAATTCTCTAGTGTCTTTTTTTCTCAAACCAATATAATTCTTCCTGAGAGGAAGGACCATGTATTTTGATATATTCTTATGGGAAAACAAAATCTGGTTTGACTACATATTTTGTTGAAGGACTAAGGGTATTATTTTAGCTGCAGAAAAATAATTCAATTTGAGTGCTATTATTTATATAACTATTTAATGTTAGTGTATAGTTCTTCCCAGTTTGTGGATTCTACCTTTATTATCTCCAAATAACAGAACTTGTATCAAAATACTTTCATTCTCTTTAGAATGGGCTAGAATTCACTGATTAAATGCAATGGCACCTAGTTATGAAAACTGTATTTTATATACATATAATAGAAAAATGTATCTCAATTTTATATTAGTTCCACTGTTTATATTCCTAGGATCCGATGTTCTAGAATATTTTTCCTCTTCTCTCCACCACAAGAAATTTATTTCAAAAGAGTAGCTCTACATAAAGTTCCATGTGTAGCACATATAGTGGGTATTCAACTAATGCTTGCTGAACTGTGAAGAGCACTGTATTAGTACAGAAACTCAATCCATGTAGGAAAAGTGATTACACACTACATATAGGAAGAAACAAATTGATATCTGATTCTGCATTTGCTTGTGATTAGCAAGTGATTCCACAGGTCTCTTTATCAAGCTGATAGCTTCCTGATATATTATTTCCTGATGGAGGTATGAGAGACCATCCAGCATAGAATTAGTCTATAATTTACTGAGTTTCATATTTTTGCTGTGGATTAAAAAAAACACATTCTTCTCTATTTAAAAACCTTGCACACCCATGAAGTGAAGCCAATTTGTATATGTGGAAGGCTTATTTGAAAGTACCTCATTAAACCACATCATCAGTAACAATGTGAGTCAAATTGTGCTTTACACATACATAGTGACATTACAACAGAAAACTTGCAACCTGAGCTTAACCAGACTCAAAGAGTTTTTTCTTCGGGCCTGGGTTATGAGTTTGATTTGAGCAACAGTTGAGCAAATTGAAATAGCCAGGTGCATATTTTAGACACACTTCACTTGTGTCCTCCTCTACCAGGTTGGAAATTGGTTTAGTTCCTTCCGGGTAAACAGAAATTGAAGGATACAACTTTAATGCCCACCCACCTCCCGAGTGATAAAAGGACACTTGAGTCATGTCAAGAAAGACAGGGTAACAACATCACCTGCAACAAAGGAAACTCTCAAGTAAGAGCGATAAAATAAGCCACATGTTCTAGAGTAACCCACGTACAGCAAAATTATGGCCCTGCCCCATTTATACACATGGGTACAGTTTTCATACAGTCTTATGGTCTCTTATTATATATCTTTAAATCATCCAGCCAAAGTTTCTCCCTCCGCCCAATGCTGGCTCTAATTTAGGATGAACAACTACTCTCGTAAAGAAAAACTGCTGCTGCTGCTGTTTATTAGGCTGCAGAAAGGTCTCACTGACTAATGTCCCAGGATTAAATGAATGTGGAATAATAAGGGCTGATTTATTTGTGCTCTGCTAGGATAAAGCTGCCACTGATTTTACAAGAAACTATTCATCTGAGGCCCACTATAGCTAGTAAATTGTGGCTGTTGCTGAAATTAGTCTCCAGGCCTTCATGTAATCTACAGTGTGAAGTAGCAGTGTGGTAATAAAGCCATTGTGGGCACTTGGTTTATTTAAAAGGTCCCCCTTTTTATCCCCATCTTCAGGGATTCTAAAAGTCAACCTTCTGAGATCATTTTGGAAATTTACCTGTCCCTTACCCACAAACTGCATTTCTAGCTGTGGAATTTAAAGGCAGAATTAAAAGTATATAGCCCCCAATAAATAAACCCAGAGCAGTCAAATCTCTCATCTCAGAGTTTTCCTTCTGGACTAGCATTCAAGGACACCATTTCTCAGGCTCTGGGCATGTACATGGTGGCAATAGGGCAGGGACAAAAAGAGACTAGCCGGAGAGAATGGCTGTACCAGCTCTAAAATATGTTCAGATTTTCTGCTCTTCAAGACCAGCCCCCCTCCCCCAAATTTACTGATGGCCATTTTACACAGGGCCTTGGTCAAGGCACCTCCATTAAATGAAACATTAAAACACGCTAATGGAAAAGTCAGTCCAGCTAACAGAAACCAGCAAAAGGAGGTATAATTGCAGAAGCGATGATACTATGAATGCTACTGAGGACTTTGTAAAGAGTCATAACCGTCGTATGTCCCCTCTAGAATACAAGCTTTTCAGAAGCAAAATCATATTTTAGACACTGCTGTCTAACTCGCTGTGGCTCATTGTAGCTATTCAATTGTTCCGCTGAAAAAACAAGCAGTATATTAACTTAAGAACCAATCAAGATAACAAATGCTTCCTTGGAGAACAGTTTTCTCCACATTGTAATTAACCGTACTATCAGAAATCATTTTCAAGTTGTTTTCATTTTATCTGGGCTTACTTGTCAGTTTATGGAAGCATGATACTCTGCATGCTTCATTATTAATACTATGAAAATAACAACAACAACAATAATAACTGACTCATATAGTGCCTACCCATTGCCTGGCATTGTTCTAAGTGCTGTACGCAACCCTATCTCGTTGTCCATTCATAACAATCTTATTGGAACAATAGCATGACTGTTCTCATTTTTCAGAGAAGGAGACTGGAGCACAAGAAGTTAGCAATTGTGTCCAAGGTTTCCCAGTCTGTAAGTGGCAGAAACCGGATTTGAATCTACAGGGCCTGGCTCTCCAGTGCTAACCACACCCAAGTGCTTCCCACTTAGGCATTCCAATCTTTTAAGCAAACCTTCCCTATAGTACTGTGCAGGGAAAAAAATGTAATTATTAAAGAAAGTCATAAAACTTTCATGTAGTCAAAACTGAGGAATGGACAATGAGTACTTTTTTTGAGGTTGGTATTAGGGTCAATCTATGGGGTCACAGAATGTTACAATATAAAAATGGTCTTGAAGCCTCCAAGCCAAAAATATATTAGACAAGCATACTTATTATTCGGGATTTCCACAACCCCTTCCTGAAAATGAATCCATAATTAAAATGCAATTCTAGTATAGTCAACATTCAATTTGTTTAAAAAATAGTTTTACTAGGTGCTACGCTCATGGATGGCATAATACTCAGTTCTTTTCTTTGCAGTAAGATAAACCTGCCCTTTCACCCCAGCCCTTCCAACCTACGACCTCCCAGACCCAAGCCAGTGACAGAAGAATCTTGTTTTGCCAATAATTTGGGACTGGCAGTTGGTCAGTTAAATAAAACTTTGATTGAAGCAGGAAATGTATTTTGAAATTATAACAAATGTTTTCTTCCATATTATTCTAAGTGAATAAGTGTAAATTCAGTTTTCATTTTTTTATCTTGGAGCACACCATATTTCTTGGAATAAGAGACCACAGATTGAAGGCCCTCAATGATTTTTCCGGCATAAATCTTATCCATAACACATCATCTATAATTTCTGGTTCCTGAATTTGATGAATAACTTAGCATTTTGGTAACCAAACTGAATACAGAAACTTTCTATATTTTTATTTCTGTTCGAAAGTTTTAATGCATTTGCTCACACCTAATATAATAGTAATGTTTTAACTTCTCATATATAGGTTCTTCAAAGCTTTCAACATAGGTTTTTACAGAAGTAATAATCAAGCTTTTGCATGCTAACAAGTGATCATTCTGAATAATATTTAATTGAATGACACAGGAACAGGGAGCCCTCCCTGTTCTGGGACCATGCTTTATTTTTTTTTCATGTTTTCTTTTTATTTACTTACATTTTATTTTTATTTTTTAATATATTTTATTCATTATGCTATTATAGTTGTCCCATTTCTTTCTCCCCTTTACTCCCCTCTGCCCTGCACCTCCCTTCCATTAGCATTTCCCCCCTTAGTTCATGTCCATGGGTTGTACATACAAGTTCTTTGGCTTCAACATTTCCTATATTATTCTTAACCTCCCCATGTCTATTTTGTACCTACCATTTATGCTTCTTATTCCTTGTACCAGTTCTTCCATTCTCCCCCACATCCCTGCTGATAACCCTGCATGTGATGTCCATTTCTGTGATTCTGTTCCTGTTCTAGTTGTTTGCTTAGGTTGTTTGTGGAGGGGGGGGGGTTAGATTCAGTTGTTGATAGTTGTGAATTTGTCATTTTACTGTTCATATTTTTGATCATCTTCATTTTCTTAGATAAATCCCTTTAACATTTCATGTAATAAGGGCTTGGTGATGATGAACTCCTTTAACTTGACCTTATCTGGGAAGCACTTTATCTGCCCTTCCATTCTAAATGATAGCTTTGCTGCATAAATTCATCTTGGATGTAGGCCTTGCCCTTCATGACTTTGAATACTTCTTTCCAGCCCCTTCTTGCCTGAAAAATTTCTTTTGAGAAATAAGCTGACAGTCTTATGGGAACTCCTTTATAGGTAACTGTCTCTTTTTCTCTTGCTGATTTTAGAATTCTCTCCTTATCTTTAATCTTAGGTAATGTAATTATGATGTGCCTTGGTGTGTTCCTCCTTGGGTCCAACTTCTCTGGGACTCTGAGCTTCCTGAACTTCCTGGAAGTCTATTTCCTTTGCCAGATTGGGTAAGTTCTTCTTAATTATGTTTTCAAATAATTTAACTTCTTGTTCTTCCTCTTCTCCTTCTGGAACCCCTGATTCAGATGTTGGAACATTTAAAGTTGTCCCAGAGGTTCCTAAGACTCTCCTCATTTTTTAAAATGTTTGTTTCTTCATTCTATTTTGGTTGAATGCTTATTTCTTCCTTCTACTCCAAATCATTAATTTGAGTGCTGGTTTCCTTCCTTTTACTGTTGGTTCCCTGTATATATATTTTTTTACTTCACTTTACATAGCCTTCATTTTTCCCTCCATTTTGCAACCATACTCAACCATTTCTGTGAGCATCCTGATTACCAGTGTTTTGAACTCTGCATCTGATAGGTTGACTCTCTTTATTACTTCATTTTATTTTTGGAGTTTTGATCTGTTCTTTCAATTGGGCCATATTTTTTATCTCAGCGTGCCTGTTATGTTGTAAGGGATGGAACCGTAGGTATTCCCCTATGCAGGTCAACCCACTTGGCCGAATTGTGGCACTGTGTGTTGGGGAGTAATCCGAGAAGGAATAATGCTTAGCTCAGCTCTTGGCCAGCTTTCAATCACTTCTTCCACTACCCACAAGCAAATTGGACCTTTCTGGTGTTGATTCCTGGAAAAGTGGTTCTCCCCAATGAATTCTCCTGTGATGCTGGGAATTTCTCCCACTGCCTCAACCCCCAAAGGTTGTTACAGCCAAAGGTTTTGAGGCTTTGTATGCCCTCACTAGAACCCGGGGTCGCACAATCTGTCTTGCTCCCCAGTTGATCCTCCCAGTTTATCCTCACACAAATGTGGGGCCACCTGATCCTCCAGCCACCACCTTGCCACATGTCCTATCTGCCTCACCTGTCTCCATGCCTCCTACCAGTGAATGAATGTTTCTTCTGTAACTCCTTGGTTGTTGGACTTCCACACAGTTCAATTTTTGGGCAGCTGTGGTTATTTTTTATTTTTAAATGTGTTGCTATTCTTCTTTTAGTTGTGTGAGGAAGCAAAGTGTATCTACCTATACCTCCATCTTGGCCAGAAGTCTGGGCTCATGATTTAGAAGTGGTTCCTATTCTTGCCATGCTCCCCTCAATGGAGCCCAGGTGACATGTACATCCTGAGGCCATTTTCCCCTTTCTAAACTATGTTCCAGGTACAAGGCCTATAATTACCTAACTAAATAGCATGAAAAGATAGTCACTTCAATAAATGGTACTGGGAAAACTGTACAGCTACATGTAAAAGAAGGATACGGGACCACTATCTCACATCACATATAAAAATTAATTCAGATAGATTAAAGACCGGAATGTAAAGCTGAAAACCATAAAACTCTTAGAAAAAAACATTCTAAGCTTCTTGACATCAGTCTTAGCAATAATTCGGGGGGGGGGGTGGAATCTGACTCCAAAGGCAAAGGCAACAAAAGCAAAAGTAAACACATGAAAGTACACAAAACCAAAAAAATCTGCACAGCAAAGGAAACTGTCAACAAAATAAAAAACAACATACTGAATGGGAAAAAAGTACTTGCAAATTGTTCACCCAATGGTTGTTAATATCTAAAATATATAAGGACCACATACAACTAAATAACAAAAAACAATTAAAAAATAAGCAGATGATCTGAACATTTTTCTTTTTTAAAAAATAATTTATATTTTTTCAAGTACAGATGACATACAATATTATATTAGTTCATATATACATCTCAGTGATTAAACATTTATATAACTTACAAAGTGATCATTCTCATAAATCCAGTTCCTATCTGATACCATACATAGTTATTACATCATTGACCATATACCCTATAATCTACTTTACATTCTTATTCTTTTCTGTAACTACTTGTTAATCCCTTTACCTTTTCCACCAATCTTCCCAACCCCTCTCATATCAGACAACCATCAAAATGTTCTCCATATCTATGAGTCTGTTTCTGGTCTGTTTATTTATTTTGTTATTTAGTGAATAGATATTTTTCAAAATAAAACATACAGATGGCCAAGAGGCATATGGAAAGATGCTCAACATACTAATCATCAGGGAAATGCTAATCAAACCCACATTGAGATATCTCACACCTGTCAGAATGGTAATTATCAGAGACAAGAAATAACAAGTGTTGGCAAGGATGTGGGAAAAAGGGAACCTTCATGCACTGATGGTGAGAGTATAAATTGGTGTAGCCACTGTGGAGAACAGTATAGAGGTTCCTCAAAAAATTAAAAATAGAACTACCCCATGAGCCAGCAACTCCACTTTTGAGTATCCATTTGAATAAAATTAAAACACTAATTTGAAAAGATATATTCACCCCTATGGTCACTGCAGTATTGTTTACAATAACCAAGATATGGAAACAACCTGTGCATCCATCAATGGATGAATAAATAAAGAAGATGTGGTAGATATACATTAGAAGGCTACTTACTCAGCCATAAAAAAATAATAAAATTTTGTTTTTTATGACAACATGGATAGGCCTGAATGGTATTGCTAATTGAAATACGTAGACAGAGAAAACAAATACCATATGATTTCACTTAAATATAGAATCTAAAACAAAATAAAACAAAACTGGACTCATATGAATAGATTCAGAGGACAGATTGGTGGTTGCCAGAGGGGAGGTGCATCAGGAAGGGGGCTAAAAAAGTAAAAGGAATCAAGGATATAAACTTCCAGATATAAAAGAAATGATTCATGGGGATATATGCAGCATGGGGAATACAGTCAATAATAGTGTATTAGCTTTGTATAGTGATAAACAGAAACTAGACTTACTGTGATGATCATTTTACAATGTATACGAATGCTAAATTACTATGCTATACACCTAAACTAACATATTATATGTCAACTATACTTCAATTAAAATGCACAGCATGAACAAAGATTGGGTGTGAGCAAAGTTTGTAAGCATGGATTTCATTATTCACATACTACATAAGACCCCTCCTTCTATGAGACAGACTCAATGTTGAAAGAGATGGTGGAAGACTATGAGGCAACTTGAAGACAATGGGACCTCTCATTACCATATTTTGCATGGAACATCAAAGATATTGAGAAATGGATGTTCTCAAGTTCAAATGGATATTGAACTTGACCTTCCAGTTCATAATGAAGATTTATTTACCAAGAAAGGAGGATAGAACATAATTTTCTTTGAGTTTGTTAGCTTGAATTTACCTTTAAATATTTAGACCCAAGGGATATGGATCTCCATCTGTACTGCTGTTCATGGCTCCATCAATGTTAGGGTCATGCTTCATTCCAAGACATATAAATAGTTTGAGAAACACATAGCTGACTCAACAGGTCTACAACTCAGATGCTGAGACCAGGGATGACCAGAGCATTTACCAGAGCATCCTCCTAGCCACAAACATTTGAGAAGCTATGGGCACCAGTATGTGCTCTGCAGATGGAATGGAGAGTATGGATAATCTAGGAAGGCAGTTAAGGTAAAGTTGCTTTAAAGAGTTTCTATTGTACTTAACCTCACCTGGCCTCAGTCTTGGATCTGTAAAATGAGGATATCATGTTTCATAAAAGGGCTTATTTTGAGGAATAAGTAGTTCAATCTATAGAGTGCTTAAAACAAAGGTTAAGTGCATAATACATAGTAACAATCATGCTTTTTTCTTTCTTTTTGTTCCTTTGCTAAATTATCCTAGTTAAGTATGTAATATTAATAGTAATATCAAGCAATTATACAGCACTCAGTATATGCCTTTGAGGATATTCTTATCATCCCAGCTTAACAGATTGGGAAATTTAGGCACAAAGAGAGTTAGAAAACTTTCTGGTTAATGTAGAGTCAGAATTCAAGCCTAGGCATTCTGGTTTCAGAGTCCCTGTTCTTTGGTGAGTCCTTCCTTGTGTCTTTTATCTCTCTCTTACTTGGGTAGGGCCCTCTTTTTATTTTTTGTACCTCCTTGAACTGGTATTGTACCTTAGCTGAGCCTATTAGAAAAGCATGCTGGCTACATGAAAAAGGATTACTTATATGGTACAAGTGCATCATAAACTTTCAAATATTACAATATATATGGTGAAGATAAAGACATTTTCTGACCTCTTTCTGTATACTAACCTTCCCTGGGTCATACAATTTATAAAAGATGACATTTAACTTCTAAGTCATTATGACTTCAAGGATATTTCTGGCCATTGTTTTTACATACATCGGTTATTTTATGTTTACATTATGGATGAGTGTTTCTTTTTTGATTCCTAAGTGGAACTTTAACTTACTCATTGAAGCTAACTTTCACCTTTATTGCAAATTCTGAGTTGCTAACTATACCCACCTAAGTCAAGGTTATCAAAAAATTCATTCAGCACCCTGCTATTTCCAAAGACCTATGAGAATTACAAATAACTGGATCAAAACCACTGATTCCAAGACACTATCTCATGTACATACTCCCAAATTAGTCTTGCATTAAAAAATCATGAAGACATTTTTTACCCCAAATAATTGCAGTTGAAAGAAAATATCAGCATTATTAAATATTTTTTACTATAAATATCTAATTCACAGATTTTAAATTTGTGGCCTGAGTTAAAATCAGTATAGACAGCTAGTTAGCCAATGATTTTTCAAACTTCCTTTTTTCCTCTCTTTTTATCCTCATCCGAGGACATGCTTGATTTCTTTCCTCCTCTCTCTACCTAGGGAGGGAGAGATAGAAGGAGAGAAACATTGATGTGAGAGAGAAACATTGATTGTTTGCCCTTCCTACACATCGCAACTGGGGGTCAAACCTACAAACTAGACATATGCCGGAATCAAACCCGTGACCTTTCAGTTCATGGGATGATGCTCCAACCAACTGAGCCACACCAGACAGAGCTGTTTCAAACTTCTTACAAATATTTAAAACCAGCACAATTTACACAAAAGCTCAGACTTTTAATTTCTCTTGAAAACAGGAAACTCTGCTCACCCACCCCAAATTTGTACATGACAACCATCAGCAGGAGTGGAGCAGCTACTTGAATTCTCCAGTTCCCCACAGTCACCATCAGTCCATACCATCTTATGTCTTCTGGTTTAGTTATTTCTCTACCTGGACCCAACAGGCAGCTGAGTATGAAACTCCTAATCCTGAAGGCTTCGTGTAGTATAAATATAAACAAAGTTTGATGTGTCAAGAAACTCTTTATCATCTATAGATGATGAAGCTAGCCAAGATTTACTGATGATCAAATTATACGAGTTAAAGTTAAATTCAATTATACCAACCTCACTGTCCTTATCCTAAGTCACAAGCTTTTCTACAAGATCATAACAAAAAGTTATATTAATCTCACTAGATTTATTTTCATTGAATTGATTGTTTTAACACAGCTCATTCCTATGGAGTTCCCCAGCCCATTATTCTATTTTTCCAACTCAGTAAAGTAAGATGATGTATGGGTATTTTCAGAATTTCCCAGAGCTGCCAGGATGAACACACTCTTCCTTTACATGACCCTAGTCACTTGAATGAGTTACCTCCACCATTATTTCAGTGCTTAAAACAGATTTTACACAGTTGAACAAAACTCAGGCAAATTTGTCATGATAGTAGCATGCCATTACCAAAGCATATTTGCATCATAAATTATTTAAGCAACTACAAAATCTGAATAAATGGAAGTTGTGACTTTGTCATAGAAATGTAGAGCAAAAGACTAAAACATGGTATGTTATTCTATAATCATTAATCACATTCATAAATCAATTAATAATATATATTCTTACAGTTACTGGGTTCCAGCCCCTGCTCTAAAATAGAACAACGTCTTGGATGGAAATATTCTGACAAACTTTAACCCATAGAATAAGCTCCTTTTATAAATACATTATGAGATTGCTTTGTATCTTAGGCAGGGTGGCCCAGGGCAAAACACAGGTTGGGGCTTACCTTGGCCTGCACACCCAGAAAATCCCAGAGCCTGCATAACCTGTGAATAACTACAGAACACATCAGAGTACCACAACCCAGCCTTGTGGAAGCTAATCTTCCACAGAGGGCAGAGGGAGGTGGTCAGTGGTCACAGCCAGTCATTGCAGCTGACTGGCCTGGGTAAATCCCTCCCATTGACCTGACAACAGCAACTAAGGCTCAACTACAAGAGGAGGGTGTACTCAAACCACACAAAGGGCAGACCTTGAATACCCAACTTAGATGATAGGGGAGGCAGTGCCACTGAACCCTACAGGACACCTACTACATTAGGCCACACTATCAAGACATGGATTCAAAGCAGCTCCACCTAATACATAGAAACAAACACAGGGAGGCTGCCAAAATGGGGAGACAAAGAAATATGGCACAAATGAAAGAACAAATCAAAACTCCAGAAAAAAGAGCTAAATGAAATGGAGATAAGCAATCTATCAAATGCAGAGCTCCAAACCCTGGTTATAAGCATGCTGAAGGAACTTAGTGAGGACCTCAGCAGCATTAAAAAGATACAGTCAGAAACAAAGTTTACACTAATTGAAATAAAGAACAGTTTACAGGGAAACAACAGTAGAGTGGATAAGGCTGAAAATCAGATCAATGATTTGGAACATAAGGAAGCAAAAAAACAACCAATCAGAACAACAAGAAGAAAAAAGAATCCAGGAAAATGTGGATAGTGTAAGCAGCCTCTGGGACAACTTCAAGTGGTCCAACATTTGCATTATAGGGGTATCAGAAAAAGAAGCGAAAGAACAAGAAATTGGAGATCTATTTGAAAGAATAATGAAAGAAAAATTCCTTGATTTGGTGAAGGAAATAGACATAAAAGTCCAGAAGCACAGAGAGTCCCAAACAAGATGCACGCAAAGAGGAATACTCCAAGGCACATCATAAATAAAATGCCAAAGGTTAAAGATAAAAAGAGAATTTTAAAAGTAGCAAGAGAAAAGAACTTAATTACCTACAGCAGAGTTCCCATAAGACTGTCAGCTGATTTCTCAAAAGAAACATTGCAGGCTAGAAGGGATTGCCAAGAAACATTCAAAGTCATGAAAAGCAGGAACCTACAGCCAAGATCGTTCTACCCAGCAAAGCTATCATTTAGAATTGTAGGGCAGATAAAGAGCTTTCCAGACAAGAGAAAACTAAAGGAGTTTATCATCACCAAACCATTCTTATATGAAACATTAAAGGGTCTTCTTTCAGAAAAAGATCCAAACTATGAACAATAAAATGGCAAAAAAATATATGTCTATCAACAATTGAATCTAAAAAATAAACTAAGCAAACAAGAAGAACAGAGACAGAATCATGGATAAGGAGAGTGTAGCAAAACACGGAGACTGTTTTGGTGGTTGCCAGATGGGAGGGGATGTGGGGGAATGGGTGAAGAGGTGAAGGGATTAAGAAGTACAAATAGGTAGTCATGGAATAGCCATGGGGATGTAAAGTACAGTACAGGAAATGAAGTTGCCAAGAACTTATATGCATAACCCATGGACATGAACAGTGTTGGGGAGATTGCCTGAGGGAGTAGGGGGTGCTGAGTGAAGGAGACCAAGAGGAAAAAGTTAGGAGAACTCTAATAGTATAATCAATAAAATATAATTTAAAGTTATTTCAATACATGTTATAATATATGGCATTATATTTTGACATACCATGTAAAATAATGTGTGAGTACAAAAAGAAAAAAATGAGATAAAATTCTAAAGAAATCCTTTATTAAATATTTTTAATTCTCTAAACAGCCCTCTTTTTTGTCAAGAAACAAACTCACAACCTTCTGGCTTTCACTAAATTATTTAGATGGACCACTTAATTATGATCACTAATCCTGCTTGAATGTTGCTGGAATGCTGAGCAAAATATGCTCCTGATATTTGCTGCTAGTCTCTAAGATGCCCAAACAACACATGTACTCACTCAGTTCTCTGATTCAGTTGGTTTCATCGAAGCAGCTGTCAACAGAGCCCAGCCTGACCGTCTATGGAAAGACTAAGGTGACTGGCTAAATTTTCCATCATTTGGCCAAAGAAACGGAGGGGTGGGCAGTGGGTATTAGGTTTATTTTACCCATCAGGAAGTGAGTTTGGCAAGGGAAGTTTAGAAAAACAGCCCACTACTTTTTACTACATTTCAAGACACTAAATAAACCATCAAATGACCAAGTGGAAAAGTAAAACACTCCGGTTTCCCCCTAAAAATGCCTGCTGTCTCTCAACCTTGTCCCAGCCACAGCTGATTTTATCTCTTTACTCTGCAAACCTACCCACCCCACAGGGCATCAGTTCCTTAGAAAAGGTCCATCTGCTTGAGAATGTGCCAGAGCCACATTTTCTAAAAATGCAGACCTTTACTCCAGGCTTATATTCAACTATGAAGTGGAACCAAATGAAGAAAATAGGGCTGTGCAAAGGCCTTTTGGGCTTATTTTCATACCTAAATATGCCTCCAGAATCCATCTCATAAAACACAAGGCCAGTAAGCCCTAGAAGTCTTCTTACTGCATTTTAGAATGTTAATCATACAGAGTTTGGTTTTGTGTTAGGTAAAATAACTTGCCTGAATGGATAAAATAGATCTGGTGATTTAAGACAGAATATTGGTTAAAAGTAATCAAGTCCTAGGTACAACCTGGAATTAAAAAAATCTTGTATTCGCTGTTCCATGATGAATTTAGAAAGGTAAAAAATTTTAAATGTATTAATATAGCCCTAAGTCTCACATTCATTGGATCAGCGTCTCCCATGCCTTTCAATATAAGAGAAAATGAAAAGGTAAAGAAGAGATAAAAATCAATGAAAACACGATGGTAAAAATAAAACTAATGCTGAAAAGAGGAAAGTTGTTAGGACTACAGACTAAACTGCTATAAGAACACCTCCCAGAACACAATGACTTAATCAATAGGGAAGGCTTATTTCTTTCTCATATAGTAGTTCAGAGACAGGCGGTCAGTCCAAGTTAGTGAGAGATGTCCTTAACATGTGGCTTCTCTACTTAACATGTGGGTCCGAAGTGACTACCCCAGAAAGTTGATACCTTTCCAAGCCATCAAGATAGAAAAGGAAGTAGACGTTAAACAGCTTCTTTATTAACAATATGACCTAGAAGTTGCACCTATCATTTTTGCTCACATCCAATCAGCTACAGCTTAATACATAGCCACCATACCTAGCTGCAAGAGAGACTTGCAATAATGGGTAGTTATCAAGTATTAATTATATCCAAAAAGTAACTTTGTGGGGAGGATCTGTAGCTGTCAGTCTTGGCAAGGCTTTTAGTATCTTGCTAAGCCAGGATAGAGTAGTGTGAATTCTATCATGAAAAGTTACAAGGAAAAATAAATATTGGGAGATAACAGTGACTGGAACACCAATAAAATCTCAGATTCTTTCCATCCCTTCTTCAAACTCTATAGACACACATATATCAGCATGAAGTCAACGACAAAGGGAAATAAAGATTCCCAAAAAGGAAAAAAATATCAGTTCAAAAATTCATCAACTTTCTGTTTTTTCTCAAGTATACAATAGATATTTTAAGGTTCTTCCCTCTTTTAAAATAGGTTTAAAACAAGCCTACATTCCACTGTTATTCCAAAACAATTACCTCCAATTGACTCTTACTTTGTCAGATAAAATAAATGGCTTCCCATGATATTGTCAGATACTTGTTCCCCCATCTTTTCATGCTCTATGCTTCTCAGAAACTTCCCACAACCAGAAAGAATGGTGAAACTAGGCAGCAGGGCCTTCTGATTGCCCAGGTAAAACTATTGTCCATCCTGCAAACATAAAAAATTTTCTTCTTGCGTTCCATTTGAAAAAGAAATAAAGACAAAAAAAGCCAGCAGTGTTAAAAATTCAACATAAGAGAGAAAATGATTATACGTGACAATGAAGAGGTAAGTACTTTGATGTGAAGAACAAACATACATGCTAACAGATCCTGCTCGGTAGACACTGCAGAAGTCATTAGCACTACTTGCCACATATTCTGGGTTCTCCATTGAGAACAAAAATAAGATTTACCTACTGGATCCTTAGTAATTGGATGAACCACATGACAAGTTTGGCCAGTGAGTTCTAAGCAGGAAGGACGTACTTCATTTCTAGTCGAGATCATTTATTTGCAGCTATAATTCCCTCCAGTGCTTTCCTTTCCTGTGCCGTGACTACCAGATGTGGGTTGCCCAGTGGAACTGGGCCCCAAACCGAGGGCCATGTAGACTATGGCCATGTCGGCAGGACAGCTGACCTCAGTGGACATGAAGTATGACAGAGATATAAACCTTTTAGTTTGACACTGAGATTTGAGGTTGCATGTTATCATTGAGAAACCTGGCATACCCTGACTTATGTAAGCCTCCCCTCGCATACCTATTCTTTGGTGTTGATAAATGTTTAATGACCGCCCATTATACACCAGCATTCTGTTCACCATCCTCTAGTGCATAGATTAGAAAACTGAGGCAAGATTACACGGCAAGCGGATGGTGGATTTAAGACCTGAACTCTGACTCAGTGTCCAGGTGCCATTGCACAACTCCATTTATTCAACCACCAAGTCCTTTTTAATCAGTCTCAGACCACCACCTTTCGTCTCCAGAAAAACTTATGGCTCCCTTTATTCCTGTGCATTAGAAACATTTCATTCTCCAAATTGGCACATCCTAGCAAAACCTAACCTTTAAAAATCACTGAGAAAGCACAGAAAGAGTTCAAAAGCAGGAGTTAAAAGAACAATTTTCCTTTTAGTAATGTCTTCACTCCCAGATAAGAGCAACAAAGGCAGCAATCTGAATGATCAGCTCTCCTGGACTCCTTATTAGCTGTCCAGGGCAATCCCAGACGTAGGTTTGCCACACGCTGCCATCGTCACTATAGAAGCGCTTATTTCCCCATTGTGTGGCTGAGCAGGTGCTGGATGCAAAGCTGGAGGGTGACCCAATTTACTGTGCTGCAACAACAGAACGGCACCCCAGCTGGAGAAAAGACATTTCAGCTTTGCTCTTTTCAAACATATTTGTATAGATAAATGGAAGTTTTATGTGGGCACAGAGAATAGATTGCCCTCCCAACACACATGTGTAACTTCGATTCTGCCGGCAGTCATCACCGTAATAAGGGAGATTTAGAGAAGGTGGTTTATCCAGAAGGATCCCAAAGAGCTTCACAAAAACTTCACAAATCACAGGCAAAAAGCCTTCTTGCAGCTCCACAAGGAGAACTCATTGCTAATGCTGTGCTTTCGCACAACTCCTCCACATGTCAATGAGAGATTTACCCACGTATCAGAAAAATGGAACATTGGAGTCAAAAATCTGTTGTGGGGCCAGAAGAAGGAAATTTTGCCTCAAATACGTATAGTAACTGTGTCTCTGCCCATCTTGGGGATTAGGAATGATAGCTGCTTAACAGACACCCACAGGCGTGGCACACATGGCTCAATGTTAAGGGTCAAAAACAACACTGCTATAACCACCGGAAAAACCTCATGGGGAGGTTAGGCATAAAGAATTGGAATTTGGCCTCCTTCCTTTTGCCAGTTGTGCCACCGGCTCAGATTTAATAATGTGTACCAATTGAGCTGGGATAAAAACCAACAACTCAACTATGAAACATTCCTAAAACAAAGCAGCCCTAGTAAATGACTGAATTGGAGGTTTCTAGTTGTTCAATTATGATTTGGGTTTTGGTTTCCTACTACCCCCAATAACTATGACTTCAGTTGGGGGAAATTCAAATTAGATCTTGATGTTCTGCTCTGGCTGGTGTGGCTCAGTTGGTTGGAGCATTGTCCAGTAACCAAATAACCAAAAAGTTGCGGATTCGATCCCCAGTCCAGGTTGGGAGGCAACTAATTGATGCTTTTCTCTCACATTGATATTTCTCTCTCCCCTCCTCTCTCTCTAAAAGCAATGACAAAAATGCCCTCAGGTAAGGGACAAAAAATATATATATGTTTTTAAAGCTTGAAGTTTTAGATAAAGAATTAAGTCACTTCCTTCTGATGTACTTTGAAGAAACTCAGATTGAAGCAGAACACACCTTAATTCAGTTTTATGAGGAAAGTAATATATAATCCCCATTTTCCAAATGCAAAAACTGATGCTCACACTCACACAGCTAAGCATCCAAGTCAAGATTCAAAGTGAGTTCCTCTGACTTGCACCCAAGATCTTGTTGACTAAATATTCTGGCAAAACACTATATATCTTTTTTTTTTTTTTGAGAGGGGCAGGGGGAAGGTAGGGAGAAAGAGAGGTAGAGAAACATCAATATGTGGTTGCCTGTCATGTGGCCCCTAGTGGGGGTAGGGGGACCTGGCCCACAACCCAAGCATGTACCCTGACTGGGAATTGAACTAGCAACCCTTTGATTCACAGGCTTGCACTCAATTCACTGAGCTACACCAGCCAGGGCCAAAGATTAAATATCTTAATATATACTAAATATATATCTTTTGTGAAAGAGATATACACTTGACAGATTTGGTGTGTGTTTTATAAACCAAACAATCCCTTAAAGTGCAAATATATTTTATTAGGTACATGTTAGTAGTACTGAGGTGAGTCTCCACGTTCAACCAAAAAATTAGTATTTCTTAAGATGGCTATGATCTGGATTATAACTAAATTATAACAAAAAGTTTAAAATCTTGTCAGGAGAGCTAAATACATATTTTGAGTTCCATCTTAAATAGTGTGAAAACAATATATAATGGAATACACAAAAATAACTAAATTGAGTGGATAATAATGAAAATACTAACATTCTCAGCTCTTTGGAGGATCAAGCAATCAGCCCGGGGGTGGAAGTGTTGGGATAGGGAACTTGGGCTGGACCATGAAGAAAGAATGAGAGGCAGAGTGACAGAGAGCTATTCAGAGCTACTGCTGCCTGGGCTGTGCTGGCTTCTGGGCCACTGTACCTACATCTCCATCTGTGGCCACCGCCTTCCCCTTCTGCCCTCTCCCCAAGCCCAGCTCCTGCCTACACCAAAGGCCAACAAACACTAATGTGAAGAGGGGACCATTCTTAGCATCATGAACATGACCTACATAGCTTTACATAATCATCTCTAATGAAATTTAATTAATTCTTCTGATCTAAAAGAGAAAGATCTAAACATTTAAAGTGCTCTGTTGGCATGGATGGACCTAGAGAGTATTATGCTAAATGAAGTCAGTCAGTCAGAGAAAGACAAATACCATATCATCTCATTTATATGTGGACTCCAAAGAACAATTTAAACAAACAAAACAGAAACAGACTCATAGATACAGAGAACAGAATGATAGCTGCCAGAGTGCAGGGGGCTGGGGGACTAGGTGAAAAGATGAAGTGCAAATTGGTGGTTACAAAATAGTCACAGGGATGTAAACCACAGCACAGGGAATACAGTCAGTAACATTGTGATAACTAGGCATGGTGCCAGGTGGGTACTAAAAATATCAGGGAAACACATTTTAAAGTATGTGATTGTCTAACTACTATGCTATACACGTGAAACTGATAAAAATAATATTGAATGTAAAGTATAATTTAAATTTTTAATTTTTTAAAAATAAAATTAAAGTTAATATAGTAACAACAACAACAATAATAATAAAGTATTCTTTTAAAACCCTGAACTGACTTTCATTTTAAGATGGCTAACTGAGCATCTTTGCTAAGATGCTTGGCTACCCCCTTATACATTACCACTGGAATGGCCAAAGATATTCAAATAATAGAAGATAATCTGCTTTTGTTTGAACTCCACATGTCAGAAATTCGAACTGGAAGATTTCCTAAGTATATCACCTATTTGTAAAAAATATAATATATATTATTTACAAGTATTTATATATGATTATATATTTATTAGATATGACTTCTGTCCATATAAATCTAAATTCTCTGGACACAAAAAAACAAACTAAATTATGAACAAGATTGAAGACAAAGAACTAATAACGATCAATAATTACAACAGAAGTGACAGAATAAGGGGTAATATATAAGCAATTTTACAAATTAATAAGAAATTAGGAATGCTTCTATTACAATAAATGGACAAAAAATAAATGTATTTTAAAATGTTAAACCTCATTAATAATCAAAGATATGATTATTAAAACAGGTTATGCTACTTTTCACCTATCATACTGGTATTTGAAGTTATGTTGAAAACTACTATATTATTATTATTGAAAGTGTAAACCATTAGACGCTTTCTGCAGGGACATTTGGAAATAATAAACATCTTTGCCTGCCATTCGATCTACAAATTTTATTTCTATGAGTTGATTATAAAGAACTAACAAAGAGTGTGTGCATAGAGATTCTCCAATAATGTTCACAAAGCACTTTTTAGGACAATGTAAAATTGCAAACAACTTAAATGTCTAAAAACAGGGGGCTGATTAAGTAAATCTGTTTAAAACAATACTTGTGCAGCCTTTCAACATCGTTCCATATTATTAATCTTTTTTAAATAGCAGCACAATCACATTTTATTCTTAAAAAATTACACACATACAAGGAGAGAGACTAAAAACTGTTAATATCTCTAGAAGGTTAAATTAGAGACAATTATCTACAATTAACATACATTACTTTTGTTATAAAGAGAAAAAAAATGCCATTAAAAAAAAAAAGGCACTGACCTACACAACTCTCTTAGCAGTAAATGTTTGGCCATAACCTTGTTTAAACGAGAGACCCTGAAATTTTATGACAGGACTCTTAAAACACAGCACTCGTGAATCTCCAAAGAAATAGTTACAGATGAAAAGTCCAAATCATTATAGGAAATTACTTTCCTATATTCAAACCTTTTGGTGTAAATCAAGTCCCAACCTAGGTCAGGAGTTATTCATTCAACATTATCTATGAGTGTTATTCCTTCAGACCCTCAGCCTCATCCACAATTAATACCCCCTTTACCTGAGAAGTGGGGTGTCCTGGTACCCCTGGGTGACCACAGAGCTCCAGCCCTATTCTCAGTGCCTTCCCAATTGTCCAGTAGGGATAACCGTTTCTGCTATATTGTCTAATACCATATCTAATTATCTTCACGGGAATGTTAATTTTTCTATTATGAGCTGAATGTTTATGTTCTCCCCAAAACTCATAGTTGAAACCCTAATCCCACTATTACCTCATTGTGGCTGTATTTTAAAAAGGGACCTCTACGGAAGTAATTCGAGTTAAATGAGGTCATAAAGGTGGGGCCCTGACCTCACAAGATTAGTGTCCTTATAAGAAGATATATCAGATCTCTCTCTCTCTCTCTCTCTCTCTCTCTCTCTCTCTCTCTCTCTCTCTCTCTCTCTCTCCAAAAACACAGGGAAGAAGAGGCCCACTGCAAGCCACAAAGGGAGCTCACATGAGGAAATGAATCAGCTGGAACCTTAATCTTGGACTTTCCAGCCTGCAGATTATAAGAAAATAAATTTCTGTTGTACAGTCACCCAGTCTATGGTATTTTTATGGCAGCCTGAGCAGACTAAGACATCTCCCTTGGAACTCTTCAACAGACCTCTGCTGGCCTGCCTCACTCTTGGTGGGTTGCCCCAAAGCCTGACATTGTGCCCTGGATCCCCAGCTGTGTAAACTTGCTGAACACATTGGAACCACACATTCACTTACGCCTTTACTGCCATACTGACATTATTTAAAACATATGCAGACATGACCTGTTTTCCATTTCCATCACCCTCATAACCCTGTGTTTTGGTTCCCCATCGGTGTGGGTTTACCAGGCCCTCTTAAACTGCAATTTTAATTGAGGGTCTCTCAACCCTAAAAACTAATCCTAAAATTTTGTCCCTTCTTCTAAACTTGAACTATTACAGTCTCTCCCCTTTCATTCCTCTCCCTTCCCTACCCTGAGGCACTTAGCTCCCACATGGATTGCAGTCAAAATATTCAAGTTTGGAAGATGGTCCCATTTTTCAGGCTGAATATAATAGCTAATCTGATTATCAAAACTTATTTCACTTCTCTATGAATGAATCTGAAGACTCTATTCTCTGTAGTGGAAAAAACAAAGGAAGAGGATGATAGTGAATACTTCGGTACATACTCACTTTGTCCCTCAGAACTATTTAGAACCAGGTACTATTTGCAGAATAGTGCTGGCTGCTGATGGCTCCCAGCTGAGTCATCTTCCGAGAATTGCCCTCAGCTGAGGAAAGCCACCACAACCAAGGACACTCCCCTCCCTTGGGCAGCCTGCATTCAATTACAGGTGGATATGGGGGTACCAAGGTCAGTCCTTTGCCTAAAGTGGCATAAATCTGAAGAGTCACCCAGCTCCAGAGCTCCTTGTGAAACTGGCCAAAGCCTTTATTGAAGCTGTGTCTCAGTTCAACCCCTCCTTCTGCCCAATTCTATTTATTTCACTCACCCACAAGTACTGATCCTGAATGTGTTTCCAATTAACCTCTGTAAGACAATATCCATTGCGTAGCTTGTTTCCTATGGAATCAAACCTTAGGCAGCATAATTGCATAATTAATGCATTCCTAGTTGTATAAGTTTTTATTTAGGTTATGCTAAAACAGAGTTTTCAAAATGTACATTTCATTTTTAGGACTGGATTGTCAACTTCTTCTTTAATACATTTTTATATTAATCATAATTTTGGTAGACTTCAAAGGAAATCAGCTCGGCTGTTGAATTGAATACTCTGTTAGACACAAGTGCGTACCACACTCACTATTGGAAACTTGTTACCTGAAAAGTTGGGCTTTAAATTAAGATCAGGGGATCTATATTAAAAATATATTAAATAGGATTTAATTGTCTGCATTATATAGTGGGCAGTTTTTTCATGATGCCCATTACTAAGTGAACTAGAAGTGACTGGAGCCCCTTCCACAGCCAAAACTACTGGTAGGAACACCTACTGGTGATTTCTAGAAATTACAGCTGCTGAGCCCACATAAAAATCTGACTGAGGGTGACTCTGGCTTGCTCTAGGTTAAAAAGCAATGGTGATTCTTTCAGAGTTTGCATTGAATCCTAGAATAAGTTAAGGAAAGATCTTGCACTTTTCTTCAAAAATGGAAGTTCAGTGTAGAGACTTCTATTTCTGCCCCATTTGAATTTAAAAAAAGAAAGAAAATAGACATTTTAAAATATGGTCCATTGCTCAGGACTAGCAAAAAAAAAAAAATGTTCAACACGATGTCACTCTTTCTGAAGATCAGCATTTGGGTTAGATTCACCATAAAAATGTAAAATCAACACTTGGAACTGGCTCCAAGAATTTCCTCCCCAGAACTCTTACAAACTCTCATTTTGCACTCACAAGTTATAAAACATATCTATTCTCTTTGCACCTGATTTTCAGGTTAGGTTCCATCCGTGCCCAACTTTAATATCACTAGTGATTGGACATGTATAGCACTTTTCTTCAATGGTAATCTCATTTTTTCCTCATTGCTGAGTGTTTTCTGTTTCAGCCTCCTACCAAAACTCTTGCTTTACTGAGTTTATTGGAACATCTGAAACCCCATTCCCTATGCACAGCTCCTCTAAAGAATGCTGAATAAAACAAGTGAAACATGTGGCATGTCGAAACAGAATTGTTCTTGAACACCAGAAGCTTGCCCTCAATTTTCAGATGAGACCATCTGAACTGAGCTCATAGTAGGGAATGAAAAAGTATCAAGCTGGCTAAAATAATTAGCTTAAGCACAGACACTCACTGAAGTTTGTGCTTGTGTGTGTGAAATGTAAATAAATAAGCATGTGTCTGTAAATGAACAAGCATGGGTCTGCTATGAATGTCAATCCTTTCTCTGCAGGGAATTAGAAAACCTCCCTAGGCACTCCTAATGAGATCTAGATCATCTTCTAGAAACACCACCCAGGATCAGTATCATCCACAGGTCCCGTCCGTGTCCAGTACTCTGCACTGGCATAATGGCTTACTTGTGTTAGAGATTACACTCATTGTTAGGGAAACTATCAGTATCTGTCTTCAATTGTCAAAAATCTGAAATTTAACTGTAGACTCTTTATCTGCTCTGGTACTGTGGTTGAGCCACTAATGTTTCCAATTTACTAATACACAGTTGTATGTAATAAGGAACGTAAATGGATTGGGTTGTTTTGCAACATGTGCTCTATAAAACACTTGCTATACCTGTCTCATTACACTGGGCAGCTTTTCCACCACTAGGCACAACAGTGTATATACCACAGTGTGACAAGAAGTGCCTTCTAAACTGACTTTAACACAACCTCTTAAAGTTTCCCTCAGTTTGCAGATACCATACTCCTGCTATATCTTCTCTAATAACATGAGATGGACGTGACATCCCCTTGGCATTTGGAAGTGGGCAGCAGCATTAGTAGCTTAGCCACTTTAAGCCTAATTACAGCTATACATGTGTTACAGAATCATAGGACTTACAGCCAATGGATTACAATTCCCCAATTCTAGACGCTCCGAGGCCCAGAAAAGGTATGTTATTTTCCTCAACAGATGTTTCTTTAAGTGCCCACCCTGTGCTCAGCAGTAAGATAGAAATGTAGTAAGACTAAGTGTCTCTCTTCAAGAAAACCATATTCTAAAGAAGGAGACAGTAAGTAGCGAGCTAATTATGCTCTGTGACTCAGTGACCATTTCCTTAAGAAAGAGATATTTGCGAAGTGTGATCACTGTACTAAAAGAGACAAAGCCAGTTAATGGCAAAGTGGAAATAAAGACAGAGTCTTTGCATTTGCATTCTGCTGTGCCTTCTACAACACCACAGAGGCAACCCCAGATCAGAAGCTTCCTCTTTTGTGATAGATAAGTATGCACACCACTCAGGCCCTGAGGCAGCCATAAATGCTGAAAAGCACTGACAGGACAACAGTGCCCTGCCATCAACTGCATCAGACTCTCCTGAGACAAGATGAAGCCACAGCCAGCAGACAGTGTCTCCTTCTCACCCACTGTGCCCCCACGTTATCATAGTGATGACCTAAAGCAATGTGTTTCGACATAAGGCATGGCAACAACAGCAGATAAAAAAAATAGTGGGGCGATATTACTTTTTTTGCTATCATTTTTCTCACTGACTACAAAGAACCCACTTACTACTTTCTACTAAAATTCAGGGAAAACACACGTACTGTGGTAGGTATATTGCATTTGTGTGACCAAATTACATAAAGGCAGTCTGTGCACATATTTGTAACACATGTATGTACATTAACCTAACATACAGATCGTATGAAACATATATCACCAAGATCTTAGTTGAAAGATGAAATATGCCTCATGGGTCAAGATAGACATATCATGTTCTTTCTTTATAAGTTTTCCATTCTTTCCTCTCATCCCTATAAAAAGATCTTATTTCCCCCTAAATTTTTCATACACTACCTTCAAGTATCTTGTGGCTTCCAATTAGTAAACTATATAATCAGTAATGATGTTAAATTTAATCCCTGGTGAATCCCACATAATACGCAGACACAAAGGACATTTCAGAGAAAAGAGAACTTTTAACTTCATGCACCTCAAGGGCCACCATTAAGATAAAACTCTTTCACTGGCTGAACCAATCTGCCCGAGTGACACTATTCCCTAGAAATATAATCAAGGGTTTTGGAAGCTTTAATTCCTTTTCCAGTTATTCATCTAGTGTTTCTTAAATCTCTATACTGCCCCTAACTATCAATCTCAAGAAAATATGAAAACTGACAATCTGATTTATTTTGATAATAGGTAGAAATTATGAATTCATTGAAAATGCAGCTCTAAAAACATCAAAATACTATACCATTCCTCCATTTAAAATGAAGGCCAACAGTAAATGAGTGGATCAAAATACTGTGGTACGTTTACACAATGGAATTCTATGCAGCAGAAAGAAAGAAGGAGCTCCTACCCTTTGTGACAGCATGGATGGAACTGGAGAGCATTATGCTAAGTGAAATAAGCCAGGTAGTGAAAGACAAATACCATATGATCTCACCTATAAGTGGAACTTAATCAACAAAACAAGCAAGTGAGCAAAATAGAACCAGAGCCATGAAAATAAAGAACAAGCTGACAGTGACCACAGGGGAGGAGAGAGAGAAATAACGGGGCAAAGAAGGGAGTAGAGTCAAAGAACGTGTATAAGGGACCCATGGACAAAGACAGCAGGGAGGAGGATTGGATTCAGGGCAGGGCATGGGTAGGGCAAGGGAGAGTAATGGGGGAAAGAAGGAGACAACTATAATTGAACAATAATTTTTTTAATGAAGGCCAAGATATTATATCAGGGAAGGATTTCTTAAAGAGGACACAAAACCCATAGTTTGTAAATTAAAAAATATGTATATGACATATACATACATACATATACATATGTGATTAAATAAAATTATAGAAATTCTTCCAATGACATCTAAATCAAGAAAAAAAACAAGGTATATACCTGCTTAGCATAAATAAAGAGGTCCTAAAAGTAAATAAGAAAGGTCCAAAAACTAACAGAATAATAGACAATCAATATAGAGAAAATGATGCCTAAACAATCAAGAATATATTTTCACCTGGCTGGTGTAGCTCAGTGGATTGAGCATGGGCCTGTGAACCAAAGGATCACGGTTTGATTCCCAGTCAGGGCACATGCCTGGGTTGCAGGCTAGTTCCCAGCAGGGGACCCATGAGAGGCAACCATACATTGATATTTGTCTCCCTCTCTCCTTCCCTTCCCCTCTAAAGATAAATAAATAAAATCTTTAAAAAAAAAGATTAAAAAAGAAAAGAATATATTTTCAAAAGACACTCAACCTCACAAACTATAAGGGAAACAGAAACCTATACTAATGCTATCATTTTGGTCATAATTCAAAGATGTACAACTATCAAGAGCTGATGAGAATGCAGAGATGCCGAAGTCTCAGCACAATAGTAGTGAGGTTAGCAAGAAAGATGGTGAGGGGGGTTTGAAGAATTTGCCCACACTGGTGAAATTAAAAGTATGTATATTCTTTTAAAAAGAGTATGCACACTCTATGATCCAATAAATACAGTTTAGAAAAAGTCTGACCTTGCCCACAAGAAAAAATATAAACACATGTTAATTGTGACATTATTTGTAATGCAACAAAACAAAAAACAATCCCAAAGGTCATTATTAAGAAAATTTGTATATAAAATATAATATGGTTACCAGCTGAAATAATATGCATCAATTAAAATGAGTAATTTATATCTATATAAAGCAACATAAACTATTTCAAAAGTTCTTTCACTTAAGTCAAAAAGGAAATTATGAAATATTAAGTATAATAGCATTTATATAAATATTTAAAACACAAAACAGCACAGTATCTTCATCACATAACTGTTCCCATTATTTATTGCTGCAGGAGAAAAAAAAA